>ML675604.1:69653082-69986063 GCA_007922155.1 Mesoclemmys tuberculata | reverse complement strand
CACACACACACACACACACACACACACTGTTCACTCCTCTTTTTACTAGTGGATATTGCCTGGTCTTGATCTTCCAGTCCAGGTATCATGGAGTAAAAGTAAATTCCTAATGTAGAAGATAACTGTGATTAATCTCTTACAAATAATTTGCACCAAAGGGCATACTAAATTAAACCTTCTCAGAAGAAAAAACAGAATTTACTTTGTTTTTAATTAATAGTATGTAAAATGGTGCAAAATCTTTCAAAGCTTTTTTTAAAGCAGAGCCCTAAGTTAAGTTACAGTTGATAATATAGGGCTGGCTTTAGCTTCCTCTAAAGTCAATGGGCATCTTTCCATTGACTCCAGCTGGAGCTGCATTGGGTCATTAATGAAAGTAATTGCTGAGAATTACCAGGAATCCAAAGGCGTTCATTCCTCATCTGGAAGTGCAGTCACCATTAGTTAACATGGAATCTCATATGTGAGCTGGAAAATAAACCCTTGGACCAAAAATTTTAATCTACACCTAAATCTACACCTTAAATCTAGACAGCTAAAATCCACATTTAGGGGAAATAATGTGTATAGGATGCCATATATTACACAGTGTACGTATGTGTAGTTAGATAACTACTTTTAACAAGTGACTTTGTTTTAATATAGCATGTTAGGTCAGATCAAGAACGGTCAGAGAGAGAAGGAGATTGTACATGTGCCAGATAAACAGCAGCTTTACTCTGTGTCCTTTTCATCACCTCACACGCATTTCTAGTTGCTGTACCTCGGCAAACGTGCAGGAGAAACTTCTGACAAACTTGGTGCTTTCTACCCAGTCTTGCATCTAGGGTCAAGTATGGGGGAAATTAGTTTTCAGCCACAGCCACTTTTCCCCCTTTATATTCTCAACCCAAACTTTGGCTGCATGCAGCTGGGAACATTCTCTGTACAAAAGGTCATGAAGAAAATAGATTGACATTTTCACACATGCAGCATCTCTCTATGAACCTACTCTGGTGTGCAAAACTCCTTTATGGCTGCTTCTATGCTGCAGTGCTCAATGAAGGGCCCACTCCTTAAGGCTGTATTAGGTGCAATGTGGAGAAGTTGCTCTTAAGAGTTGATGCCAGTGTGCAGAGGGAAGCACTTCAAAAGAGCTTGATGCCATGCCACCACCCCATATTAAAAGGTTCTGCCTTCAAAGATCTGCAGTCTGAGTGTCTTCCTTCACATTTCACTGATGCTGGGTATGGAAATAACTATTGCTGGCAAAGTGACTTCACCCTGTCCTGCCAACTTGGTGATCTATGTATTTGAAATAACCAATCTGGCATTTGCAAGTGCAAAGGAATTAAATTGCTGGCTTTACAAAAATGTCCAGATGGTTCAGAATGCAACAGCCCATGTTCTTATCAAATCAGGACACCAAGAGCTCATCACCCAAGGGCCCCATTCCTTATATTGGCTCCCTGTTAATTAACATGCTCAAGGCTTCAGTCCATCTTCAAATCCCTTTGTGGAAGTAACCAAAGCTATCAAAAGCACTGTTTTATTCATTTTGCCTGTTAGATTAAATTGGCTGAGGGTAGAATTGATTCATCTTTCACTCAAACACCCTTATCCCTTGGCAATTCAACGTGAAAAGGGTATAAACAAAACATATCTGAAAAATTATCTAGTTCTGTTGGGTAGTTTTAGACCCAAGGGACTAAATACTAGACCCCTTGTAATCCACTGACTTCAGTGGAATTGCATGAGCCATAAGGCAGTATAGAATTTGGCCCACAATATTCAAGTTTGTTCAGTACTTCCCAAAGTGACTTTTTACTCTTATGTTTATGAAGTGCACCAGGAAGCTTTCCGTTCTAATGCTATATTGAAAACAACAGCCACTACTAGAATTAGGGCTGCTTAAAGTTTTGAGCATCAAAAATTTCTCTAAGTGCACAAGATCTGACTAAAATCCAGTAGAAATAAGAAGTGATTTATGTATGCATTCTCTCATCTCATCGGTCATCTACCCCTATATAAAAATGGACATAAAATGAGTAATACATTGGCAAATGCGGCAAAGGTCTCATTTTAGTTCAGAGATTTGCATTTTGCCCATTTTGTGAGCTTTGAGTTCTGTATTTCACTATTTCTCCATGGAGACAGGAAGGTGTTTTGTATCTTTCTCATGCCAATAAAATGGAAAACCAAGAAATACATTCCCTAATTTTTGGGCATTTGGGATAAGAGAAAGAAACTGACTTTGTTGAATAGATTCTGAGCCAGTTCTTCTCTCCATTACACCAGTATAAATCCAAAGTAACACTGAGGTATGCAGAATTACACCAGTGTAACCGAAGAAGTTGGCCCCGTTTCCATTCAATATGAAAGTGTGCCCTCAGAGGGCTATACACTGCTCTTGCAGCAGAGGTGAAAGGGATAGGGACAACTCAGTATCAAATAGGGATTTGCCAACTCTTGTATAGGATGTGATCTGCAGTGCTATTGATAGGATAAGTGGAATTATAGTTCACTTTATTGTCATTTCAACAGGATCTCAGACCTATGTCAGCCTGAAAGAGTTACACTGCTCCATTAAAAACGAACCAGCCCTCCTTCACAGTAGCAGATGAGCAATAGTGTCAGATACCACAAAAAAGAGAAGGCTAAAATACATACAAGGAATAGTATGAATGCTACACAATAGTGCAGCACATCTGTGCCAATTCTTCATTTGTCAAATTTATTAAAAAAGTAAACTACAGAGTTCAAGGGAGGAAAGAAGGTTTTTGGTTAAGACACTAGCTAGGAGAAAGGAATCCTGGCTTTGCTACAGATTGTGGGGAAGGTGCTTAAGTCCTGATTTAGGGCAGCAGTTAAACTTGATGTTAAGCATGTGCCTGACCCCCATTGACTTCAGTGGGACTTATGCACACCCTTAAGTGCAGTTCTGGATATGGTGGGTTTCTTGAATTGGCTCAGTTTTCTTCATCTGTGAAATGGGTATGTAAGCAGTGCTTAATTTGTGCCAGGGCTTGCCAAGGCTGAGCCCCGGCACTTCTAGGCTTGGCAATTCATAGCTCTGATACCTGTCAGTTATGAAAGTAAAAAATTGCTTGAGAACCTAATTGCTTGAGCCCCCGCAACTCTCATTACAAATTAAGCGCTGGATGTAAGAAGGTGGAATAAAGATGGGTATTGGCAGAATGTTGTTTTAAGGGCCTCTTCCCATAGTCACTCTCTTTAAAATGATCAGTTGGGAGCCAGCTGATGTTACCTGATAACAATTTTGGCCTCTGCTTTTATCACAATGCAATGCCAAATTGTTACCCCAAAACTCCAGGATTCACAAGGCCCCACGCTGGCTTGGGTATACTAACAATACCATTCCCAGCCCTATGTCTGTAAGTGGATAATTACTGTAGTCCACCCTAGAGACTTTACAAGGGTTTACCAGGGGTTCTTGTTTAGAATCACTGAGAAAGTCCCTAGACCTGCCTGCCTTGGTTTACTCTTGAGAGGACATGGATACAACCCTCCGCTTGAAGGACTGACACTTAAACAGCAAATTCTTCAAAAATAAACATCTTTTTATTAACTACTAATTATAATACAATTAGGTTTTAAACTGAAAATCAGAGTAAAACACATAGAAATAAGCACTTAGTACACTACAGATTATAAAACTATAAATACTTAAATCATATATCTTAGCACTATACTTAATATTCTATATCACATATCAATATACAATAATGTACTTAACACTATACTTAACTATCAGCTGGCATTAGGTGCCAGGCAGTTACTGGGTGGTTAGGGAAAGATCTCATTTGGACCACAGACATCCAAATTTATTCACAGGCACACCCATATACTCTTAGATAATTAAGAAAACTAGACCTACAAAACCCCTTTGTATTCATTATGGTCCTTCCACTCTGTCTGACCTCTGCTCCTACAGACCACCAGCTGTTGCTCCTTCTTCCCAAGGTCTGCCCATGCGCTCTGTTTGCTACATCTTCAGGTCAGCTTCCCTACCAATCTTCTCTGGGTCTGTTTCCCCACAAAGCTTAACTTGCTGGCCGTTGGCTTTATATATAATTTGGGCACCCAAGTTCGACCAATCAGCTTAAAGGTCACTTAGTCACTTGTATCTCCATGTGACTCTGCCATCAACCAGCTTTCAATATACCAGTCACTTGTCCTGCATGTGACTGAGGGGGTCACATGTACTTCCTGTCTAGAGGTCCCATATAAGTCAATGGGCTGCAATGTATTTCTGTGGGCCTTGCTGAGTCATTCCCCACAGGAAGTAGTTGGTTGCATCATCCCAATGCAAGTCTATGGAAGACAATGTATTCCTATGGGGCTTCCTTTCCAAACCGCCATTTCCAACTGCCACTACTGGATTTTGTATGACTAATTCTTACCTAAAGAACACTTCTATTCTAAAACTAATTACTGTAATAGGCATCACAAAATGGTCTGATACTGATTATTATTATTATTCTAATACTTAATTATTCAAATAACCAAACTATTATTTTCCAAGTTTTAAACCCCTTCCCAGGCTTTCTGCAAGCCTTTACCTCAACATTCTTTCTGGCAGTGTAGACAACTGAGACACAATCTCCCGCTGCACTAAGATGAGCCATTAAAACAAACAAGCCTCTGGTCTCTTATTTAGATGACTTCTCCCACCCAACTTTAAAAATGCAATTTTCTGCTGGCCTCTATTGGTCCCATTGATATAGAAGTGATGTTTAGGGAAAAATAAGGGAGAAGCAGCTCAGAAGTCTCTTTAAGCATCCTTTGATACAACAAATTTTTCCAGTGTTCCTGCCTTTCAGTTACCATCCACTTTTGCTGGAGATGGTGCTTCTAGTAGTCAGTTGGACACAATAACATTGACTCAGCGACAGGGCTAATGAGTGAAACTTTATTGTGATAGCACCTAAGGGCCGCAGTCAGGTCCTCATTATGTTAGGCCTTGCATAAATGCATAATAGGAAGAATTTTGACATTTCAGTATTCAGTCTGATTAACTCTATTTAAAAAGGTGGAGGATCTTGTGAAGTAATCAGACAATAACTGGACTTTACATTTGGATACACTATTAGATCAGCCAATTCATCTCTCAAGGGCATGTAGAGAAATCAACAGAGCTATACATGTGTGATTGATACTCCTGGTTTAAAGCTGGCAACATTGTAGAGACAGTGTTCAGTTGGAGGAAGAAATAGAATTGTGATTGCCTTAAAATATTAGGGATTTAAGAATTAATTTTCCAAACACTGTTGGTCAAGTTCCTGAGTTTTGCTTTTGTTTATATTATTTTATGTTTAATGCTGTCAACTTCCTTTGAAGTCTTGAGCCAAGGTTTTCAACAGTGATCAGTGATCTTGGGTAGGGTTGCCAATTTTGGTTGGATATATTCCTGGAGGTTTCATCATATGACATAATTTTTAATTAAAGAGTAATCTTTAATTCCTGGGGACTCCAGGACTGTCCTGGAGGGTTGGCAAACCTATATATTGTGTATCTGACTTTTGGATGTACTACTGGATGCACCATAGAGAGAGCTCATTTTCAGAAAGCTTCAGGGATTAAAAATCAGACCCCTTTAAGATGTCATAAGTTGGGCACCCAAAAACTGAAGCCCTCAAAAAAAATATCATTAGCCACTTTTGAAAATCTTGAGCTTGATTTGCACCACATTTTGTATTTGGGGCCTACCTGAAAATGTAACCCAAAGAATGACTATTGGAAATTTTATTTAGCTTTATACAAGATACAAAGAGTCCTTTCTGAGCACCTTAGGCACAACTTAGTTTAATCATTATAAAGGGACATCTTTTATATATCAAAAAGGCAATTCCATCTCACATGGCTTCCAAGCAGCAAACTAGGCAAATTAAAAACTGAAACAATGCCTTCTTTCCAGCCTCTGGTCACCTCTATAGTTCTTCATGCTTTTCAAATGCTCAGGAGAAAAGAAATGTGCTTTGCAACACATTTTGAAGGTGATTAGATGTGGGCTACTTTGGAACAAGGATAGAGTGAAGGAAGAGAAGTCTTCCAAAAATAAAAAAGTCTTCACAGAGAATGCTCTGCCCAGCAGTTCCTTTTTGATATTGAGGCGGCTCCATTCAAGCATCTCTGCTGTTCATAACTGTAGTAGATGGCATGGTAGGTTAGTCATTGCTCCAAATGGCTTGAGGCTTAGGACATTCTTACCTGGAAGGAAAACAGAGCTTCATAGGTAAAGAACTCCTGGAAAACAACAGCCAGCCAGCACAGAGAAGCACAGGATCAAGCATGTGTACCTCCGGCTAGCTCAATAAGTGTTATTGTGATGGGGTACCCACTCACTGCAGGTGGCACCCCCTTCTAGTTGCTCTGGGGATTAGCTCTGACCAAACATTGTACCCTCCTCTAGCAGCATCTCTCCCATTGTCCTCTCGCCTTGCAGAACCGTCTCACTCCAGGAACCGCAGCCTCCTCTTTGCGTCTGAGCCCTCCAGCCAGGTCACCACATCAGGATGGGTGTCTGTGTGGTAACAAAGTCTTCCAAGAAGAAGTTGTCCCACGCAGTCCTATGTCTAGTCTGTGCCACATCCCCAGTGGCTGGTAGGGGACTCCAGAACTGACCTTTATTTTGGGTTCCAGCTCAGGGGCCATCTAATCAACAGCCAAGCTCTACACTACTATTCCTTGTTGCTATGCTCCTGAGCTATCTCCTATCTTTCTAGTTTCTGCCCTCTTTGGGTTTTTCAGCCTCCCACCTCCCAGGGAATAACTGTGGACTACCCTTTATAGTTCTGAATACACCTCCCTCCTACCAGGGAGTGGACTTTAGACCACTTCCCTGCAGCCCTCTTCTGTTGACAGCTACCTGGATATATATAGCCCCTCCTGTTCCTGTCCAGCTAAGCCTCATCTCTGATTAGGGATCCCTGTGCCCTAGTTCCTCCTCCAGGTGCCGCCTATAGGTTAATTAGGCCTAATTTACCTTCTCAGGGCTAATGTGGGGAATACAGCCCATCACAACTATACAACAAGATGTGGGATGTTCATGAGTAAAAGTTTTATAATTGTTGCTTTTCCTTGGTGTTCCTTATAATAGTAAAAGAACATTGCTCGGATAAATCATTTTGCTGCCCATTGCAATTCCTCCATTCAAGGGCCTGCACTGGGACAGGGTTTTTGTTATGTTTCTGAAAAGAAGAATTGGGGTGGGACAGTGGGAAAGGATTAATTTTTTTAATTCAGTCTGGATTTAGTTGATATTCTTTAGTATTTTGTAAAGAGAATCATCATATTTCAGGGCTAAAGATTTCAGTGAGGCTTCAGCCCAGCTCCCCTTATATACATACACTTTATACCCATATTCTCTGAGCCATAAGATTTGCTGGTGCAAATCTGGTTAATAGCTAACCAAATGCTAATCTTTGTACCTGTCATTCACTGAAGATAAAAACAAAATGCACCTGGAACTTTTGTGGATAAAAAAATGCAGGCACACATTTTCCAGGTGCAAATTTCACCTACCGACAGGAGGCAGCATTTGAAAGTGTGGTTTTTATTCTAATGTAGGCTGTACAAAAACTCTAGTAAGTAAAATAGGGGAAATAGTTTACCTAGTTCACTGAACATGAAGATTAATTAAAGTAGTTATGGTACATTAAAATCTGTTGATAGAGGGGATTATAAACATTCAAAGAATTATTAATCCATGGTGGATTTCACTGGAATATATTTATGGTACTGCTACAAAGTGTCTTACAACAATAAGCTACAACAATAAAAGCTACAACAATAAAAGTCAGTGATTGGTAATAGTAAATCAGAGTTATGTGTAGCCAGTCGGCAACTGGTATTGTGAGAAGAATAAGAGGTGGGTTTTCTGGTTTAAACCAGACGGAGGCAGCAGTTAGGTGGAGAGAGCTGCGTAGATTGTCCCAGATAGCTGCTGTACTCACAGCAGTGAAAAGACTTTCCTAAATCCAAGTTCTCAGTTTCTCATACCTTCATGAGGAGAAACTGAGAAGGCAGAATTAGCAGAGCAAGGCAAGGGAATGGTGGTTAGGGACTGATATGTAGACATTGATATTGAAGATAGATAGGTAGTGTGTGTGTGTACAAACACTTTACATAAGTAATAGATATATTTTTTCACATTCCCAGAATTGCATCCAGAATGAAAGCTGTCACAATGGAGTCAATTGCTGCTGTCCCATTCAGCATGAACAGCACTGTTGCCTGCAACTGTTTTTCATGTTGAAGCTTCAACTTTTAGAGATTGGGTCACATTCAGAAGTAATGCAAAAGGTGGTGTAAGCTAGACTACCTTTACACATCCTTACTTACTCCTTTAGACCTACATACATCTTCTCTACCAGCATACAAAGAAGTTAGCATAATATATACATCAAGGAACTGGAAGTAGAATGGGGGCACTTTAATAGATATCTTCTGGCTCCACAACATGAGAACATAAGCATGGCCATACTAAGTCAAACCAATGGTCCGTCAAGCCCACGTCTTCTGACAGTGGCCAATGCCAGATGCTTCCAAGGGAATGAACAGAACAGGACAATCATCAAGTGATCCATTCCCTCCATGTCATCCACTCCTAGCATCTGGCAGTCAGAGGTTTAGGACACCCAGAGTATGGGGTTGCATCCCTGACCATCTTGGCTAATAGCCATTGATGGACCTATCCTCCATAACTTTATCTAATTCTTTTTTGAAACCAGTTATACTTTGGCCTTCACAACATTCCCTGAAAACAAGTTCCACAGGTTGACTGTGCATTTTGTGAAGAAGTACTTCGTTTTGTTTTAAACTGCTGCATATTCATTTCATTGGGTGATCCCTGGTTTTTGTGTTATGGGAAGAAGTAAATAACACTTCCTTATTTACTTTCTCCACATCATTCATGATTTTATAGATCTCTCTCATATTCCCCTGAGTCCTCTTTTTCCCAAGCTGAATAGTGCCAGTCTTTTTAATCTCTCCTCATATGGAAGTGTTCTATACCCCTGATCATTTTTGTTGTCCTTTTCTGTACCTTTTTCGAGATTGAGTGACCAGCACTGCACACAGTATTCAAAGTATGGGACTACCATTGGTTTGTACAGGGGCATTATGATATGTTGTCTTTTATTTATAACTTTCCTAAGGGTTCCTAACATACTATTAGCTTTTTTTACTGCTGCTGCACATTGAGTGGATGTTTTCAGAGCACTATCCACAGTGGCTCCAAGATCTTTCTTGAGTGGTAACAGCTAATTTAGTTCCCATCATTTTGTATATATTGTTGGGATTATGTTATCTAATGTGCGTTACTTTGCATTTATCAACATTGAATTTCATCTGCCATTTTGTTGCTCACTCACCCAGTTTTGAGAGATCCATTTGTAACTCTTTGCAATCTGCTTTGGACTTAGCTATTTTAAGTAATTTTGTATCATCTGCAAACTTTGCCACTTCCCTGTTTATCCCCTTTTTCCAGCTCATTTATGAATATGTTGAACAGTACTGGTCCCACTACATGTTCCTGTGGGACACTGCTATTTACCCCTCTCCATTATGACAATGGACTATTTATTCCTACCCTTTGTATACTGTTTTTTAACCAGTTACTGATCCATGAGAGGATCTTTCCTCTTATTCCATGACTGCTCAAGAGCCTTTGGTGAGGGATCTTGTCAAAAGCTTTCTGAAAGTCCAGGGACACTATATCCACTGGATCATCATTGTCCATATGTTTGTTGAGTCCCTCAAAAGAACTCAGGTAGATTGGTGAGGCATGATTTCTCTTTACAAAAGCCATATTGACTCTTCCCCAACATATTGTGTTCATTTGTGTCTGATAATTCTGTTCTTTACTATAGTTTCAACCAATATGCCTAGTACTGAAGTTAGGCTTATCAACCTGTAATTGCCAGGATCTTCTCTGGAGCCTTTTAAAAAATTGGCATCACATTAGCTATCCTCTAGTCATCTGGTACTGAAGCTGATTAAAGCAATTGGTTACGTACCAAGTTAATGCTCTGCACTGCCATCTGGAACACTGGTTTTGATTTTCAGTTTCATGCTACCTGGGCTGGCAAAAACTGAAGTGCATTACCCTCCCCACACTCCACCGACTATGAAATGGAGGATGGTCCAGAGGTTAGGGTGCTTACAAACTATGCCAATTTAGACTGCCTAGGTTTACTCATGTCCTCATCGTTAATATATAAAGGAGTCTAACCTGATGAAAGGAAGGCTAAATCCAATGGAGTGTAAATTGATGTGAGTAAGGATCTAATTTACACTACCTTATGCCTCACTTCTGAATAGGGCCTTCTCTTTAAGGAAATCCAACTCATTAGTTATCAGAAACTGGACTGTTCCTACGGCTGTGTGAAAAATCTTACACCTTAAAAAACCCTGGAGTTTCAGGCTTTGACAGTTCTGCAAAACGTGGGGAAAAAATCATATTTCAATCTGACAGTTTTATAGGCTTTTTCCACAACCATAAGGAAAGTTTTACTATTGAAAATAGATAAGTAAGGAAAAATCACCCAAAATTTCAATTTGATTTTGAAAGTCAATATATGAAGATGGGAGACATTTTGCACTCTGCAAATGTGAATGATTGCACAGAAATCCTTCCTTTCCCCCTTGTAAAGGTGTAATAGAGTAAAAAACAAAACAAAACAGAAATCTTATTCACTTTGAGCAGTTGCAGGCTTAAAAAAAAAAAAGAGAGAGAGAGAGAGATACAAGGCCAATGAAGGCCAATTGCAGGGCTCAGAGTGAAAGGTTGTTGAAAAGGGTAACCAGCCATGACTAATAACTGCATTGTGCTGGGTATTTGTAGGGATTCTGTTGTAAAGCACCAAGTGTGTGAAACAAGATCATTGGGTGGGAGTAACACAAGTGGCACATGGGGAACTCAAATATAAATAAAAGGTTCTGTACAAGATCAAGTGACTGGGGCTAGATGGAGAACCAATACGGTCACAGGACTGGTACTCCCTTGTAGTTCTTAATGACTGCTCTGTTAATTGAATGAGTGGTGCTTTTCCTACTTCACAAGCGTACTGTGAGGATTAACGTTCATACTGCATTTGATGATGAAGAAGTATAGCACTATGTAAGTGCCAAGCCCTACATTACAGCTAAGAATTATTACGAAAGTGGAGAATTAATAGCAGGTGAAGCAAATGATTTTCATAATTAAATAATGTTCATTGGATGATGTGACAACCAATATTAAGAAAAATGTTCATTTGTATTTCCATCAGGAGGTATGTATCCTTGGTGGAACACTCGCTATTCATGTTTCAACACTTTGGACCTCCCTGTGCTCCAACACTAAGTTAACCACCATCCTACCTACTCAAGCAAACTGGCTAGGACTCCTTGGAGCCATATCAACCAGATTTTAATAAATGAGAAGAGTTGTTGAGAAGCAATTGAGGTACTTACTTCTATTGCTGGTACTTACAGGGTCCCCATACTGTAGTATCTTTGTGTCTCGCAATCTTTAACATCCCTGTTGTAGGGAAGTGCTATTATTCTCACTTTGCAAATAGGGAACAGAAGCATCATGTGGCAGGGTCACACAGGCGATCTGTAGCAGAGCATGGAATTGAATCACCTAAGCACCCTAACCTGTGGACCTTCCTCCACTTCATGATGGTGGGGGAAGCAGGGGCATGAATATTCCTAATGAACTTTAGCTTTTGCCAACCCAGGTAGCATGGAAGTGAAAATCAAAGACAGTCTTAAATTCCAGCTGGCAGTGCAGAACACTGTCTTTAAGCCAATGATTCCTCAAGGAACATCACATTAATTACCACATCCATTTTCTATGCAACATGTTTCTTCCTTTCCACCACCTTAACCAAGTCACCAACTGCTTGGCCTTTAATAGACTTTCCATCACCTCAAATTAATAATTGTCCTCCCAGTCAAACCTCTGCCCCATCTCAAATCATTTTGTACTCACCTCAGCTGCCTATGCTTCTCTAACACCACTCTCTTAAGAGTCACTTCGTGGTTTACTTCCACCATTCTTCTCTTTGCACCTTCTTCTATGTCACTGTTTGTGCATCAAACAATAGGCCTAAATATTTTAAGGAAGATTACCAATAACAATACATTTGAAGTAACAATTAACTTTCTGGAAACAGATCTGTGGTACATTAGTAATTGGTCAATTGTTGTATTGTGTTTGTACTGGTTTGACTTGTAATTAATTTCTTTGGTTTTAGAGCACTGATCACACTAAAGATGTTCATACTATAATTAATAATTATTAATATTTTGTACACAAAAGAAATGGTTTTCTTCTTGTTACTGCTTCAGCTTGACACTGTGACCTGAAAAGTGTAAATGTCTTTTGCCAGAATTTCACACATTCTGAATCTGTTCTCTAGAAATAAGAGAGAGAGGAATATTCTTAATTAAATTAAATCTCTTAATTTCTTGCCAGTTATAGATTTTAAAGGTACAACCCAAAGATTGTACATTCTTATGCATAATTGCCACAGCTTTGCGTTCAAACCAGACACAAATACGGAGATAAGAAATTAAAAATCTGACCCTTTAACAGGTGAGATTATTATTTAACATTTGAATGTACATTAGTAATTACATCCAGGGTCTTTTACAGTGGGTCCCCTGTTTTCCTCCACTACAGTGAGCCAACATGCTGTGCAAGGCTTTTAATTGTGTCAACTTTCCTTTGCCAGTATTTGGCTGAATGGGATTCCATTTACAGCTTCAAAGTGATACCCCAATATCAATTAACATGACCACTGCAGAACAATATGAAGAACTTTCTTCCCAGAGAATGAGTATAGTTCTTATACAACCTTCCCGCACCCAGCCAGCTGCAGTTGTGGGGGGAGGGAAGAGAAGTGCCATTCTGGGGTGTGGGAGGGACATATATAGTTCCTTTTGTAGTCTGTCGTGACATGAAATCCAAGAAATCCACAGTATCTCCAAAGCAATTGAAGACATGGGTCTAGGACACTGCGATAGAGGTTTAAGTGAGTTCGTGATCCTAGCCCCATGACATGTGGAATAACCTATGTAATTATATTCCCCTTAGTGCTTCAGAGAAGTCCCAGTGACTGTAATACATGCTAACTTAATCTTAGCCACAGTCAAATGTGTTTCTAATTTACAAATTCGGCAGTTTTTCAATGAGTTGTTGCACTTTGTCTGATCTATTCTCAAAATGCGGAAGTGCTCGAAGCATGACCACCTGCAATAACAGATTACGGGTCCCTAAAATATTGCCGCACACCTACAATGTGGAGGCATAAAGCTTCTCTAAAACGATCTGTGTTATTTTTTCTAAAAGAAAGAAATGATCCCAAAGTAAAGCTGGTTTTCAGCAGCCTTTCTGCTCCCAAATGCAACTGGCATCAAAGTCTAATGAAAACCTGTTTGCGGACACTGGAGCTGATCCAAGGTACACTATTGGCATATTCTAGATCCCTTGGGACATGACTCATAAAAAACACAAGGCTGTCATCAGATGGCTGGTGGCTCAAATAAATCAAATTTACTTTGAAAATTGAGGCATACCAAAATTTTATTAGGTGAAACTGGCATTTCTTATAGCCAACTTGCACATATATATTTTTATTACTTACAGCAGTTTAAAAGTATGCTACCAATCATATGCAAACCAAGAAGAGATTGCAAATGTTCATTTTTACTGGGTGGCAGGAGGAACTATGTTTTTTAAAAAGCACTGAATAATACTGCATGTTTATTATAGGTGGCACTGAAGAATGGACCTCAGTGTTTATTTTACTACCAGAAGCGATATGGTGCAAACTTCTGCACATCCTCCATTTATGCTTCTTAGCACTAATCTTAAAGAATGACTTTTATTAGAGAATAATTGGCCATTAAAACAATCAACTGCATGCAAGGATGACAGATGATGTTTGTAATGTGCAGTTACAAGAAACAGACATGAATATAACTAAAGCCCTTGATGATCTAAACTGGATCAGATCTGTAAGCTTCAAAGGTCTAGTGCTGCTTGTGTGCTACATATGTTGAGGCAGTTTCCAAGACATCCAGAACAAGAGTATAACTAGTATTGACAGTCCAAGGATAGCTGAATACAATCCTTGACCACAGAAATTCTTCATTTTTTATTTCAATTTGTACTGTTTATATTTTTCTTTATCATACTTTGGAAACAGGCTATTTATGTTGTCTAACTTTCCATTTGCTTTATACAATTGAACGTATATTATCCATAGGTTTGGAAAGGTTTGATTTTTATCAGTCTGTGTCAATTTCACTGAATGCACACAAAGAGATGACAAATATTTCCATAAATAATGACAGTTTACAGACAAGCAAAGTAAGAAAAAAGCTACTTGAGAACTTAGAGTTTAAATATATTTACTTTGTATATTTTGACATACAATGTTGACAATTTGTGTTTTAATGATTAGAAAACTTTAACTTTCTGAATCTTAACATCTACATAATTAAATAGTTATTTTCTGACTCCTCCCCCACATTTTCTGCAACTGTGAAAGTTAAAAAGACATGCTAAAAATCAGAAAAAAGTGCTTAAAAGAAACGAACTTTTTTATAATTTCAACAGATATTATCAGAGTTCTGGCAAGCTTAATTATCCATCACATTTAAACCTCAGGGCCAAATTCTGCTTTCATTTACATCATCTAAATCCTCTCTGGGCTCACTAAGGACCTGACTTCATAACACATACTCACGTTGAATAAGGTACAACTCCCCAAATTATCCCGCTAAAAACCAAAGGGCTGGCTAAAGAGGTGTAAGTGAGCTACAAAATAGCCTTAACTTTAAATAGTGTGTATTTATATATCTGTAAAAAGGTGACGAAATACTAGGCCAAATCCTTGAATTCCCATTGAAATCAATGGGAATTTACTCAAATAAAGGCTGAAAAAAGCCCTCTGGATTTGATACAGAAAGAATTTAGTTTGTTTTGCAAACAAAAATAAGGAAAAAGAATATCACTATAGAGAAAGTCATTGGCTTGCTATATTTGACAGTGTGCTTTTAAGATTAAGAGATATTTGGTGCTTTTTGACACCCCGTCACTGCAAGATAAATCAGTGGCATCACACTGGACAATTTCAAGAGTAATAGGCTATGTCTTGCCGCTGTCAGATCGATTTCTCCAGTTCGATTGAGCAGCGGTGAAGACATGCTCAGTCAATCTGGAAGTCAATTTAATAAAGCCACCTCCCCAAAAAGTGTAGCGCTGCATCGACTGGTTTAACTCAGTTCCCATTGAAGTCAAAGGTAAAACTCATTGATTTCAATAAGATGGCTGATACTGAGCACTTTTGAAATTCCCACCTATAGTGACCAGTGGCTATTGTACCCAGAAATATTTTGCTGCTTAGAGAGTGGTTGACAAAATGGTCACACTATTCCTAGCATGTTAAACCCTGAGGATACAGAATCATTTTGTCAGTCAAAAAATGCTGTTCTCAGAAATGATCTCTGAAACAGAAATATTTCTTTGTAAATTCTATGAACTTCATGAGCTCCTCAAGAGGCATCCAGACTGTAAGGTATTACCTCTGGGAATTCTGTTAATTAAAGAATAAAGAAGAATTAAGTGATGAAAGTACCATATGTACAAAGGGTATCCATTGCAAATTTAAGGCCTGATTCACAGCCTAGAGCCCTTTGGGCAAATGCTCCCGTTGATTTAAAGACTTGACCCAAAGTCCTTTGAACACAGGACATCTTTAGGGTTTTAAATCTGTGGATGGATATAACACTACTCTAGAGGTTTTAGAGATTTCTGTGAATAGTTCAGTTGTTTAGCTTGTCCTCTTATTACAAAGGAATACACACTTGAAATAATAGTCAGCTATGACTATGAGTCACCTCTGAACATTCAGGGTACGTTTACACAGAAAATCCTCCTGGCAGCAAATCTCAAGAGTCTAGGTCAATTGACATGGGGTCAGGCTGGAAGATAGTAGTGGAGATATTTGAGCTCAGGCCAGAGCCTGGTCTCTGAGACCTCCCCCTGAACGCTTCTCCATAGGTTCTTATCCCAGTCTCTTTTCCCAACCAAAGTGTCCCCTCTCACCTCAGTTCCATGTCAGACCACCACCACTGTTGCCAAGGCCTCAAGAATTTTTCATCGTGGGCAAAACCACTGTCCCTAGCTTCGATCTTGGCAATTGCTGAATTGTTTCAGCTGCAGCTTCTCAAAGAAAATTCTGCCCAAGGTAGACACCCAATATTGAAGATGTCAGCATGAATGGTTAAAATGTCCCCAAGTGATAAAAACCTGAAGACGGAGTCTTATATTGGGAACTATCAGACAACCTTAATAATCGCTGGTACTACCTGCCTGTCTATAATAAAGATAGCTCTATGATATTACCCTAATATTCACATCATATTCATCCTTGGTTACCAACTAACCATACTGTCAAAACATGACCTTCAGTTCAACCTGTTTTGCAATTCCCATATACTGCAGCGTGTAATGGACAGGGCCAAACTAAACCAAGAAGAGGCACCCTTGCCCCCACCCTCATACCGTGGCCACAGTCCATGCTATGCCAGTCTCCTCCACATTCTAGCTTTGCCCATTCTTGGAATGACAAGGCCAATTGTACAGTATCAATTCACAGGGAGACTCCTCTTTGGATTGGCTAGATCTCCCCTGATCACCATTCCCTGTCTTCAGGAGGGCTGAGATATGTCCGAGAGGAAAGAGGACTCTGCCTCCTACCACTTCCCTATGACTCAGGCCTCTCCAATGCCAGTCCAGCAGGACTATCATGAGGTCGTGGCAGAGACGTCCTTTCCACTACTTCCACCTCCCCTCCTCCAGGACACACACACACGCTTCCCATGTAAGCGACCCATCACCACCACCCCAAGCAGCAATTTTCAGCGTTGTTAAATCTGTAAAGTAAAACACTAGCCATCTCTTGGAGCTATTGTGGCAGCACTGTCTGTACACAGCCTGACTGGGCTATACTTGGTTCATATTTTCAATTATCTCTTTGCAGCTAAGTGGGCTAGTAACGGGCTGGTTTTTGGGTTGTTTTTTTTTAAATAAAGCTGAGATTCTGAAGTAATCACAGGTCTCCAAGACCCACATCCCTAGGCACTTCCTTAATCCAGCCCATGGGTTTAACTGCCATGAAAACCCAAGCCAGAAATTACAGTTTTCCCATAAATGAATGGAAGATTGGTAGAACAAGTACATATGGGCAAGTGGGAGCTAAATCTGCCAGGAACAGAGCTCTAGCTAGATCTTTTATACAGAAGTCACAATATGGCCATAGTTTATTGGCTTAATTTTAAAGAGGTAGAGTCCTTGTGGGAGTAATTTCTTTTGCACATTCATAGATTTCATTTTAAATACCATAGATATATTTCTACAATGCATAAAAACATTTCCAAAGTAATCCTCACTAAATAAAGTAGTTAAATAGCCTAGATTTTTTTCCCCTCAAGTTTAAAGGTTTTATTATAAGCTAATGTTCAGTACAGGGTTTACAGTATAAGAGCAAGAGGCATCCGGGCAGGGGTACGGGCTATCGGTGGGTATAGGGTCATTGGGGGTCGGGGAGCAGAACCAGATCATAGCCCGAGGGGTCCCAGATGAGGTGGGAAGCGGGGGTTAGAGTGCAGGAGATACCATGGTGATGGGGGAAGGATTACGTGTCACAAAGGTCACAGGGGGAGCGGGAGGGGGTGAGTACATAAGTTCGTGACAGCGAGGCATCCCCCATGGGGTCCGTGGGGCGGTGGGGTAGTGTTTAAGTGTTCACAGAGTTCTATGTTGTAGCGCTCACTCCTCATGGAACTGCCTGTGGCCGGTGATGTGTTCCACGTAGATGTCTCGGGACCACCGGATGGAGTCCGTGAGCTACATTTTGCCCAAGAAGGAGACATGAGTCCCAGTTCTACTCCCACTCAAGTCAACAGCACAACTCCTGTTGATTTCAGTGGGAAGAGATCAAGGTAAAGAGACAACAGGCCTCTAAGAGGCCTCTAAGTGAAATGTTAGTCAAAACTGGAGAATACGCAGTTCAGTCTGAATGCACATTTATACAGCTGAGGATGACTGGTCTAGTTTGTCTGAAACACCAGAGGAGAAAGATATCTTCTTCTCCAGAATCTGCCCCCTGAAGAAAACATCTGCTTGCATGTTTAACTAAGAATAGGAACTGCTAATGCAATCTGACCTTTAGACAGAGAAATGAGTAGTTCTTTAACATACAGGGGCAGAGAAAAAAAGAAAAGAAAAGGATATAAAGTTATTTATCATTGCCTTATTTTATGCAAGTGTGTATAAAGGGACAATGAAAGGAGATAGAGATCAGTAATTTCAGTCAACTGAGAGAAAACACTGGGGCCAAATTTAGCTGTGGCGAAGCAGGTGAAACTCCACTGATATTGTTACAGTTGCACCTATATAATCTGAGCTGAGTCTTGCTTGGAGACCACCTACATTCTGCCAGAGGCTCAGTGTCTTCCAGAAGAAATTGGATTTTCATGGAAGTCGAGGTTGGTAGGTCCCTTAAGCCTAATTTACAGCACCTACAACAGGAGGTGTTGTATATATGCATATTTTACAAAGAAACAGAATAAGGGAAAAGTAGTACATCAGATTTGGGTAGTGTCTATTTAAATAAGTAGTTTATGTGCACTCCAATATCCATTACTGTCTCCGGTTTCCATTTGTAGAGAGATTTGGGCTAGGGTGATCTTTGAGAAAACACTTGCCGACAGCTAATGATGCACATATACCCTCTATTCTAGGTAAAGGGTGCTGGGTTACTTGTGTAGGCACCCTTTACTAGAGGGGCCTCTGAACTTAATTGGGAGTGTTCTAGCTGGGAAGATCCTGTGTGCTGCACTTGTGACTTGGAGGCTACAACTCCCGTGATGATGCCTTGGGGAAGAGAGAGAGAGTCTTCCTCTTCCAGGGCTCCATTTTGGAGGAGGTGCTGTGACTGCTGGGGTGGTGCTCTGCCTACGCCAGGAGCCGCTGCTGACCGCTGCTGGGGGGACTGAGCTTGTTGCTGAGAGCCTGCTGGGTTTTGGTCGAGTGGTTGGTGCTTTGCTGGAGCCAGGATGGGGACTGTGATTATGCCTGGAGCTGGCTGAGGTGGGCCTGCAGTGAAGGTGGTGGGATTGGCTTCCCCTCTTGTTTGGGGCAGGGCTTGCAAGGGAAGGGGCACAGTGGAGAGACTCTCAGGGGTTGTCTGGGCCGGAGAAGAGGCAGAGTGGTCTTCTCTACAAGCCAAGGGGCAGGGCTGCTGACAGTTGGTGGGGCCAACTCCAGGCTTCAGAGGGGCTGTGAAGCTTGTTGCCTTGGCTGGACTAACACACAGAGCCAACGGAGTGCTGTCCACAGCTTCAGATCTTCACGCGTGCTCACAGAAGTAAGGTTTTGAACTTCATTTTCCAGAGGAGTGTACACTCTGGGGTGGGGTAAATGCTGGCTAGACAAGTTTCATTTATTACTGTATACTATATTTGTTAATGGATTTTTTCAACTGCCTCCTGTGGACTGAAATTAGTAGTGACATTTCATTTCAGATTGTTATGCCATGTTTCCCTAAATTGTTAAGGAAAGTTGTATTAATACTAATTTAAGTATATTGGATGTATTTATTTATAATTGGTATTTGAGTTACAGCCATACCACCGATCATTATTAGAATAGGTTTATTCCTGGAGGCTCCCAAGGCATGCCATTGAGTTCAGCCAGGTGAAGGCACTGCAAATTCTCAATTCCTTTAGGAGTAAAGGGATTGCAGCAGAGAGATGGATAGAGGATTCCCACCTATCTGACATCACCACTGGGAAACTCAGGATCTCCGCTGTCAGTGACATCCGGCACCTGTGTACACAGATGAGTGTTGCCTGCTCCTGAGTAACCCAGGGAAGAAAGTGGGGGATACACTAGGTTAATGGTAACCTTGAATTCACCATAGATACACGCAATCCCATTCTTTTTCCTTGACTTGCACTATAGAGATGCCTTGGATATAATTCTAGAGTCCTCTGTGTGTTAATGTTCTGCCTGTGTCTTTGTTGGTATCACATGGCACTGGTTGAGTTTTGCAAAGTTTAAGAATTGTCCATCTTCAAGTAAAATTTTGGCTTCCATATGTTTTAAGGTTACAAGACCATCCTGAAGACATCAGCTGCTTTGTCCCAAAATTTCAGCTAATTTTTGTTTTGGGGTAGAGTTCGTAATAAAAAACCCCTCAAACTTGCCAGCATTATATGCGTTGCCAGTTCAGGTGTAATATTTGGTAGAAAATTCATCATCTTCTTGCTTCTCAGAGGTTTAGCACATCCTGTTTACAGCTATGTTATTATCACTAACACCCAAGGGAGCAAGAACTTATCCTGTATCTTTACTAGTGTTGAAGTTTTCTTCAATTTCAACTCTAAATAGAGTCTGACAATTCTACTATGAAACCAAAACCTGTGTCACACTCTGCTTTAAGGGTATGTCTACACTGTAGTTGGAAGCATGCTTCCCAGTGTGTGTAGAGAGACGCCCTAGGCTCAAGCTAGCAGGCTGAAAATAGTAGCATTGTCAGAGGTAATGGGCAGTGGCTTGGGCTTGCCACCCAAATATGTACCAAATATGTGTCTGAGTGGGTTTGCATTCAGGTGGCTAGCTAAGCTGTCCCCCGTGCTACGTCCAGCAACAGTGGTATTTTTAGCATGTTAGCTCAATCACAGCTAGCACATGTCTGTCTACATGCACCAGGAAGCATGTCCCCAGCAGCAGTGTAGACATACCCTAAGTCTTGGTCTTTCTGTGTGTAAAGAAATCCAAACAACGCTTTGTTTATTGTCTTCTAAATTAATCAGTTGAGGAGTTACTATAAGAGTTTCAGTGGACTCCATGATGCAGTCATCCGCAAGTTGGTGACTCTGAAATGCTCCAGTCTTGTCCTTCTGAGGCAGTGGCTGCATTTTTTATGTGTTTGGTTTTTTTGCATTGACTTTCACACTTTGAGTGTGCCTCAGTTTCTTGCAGTTTCTACAGGGTTTGTCCTTGAACCAATCATTTGCTTTGGGAGACAGATACAAAAAATTAAAAAGTACACAGTCCAAGTGTTTGCCGTGCTTTCTGTTTGACCACCAACCTACTTGCTGTAAAGATTACAGGATGCTGTTGCAGCTTCCTGGCATCTCTAGTTCCCGTCTTCACTTGCACAGCAATTTCTAGAGCACATTTAAGGATCACATCAGCTTCATTCAACATCTGTTTTTGAATTGCTTCATTCTGTGTACCACACACTACCTGGTCCCATAAATCAGTCACTGAAACTCTTCAGACTGGCAATGCTCTGTTAATTTCATTAATCTAGACAGAGAAAAAGAATGACTAGCTTGGTGGCTAGGGCTCTCTCCTGGGAAGACCCAGGGTCCAGTCATGCTACTTCAGTAAGTGTTTGTTTTCTACACATAGAACATCTTCAGTAGGGCAGACTGAGAAAGACCCACCCCAAAATGGGCTGTATCCCAGTGGTTAGGGTACTCTCCTGAGATGTGGGAGTACTGGAATCCAGTCTATGCTCCACATCAGGCAGAGCAGGGATTTGAACTTGGCTCTCCCACACGAGGGCTCTAGCCACGGTTATAAGGCATGGGGGAGTCAGTACCAGCTCCTTCTTTTTTTACTCCCCGCCCCATGAGAATGGGCTGACCTGGTTTAGACACCTGACACATAGTTTAGAATGTGGGTTCATAGCTGAGAGGGTTCATCACTGAGAATCCCAGGTGGACTGAGGTGCTTCCTTCTGAGCCTTTGAGGGGATAACAGGCCACACCCCTCTCTGGCATTTTCTATGGGCTAGCTTAGGTGGCTTCCTGGTCAGCATGCTGGCTTTTTTAGAGGCACCTAACACTTTTGGGCTGTGTAGAGAACCTGAGGAGCTGCCTCAGGGCTGTGAATTCCACTAGGCAATAAAGCAGCTAAAACTTGGGCGTTGCAACACCAAAGTCCACTTTGTGAATTGAACCCTAAGATCCAGATAATGTTTAGAGTCATTGACATTTCTGTTCCTTTCATTTCTTGGAAATGACTGAACAATGAATGGGGACTATTTTAGTTTATGGCTATAGCTCCAAACTTGCAATATGGGCAGTTACCTCAATTCCCATTAAGGGAATTTGAGGTTGCTTAGCACATCCCAGGAGAAGTTCAGCATCTTTCAGGACTGCACCTAAAGAGTGGAGGCCACCATTTATATAAGAGTCATGACAAAAGTGAGAGTTTTATGCTCTCATTTAGAGCATTTTAGCACACTGAAGGCAGATGGAAAATATATTTGTAAAGTGAGAGGAGGGGTCTTTTCATATTCTCTTTTTGTCTGTAGTTCCATTAATCTCTGTTAAAAAACCTTCACAGATGCCTGGTGAATATGTTTAGAAGTCACTTTAATTGTCCAACAAGTCTTTTCATATTTGATCACATGCACTCTTTAATGGAGATAATTTACATGCTTCAGGTTGTGCCATTTGATGATTTCCCATTCTCCTAGGGCACAAAAACAAAAGAAGATTTTACAAGAGCTTCAAGGGCAAAAAAAAGAAGAATTCACTTTTGGACAGAGATAAAGCATGGAAAATTTCAACCACAGAGGTAAGTTTTTCAGAAAGTTGATTGAGGAAGTAGAACTTTAAATGAGGTTGTTTCACAACCCTTACTTGTCAGTGTAATGTAACTGTTTTAATGAGAGATGTTTCAGTTGACATGTTATGTTGGATTTTGTACTTATGTGAACATACAAGGTATCTTAAATTACTTTAACTGGAATTGTAAGTGTTCAGCACCTCTGAAAAATCAGGTCACAGAAGTCTAAAGTTTTGCACAATAAATAAATAAATGAATAAATAAATAAAATCAGGCTGTCACACTGATTGGAGTGGTTCAAGAGCATGAATGCCAACCTCAGGGTAGACTGTCAAAAAGCAGGGCAGACACCCCAAAGTGGTTGTATGTTCTGTAATTAGATTTTACCAATCCATTAACAAATGTGAAGTCCTTGAGCACTATAACTGTGAAGTCACAGACAGTTCCTTTGGCCATTCCAGTCTATCTTGCCACCCAGGCAAGCTGGATGTAGAGATAAGTGATTGCAACAAAGATCACAAAAGATTCAGGTTACTTCCAGTCCCAAGGGATCAGTCACTTGCCCCAGGTCAATTTGCAACTAAAAATCTCACATCAAAGACAACGCTTGTAGCCAATCCTATAGTAAACTAACTAAGGATTTATTAACTAGGAAAAAGAAATGAGAGAGTTATTTACAGATTAAAGCAGGCAAACATATATACACAAATGAATTACAGTCTTTGGTTTTAAAACGCTGACAGTTGTAGTAATCTGTCTTTTAGGGATAACCTATATTGACTCTGGGGATCTCTGCTTCTGTTTTCTAGCTCAAGCCCTGAAAGACACCAAACAGCAAAGGGATGAATTTTTTTTAATTCAGCTATCTTTATTTCCTTTTTCCAGAATTCAAGTTGAGGGATGAGGCCTTTTGCACATAGTCCATGCAGAAGGCAATTAGCAAAGTCTTTGTATTGTGATGCTCCACAATGGCCCATTTAATTTTGACAGGCCTTCCTGATGGTCAAGAAGCAATATCTTTCATAGGTATTAGCATTAACATTTAGCACTAGGTATGTTTTTTCTTGTTTAGTGACTTACATAGATCGGAACAAACATTTTACAGCTGTATAGCAAACACTTAATTCTTGCCTTATAGTGGGATACAGACATTACAAGTAGAATCAACTTACAAGTTGATTACTTAAAAGAACAGCAATTTACAAGCATTTCATAACGTCTAAATATGAAATATATTGTTAAGAGGGGTATTGGACTTATAACCATACTAACAGGGTGAGCTGGACTGGTTTCCAGCAATGAATTTATCAATGCTTGCCTGAGGCCTGAAGCCTTGTCAAGAACCGGCACCTGTCTGCCAGCATCACACAGGCATCTCTTGAAAGTTTGACCCCAACTGCGCATCTTTTCTGATAAAGGCCTATCTACACTTGGAAAATTTCCAATAGTGGAAATACCAGTGCTATAACCACCCAATTGTAAATCAGGGTATGCCCTTGTGCACCTTAATCTATTCCTGTTGATGTAATTACACCCGTGTACGTTTTTGGAGACAGTGCTTAACACTCCAATACCTAAAATTGGATGTTATGATATAGTAGTACTAAAAGTCGTTTTTAGCAAGCTGTATTTCCTCTCTCTTCCAATATCATATTAAGTTAGTTCTGACTGTGATAATGTAAGCTATAAAATTCACAGCGCTGGTCTTTGGGAAACTTTTAGGTGTTTGATATCTATTTTTTAGCCCCTTCCCCATATAGAGAGAGCAGAGGGGTTCCTAAAAGCCTGCTCAGTCATGACCACAGCTGCCAAACATGCCTCCCTATCCCAGTCCAGGGGCACATGATAACCATCTTGCAGACTATGACTAGGGACTCCTGGTGATCGCTTCACCTGTCCCGTCGCTGCTCACCCATTGCCATAGGACTTTTAACAGACCATCCATAAGGCTTGTGAGGAATCCATTGGCCTTGCTACCTGTCACTATCAGGACGGGTTTGATGACAACACTGAGATCATAGCCCTCTTGGATCGGCTTGAAGAGAAAAGCTTTCTGTGACTGGCAAAACCATCCATCATCTAAGCAGAAGCAGAGCTTTCTCCACCAGCTTAAAGCTGAGGTTCAAAGGAGGATCTGAGAAATCAAAAACAATTGGTGGGAGGACAAAGCAAAAGAAATCCAAGCATTCACTGACAGACATGATATGCAGAGCTTTTTCTGTGAGACAAAGACCTTGTACAGGCCAAGCTCATCTCACACTGCTGAGATCTGAAGATGGTAGTACCCTTCTTAAAGGCAACGAATCCATAAAAGAGCTCAGGAAGGAATACTATCAAAAGCTTTTAAATTGAGAATCGACTGACTGATGACACCATTGACTCCATCCCTCAGCACCCAGTCTGGGAAACTCTCGCCAACCCACCAACACTTGAGAAGGTCCATAAAGCAACTAAGCAAATGAACAATAAAACATCTGGTCATGATGGCTTACCAGCTGAAGTACTGGAAGCGGTGGGAGAAACACTGACAGACAAATTCCATTTTCTGTTCTTCAAAATCTGGCGCAAGGAAGAAATCCCCGCTGCCTTACGCAATGCTAACAACATCACAATTTTTAATTACTGAGGCATTGTCCTCCTCTCCATCACTGGAAAGAGTCTTTCTAGAATCTTATTGAATCCCTTTTGCAGAGGAAATACTCCCAGAGCCCCAATGTGGCTTCAGACCATTATGAGGCACCACTGACATGATTTCTGCAGCTAGGCAGATCCAGGAATAATGTCAAGAATAACACCAAGAGCTGTATATGGCCATTATCAATCTGACCAAAGCCTTCAACTCGGTCAACAGTGAGGCTCTGTGGAAAATCATGTCAAACTTTGGCTGACCAAGAAAATTTAGCACCATTGTAGGACTCCTCCATGTAGATGACTGCCTCCATCCTGTGCAGTGACTATCTCTGAGCCCTTTACCATTTGAACTGGCATAAAGCATGGTTGTGTACTGGCACTCACTCTCGTCTCCGTTTTCCTAGCAGCTATGCAAACACTAATCCAAGACCGTCTGCCAGAGGGCATTGGCATCCAATATCGGACCGATGGCAACCTCTTCAATCTCTCTCACCACTGTGCTAGGACTAAAATAACATTGGCAACAACAACCGGACTCCAGTATGCAGATGATTGTGCTGTAGTTGCACATTCAAATGAGGATCTACCAACAGTTCTCAACTGCTTCTCAGAAGCTTACAAAAGATTATGGCTAACCCTGAACATTGGCAAAACATAAGTTCTCCATCAGCCTGCTCCTGGTTAATCATCAGATCCAGCAAGGAAGACCTGCATTGACAGGGAGGAACTGGAAATGTAAAAAACTTTGCCTACCTTGGCAGACATCTTTCACAGAGGGCAAACAGACGTGGAGATTCAGCACAGAATCCATTGTGCCAGACTTCCTTTGGCAAACTGTCCCACGGCGTGTTCAGCAACCACAATATCAGAATACATATTAGACTTTTAGTTTATAAAGAGGTGGTAATCCCAACTATCCTTTACAGCTATGAGACTTGGGTGACCTACAGAAAACACCTGAAAAACCTGTTTCTCCCAAAGCGTGAAGGCCACATCTGACAAGCTGGCTAGTTGGATAGACATTATTGTGAGCAACAGGTTAAAAAAAGGAGGCAGAGAAACAGGATGTTATTTTTAAGTTGTTATAACACAGTGTGCAGCATGTATTTCTGAACATAATATTAAACATTTATCATTAATTACATACACTCAATATATACACGAGTGTCTGCCATCTTAAATAAAGGATGTTAACAACCTTCAGTTGAATCAGGACAAGAATTATAAACAGGATGGCATATAAAGTGTGATACAGTATACAGAGGGCAAAGTATGTTTGAAGGTTAGCTTATTAATAAAACATGGATGGCCTTGATTTAGTTTATAAGAAACTTAAGACATTTATCAACATCTGTCTGAACCCATTTCTAGTCTCTTTGGACTCTGTTGTGGATAAGCTGATTAATAAAAGATGATGCCTTAGGAAGGAAGCTTAGATCTTTGTAAGCAATGACAAAAGAAAATGCGGTGCTTAATCTACATATGAAAGGAAATTGTGAAAGTAAACTAGTTTACCACTGCATCCCTGGCTGCCAGTTTCCTATAACATTTCATCTGACTTAGTTTTGGCTGGAGTCTGGAAAAATAAGAAAGAATTCCAAAAATTAAGTGTGGAATTAATTTACAAGAAAGATCATGGTGCTTTTTTGAGACTCTGAAACCCAATCTAGCTCCCTTGTGGCTTCCTCCCCTCAGTGTTTTTAACTTTGCAGCTTTCCATGTTTGTTTTTCATTTGTCTCCTTGATCCTTTAGTCTTTCCTTTCCCTTAGGCTAGAATAAAGCTCTAGTATTAAACAAGTGCCACAATTTGTCTATTGATAGTCATTGCCCAGTAAAATATTGCCTCCCCAGAAGCCAATTAGTGAAATGTATTTCTTGTAATAGCCAGTAATTTGTTTAATTTTAATGTGTTGTTGCCTGATAATCAGCTTAAGGGATGCATGTGTATAGTTGTGTACTTAGGACTCCAATACAGTGCAGTTTAGGTATAACTTCTACAGAATATTCACCTCCCATATACTCAGCTAACTGAAGGATGTAGTCAAGTGGTTAACATTGACTATGGCAATGGTAGAATCACACTCCAAAGATATCTGGAGGTTTAAGCTAACGATAGGACCAGGCTGCTAAGTTTGGTGCTGGATCTAAACATCCCCAAAGTTCAGGGTAGTGAGATGAGATGTTCAGGTCTGAGCTCATTTCTAGTTATTGTTTTATTCCTCATCCCCAACCAAGTCAGAAGTCCACTGCACTTGTGCAATATAGAAAAATTGGTTTTGTAACCCGATGTCTCTGGACACCATCTAACACTTGTAAGGAAGAGTTGTTTCTGGAGGTCATTTTAAGCACAGTTTAAAGCCACTTTAGCGTAAGATGATTTTAAATAGATTCACTAGACCATGTGAGTGGGACCATAGAGGACTACATCCTCTGCTGTGTAAATTGGCATGGCTATATTGGTCAGTGGAGCTATTGCCAATTAATATCAGCTGAGGATCTTGCCTGTTGCATTTAAAGACGATGTCTGAGCCACCTGTTTTCTAACACATCTTATAACACTCCTTTAAAGACAGTTTAGATTAATCTGTGCTGACAGCCTATTTTGTATTAAAAACATTCTCAATTAAAAGTGGTTCTGTTATAAATGTATGTTGGGTTATATTATTTGATGCCCTCAAACCTACATACTGAATTCCCAACTGGGCACAGGGTTTAAGCACATGCAAACCTACTTGATTACTGGATTTTAAACAGCCTTAGGATATTTGTATAATGAATGTAATAAACTTTACCCATGTCAGTAGGCCCACCAAGGTAAATGAGACTGCTCATAGATACAAGTATTTGCAGGAGTGATGCATAATTTACAATCCAAATTCCCTGTTCACGTCTCAGATTAAAATTCAATTTTTGAAAAAATACAGAGAAACTAAATTTTTAAAAAGTTCAGTCAATTGTGACACACAAGAAGCCGTACAATAAGACAATATCTGAAAGACTGCACTTGCAGATGTATGGGCCTCAGCATGCAAGTACTTTGTCACAGTTTTACATTATTCTCAAAAAGGGATTTCTGCATGCATTGTAGGAGCATTCAATTTATACCATTGGCTCTCATTCTACATTCTTGCTCATTAAGGTTATTCATTGGTTTCTGGATGTCAGGGTTGATGGTGGTGGCCATATGACATTGGAATGATTTGTTACCTCATCCATAATGGCACTGTGATTATGTGTTTCCCCAACAGTGATTAATAGGCATGGACATGCGTTGTGCACATGTTGATAGGTTTAAATGAACTTTGAATTGTCATGTTTTTGTTAGTGATCACACATCCAACAAGCCAAAACAGGGTCCTCAGTACCTACCCACCTCTCATGAATGGAGGGGGCATGATTATTAGGGCTGGGTCCTAAGCAGTCCCCCATGGAGGAGCTGCACAGGATTAGGCAAGACGCTTCCTCTCCCACAAGAGGAGCTGAACAAGGACCACCACAATTGTAGTCACTGTGTTATGGAGATCACAGAAAGAAATTCCCTTCCACTGCTGGAATGAGACTCCTATTAGGAGGTAGGGCACGGGATTATTTCCTTTAGCCTACAGAGTAGGGCCGGCACACTGAGGGGAGCAGATCACTCTCTTCACATGCAAGGATCAGCCTCAGTCTCTCCAGTACTTCTCCAGGGGCAATGCAGCTCCATAGCCCTGGCCAAGGGGTAGAGAAGCCACAAACTAGTCTCTTAGTGTTTGCAGACCACCTTCCATCACTTGGCATGGGCATTCAGGCCTAGTGGGTGGAGACAGAGTGAGGAGCCCCGGCCAAGAGCCAAGGATCAGAGCAAGAAGCCAGGAATCAGAGCTGAGGGTCAGAGCTGGAGTTGGAAGCAAGACAAAGGAGTGGAGTCTGCTGTTGCAGCCAACTGAGGATCCACACAATCGCACAAACAACTTCCTGATGTTCCTGCTATGCTTAAGTAACACACCCGGATCAATTATGGGCCCCAGGGGCAGTACCAGTCAGGCCTTTTTGGTCAGCATGTCCTGTGGCAATTCGGCCACAGTCCATCAATGGCTGTCTTGCCAGACTCATCAGGTGGTAGCTTGGACGTTGCAGTCACCCACCAGGTCCAGGTTCCAGATCTGCAGGTTCTCACAGCAACTTGAAAATCTTAAATGGAAAGTGACAGATAAATAGCAAGTATTATCAATCTTTGGTTAGATAAGCAGGATTGCTTGCTGATTGGATTTCTATTATTTTATGGGTTTAAGACTCACCATTTGCCTTGCTTTCACTAGTGTTTTTGGGGAAATGAGGTAGGAGCTTTAAGTCATTTATGGTAGTGTTTGGTTTATACTTTTCATCTTCGAAAATATAAATTTATACATACACATATACATACATACAAACATACATACATATGAATGATAGTAAGAATTAATATTGATGCCAAAATGCCAATGAAGTAATGATATCTAATGATTCTAGGAACAGGATAGTTATTGGCAAATGAATTAAACATGACCCAGATTGTCAATTTTGTAATATCAGGGTAGTGTATTGCTTCTTCTGAACATGTCATCTCTTCTGTATTTCCAAAATAAATTTAATCTTATGTACTAAGCTTACACGATGCAAGTATGGTTTCCTTATTAGGAATGAATACATTTAGATAAAATAATTGAACCTTTACCCAAAACTCAAAGTGAACCTGAAGTCAACCCAAGCCGAGCTTCAGGAACTGCTGACTTTAAATATATATATATATATATATATATATAAAGTAACACTTCTAATCAGGAATGACACAAGATGTGAAAAGTTAAGTATGTTTGTGGTACAGATTTGTTTTTCTTCTGCTCCTGAAAAATGACATAAAGCACAGGTAGGTTCATTACAAAAAAAATACAATATACATGGTTCTCCCTTTCATGTCAGAAACTGAAAAGATAGTATTTTTGCAGTTAGCACTAACAATCAAGAAAAAGCCAATCTGTAGCTGCTAGTCCAGTTGTGTAGAATCAAAAGGTTGGTTGATTGACTTGAACAAAAGTCAAGAGTTTGAGTTGTGTTCTCAGTATTTTGTGTAACTATTTGAAGAACCTGAAAAAGTATGTTAAATCATGTAGCCTCAACTGTAACAGATTGGATAGGAGACTTTATGCACCATGACCCTGTCATGCTAATAATTTATTTGCTAAACCTTACGTTTTGCTTTCTGAATTTCCATCATAACACACATATAAGCTATTAAATAAATGTAATATGTTTATTGTAAGTTGAGTGGCAAAGACTTGGGTGGTTCTGACAGTATTTATATTTCAATCTTCTTATAAATGAGAGTCATCAACCTTTAGCTGTAGAAATATGTTATAAGTTAAGGATTTTCAGAGTTCATCTGGGAATTTCGATAGTTTCAGTACATTTTCATGGGAGTTTTTATCAAAGTCCCTTGCCAGCTTCAGAAATCTCAACCATAATATCTACATGAACATGTCTGATCAGAAAACCTAAAATACTCTATACTTGATTAATAACCTTATAGGATTTAAGAAAAAAATATTCACAATGCAAGGTTACAACTATGTCAAAATGGAAGTGCCTGAAAGGGATCTAATTGGCTCAAAGGGTGGTAATCAATATTAATATGTTTTTAATGGGCAGTTCACAATCCAGATCCCAACCAGTGAATACCATGACAGCTGGGGATAGAATCCACCTGCAAAACCAAGGCTGTTCTACAGCACTTTAGTCACTTTTGGCCTACTGAATCCACTTAGTTAGAAACCCTATATTCTCACCCCAGAGGTAATTCCCAAAATCCCTTCTTGCACTTCCCTGCTGTGGGCTAGTATAAGGCTGTGGGGATGGGGAAGTGACTTTCTCTGTAGTTAACAAGAAGTGAAGAGAGCCTGCACAGACTCATTTTAAGAGCCTACTGTCAGCCATCTACACCAAAAGGAGAAATTCACCTTCAAGTTTAAGGATAATTTTTCTTCCCTTATGAAGTATTACATAAAAAATAGTTCTAAATAAACAATCCCTGGGAAAGATAGTTCTACAGAGCAAGACAAATACATGGTCTCTTTATAAATAAGGCTGAGGAACATGCTGTATGCAAAGAAGTGTTTCTCTTGAGGAGATATGAGATTTGGGTTAAATAACTCAGAAAAATTATACGTAATCTTTATATGAGCACACTGGATATTTATTTTCCTATCTTCTAGTAATAGTTTTAAATATACATAATTAATCGGAGAGGTGTCAAATCGCTGTTCAAATTCCTTATTCTCATTGGCAGAAGAGGGTACTGGGACCAGGGGTCGCCCACATCCCAGATGAATACCCTACCCACTGGGCTTTTATCTCTCTATAAAAGAAAGCAGCCTACTGCTCCCTCCCTTTCCCAAGCCTTGCCTGTTGTGTGGCATTAAATAGCTTCTGACCGCACCCATTTGGATTGGGCCCAAATGGAATTTCGAGGACCGAATGCCTATCTTCTTCCAGTTTGTGGGTCACAAGCAGAGAGAGGTACACTCTCCAGCCCAGACATAGGCACTAGCTCTGTGAGAGAGGTGGGGTTTAGGACACACCCTTCTCCTATGCATCTCCCATTGGCTAGCATAGGTAGCTTTTCACCTAGCATGCTGGGTTTTGTGGATCACATTCTAAGACACCTATCTCTCCCCATTCGTTGTATAAGGGCATAGGCACCTAACACAAGCTTTGTGGATCGTAGCATAGTTGCTGTGATTTTTGTAAGCAAGATGATGAAATAATTTCTGGTCTAACAGTAAGTCAAGAAGAATAAGATAGCTATAGTTTTAAAGGAGTTGGCTGAGGACCACTGATATGAATTTTCAATAAGACTTGGAAAATGGGGAATTCCAGAGGACTGAAATGACTGTTATGCCAATATTTTAAAAAAGAGTAAATGGGATGACCCAAGTAATGATAGTCTGCTTAGCCTGACATCAATGCTGGGAAAAATACTGAAAAGGATGATATGGGATTCTATAAATAGTTAAAAGACAAATATAACTAATGCCAATCAATATGGCTTAATGGAAAATAGGTATTGTCAACAATGGTATCACGTTTGCTTGACAAAGTCTGATGAAGGTAACTGTTGATGTAATCTTCTTAGCGTCACATGACTTTCTTGTAAAAAAAAAAAAGCACCTTATAAAATCAATATGGCTCTAATGGGGGCACTCACTTCTGGAGCACCTCCCATCATCTGGGTGTGATACCTCAGTTCTTTTCTCACCTCCAGTGTCCCCTGCAGGCTGCCAGACAATCTTAGTGGGTTTTCAGAGGCTTGGCCTGCCAGCTGCGTCACAATCTCCAACAAACCCCTTCCAGGGTATTAAAAGAGCTCAATAAATAAGCAGTCTATTTCCCTTCACTATGATCTTCAGCCCAAGCTCTGGGGCCTTTAAATTCAGGCCTTTGTTCAGGCTCCCAAATAAGTGCTGTCCCCTTCTTGGGGTTTATGCCACTTTACCTGTGGTAAGCAGGGGAACATGGGCCACCCACAACTCTAAGTTCCAACCCAGGGACCCCATACACAGCAGCCATGTACTGGTTACTCCAATCCCTCATTACTATTTCCCTAGCCTTTTTCCTACTAGCCCCCTTTTATCTCCAGCACTATCTCAGGGCCAGGGCCAGGGCCAGGGCCTTCACTACTGCCACACCAGAGCAGAGCACCTTTCTTCACACCTCTGAGCCCAACCAGAAACTGACCTGCTAAGCCCCTGCAGCTCCTTTTATCTGAGCCTTCTGGGCTCTGATTGGCTGCTTCTGTGTAGCCTCTTTAGGCCGGCCTGTAGGCCCCCCTTTGCTGATTTCTGGGGTGAGGTGTAGTAGAACTATGGGGCTTCTTGTAGGGAGCTGCAAAGGCCAGGAACACCTCATCACTGGCTCATATTAAATGGATTAAAGACTACCGGATTTCAAAGTGTAATTGTTAATGGATAATTACCAACAAATATGAGTGTTTTTAGTGGAGTCCTGTAGGGATGGTTCTTGGTCCAAACATTTGAATATTTTTAAAATCAGTGATTCAGAAGACTATATAAACTAGCTGCTGATAAAATTTTGAGATGACACCAAGATTGGGGGAGTGGTAAATAATGATGAGGCCAGGTCACAGATGCAGGATGATCTGGACTACTTCATAAACTGGGTTCAGTCAAAAGTGCATTTTAACACAGCCAAATGCATGATCATAAATCTATGAATAAAAAAGTCATACTTACAAAATGGGGGACTGTACCATTGAAAGCAGTGATTCTGAAAAGACCTCAGGGAGTTATTGTACATAAGCAACTGAACATAAATTTCCAGTGCAATTTTGTGGCAAAGAGGGCTAACATGATCCTTGAATGCATAAACATGGGAATATCCCATAGAAGTAAAAAGATGATATTCCCTGTGTATACAGAAATAGAGAGACCACTACATATTGAAATAACGTGTCCACTGAAATAACTAGAAGGGCCAGGGGAGGAATAGTTACAAGATCAGGTCCTTTACATAAAGCACATTTATTGCATGATTGTTCTATGATAGATTACCTCAGGAAAATATTTTCCAAAAACATTCATAAAACAGCAAGAGATCATGTGACTCCTCCACTGGACCCTCCATCAATTCATGTTTTCTGGATTATGTTGCAAGAGAAAGCAATAGGGGGTTGCAGCATTTTGTGGCAAATTTCATGTTGGATACCTGCCTTTGTGTTGTGATTTGCTGCCTAAGCTAATGAATCCTGACCTGTGTGGTTATATTGGTTAGATGCTCACACAGTCAGAGAAACTGCCAGCAAATCAGAATGCTCCTTTCACAATGCCCACTGGATAAATATGGATAGTGCACACATGGTTTAGATATAAAAAAGTATGCTGCATCAATGCTGTATGTGTGAAATGTTTCAATTATTCCTAAAATATATTTAATATGTTCCAGATTTATCAGGAAAAATATTTAGGAAGCAATTGGAGTGTATTCTGTTTTCATTTTAGTATAGTATATTATAGTAAACACAAGTTCAAAATACTTTTGATGTACCACCAAATATTTATAAATGTATATAGGTGAAAATCACAGGGGTTACTACAGTAGCATTGTTTTATCAGTTTATTTACAAGAAGACGGATCCACAAATGTATTTAGGCTCTTTTGTTCCATTGAAATCAAGGGAAGGTTGGAGCCTAAATACCTTTGTAGATCTGGGCCAAGGAGATAAGTTGCTAAAATCTATCACTTTGGCTATGTCGATGCTACAAAGTTCAGTCAATGCAAGTTGCCAACAAACTGCCGCCAAACTTTGTATATCTCTGGGGCACGAGCATACTTGGATGCTTGTATTGGTGCTGCACTTACTCACCATGAGCAGTTGTGTCAGTGCAAAATGCCGTGCACCACAGGTAGATATCTCAGTGTGTCCCACACTGCAGTCCAGGTAAATTTCTTGTGGGATATTTTTGCAGTTTTTTGTGAGATACCAGAAATTTGCCCACGGATTCCAGGGAGCTAAAGTTCAAATTCCCACATGTCACTTTCTCCATGCCATAACACTTTCCACATCCCATAATCTTAGCACCATTTTTTAAAGCTGTCACAGGCCACTTTTCAATCTCCACTGCCTCTGTCAGGAGCATGACCTCTGCACAGCTGAGCACAATTATCACGCACAATGATGGCCATATTTTTACAAGTCATGATTGTGGCTATTTCACTTCTGAGGGTGACAAAGGCACAAAGAACCCAGGTGCTACCAGCATCCCGCAGCCACCCGGGTCTGTATGCAACTAGCTTGTTGTTTTCTGGGACGATGCCAGCTGAACTCACTGCAGAGTGGTGTGGCAAAGCCTCCTATCACAGTGGGAGAAACAAGGCTGCTGTCTGTAGAAATGTTCAGGAGATGATTGCAGAGCATCTCCTCAAAAGTTTCATCAAGATCACTCAAGAGGATAGAAGGGACATTCCTATTCAGATAAACAAAGTATGTCATATTTCCACACACACCCTCGCCCCATGGCTAGCCTGCTAAAACAAAGACATGTAGAGCAGATGTCAAGTCTACCTCTGTTTGTGCTACCTCTACCCGAGTACGAGACCCTGATCTGATGTGGATTGTGTGATCAGACTGCCATACTAATCTTTTTGAGTTTTTTCCCTAACATTTTATTTTCTAACATTATTCTAGTAAAGTAAGCAATCAAAAATCAATGCTTTTGTTCTGTAAAGTTGTGAATAACACAGGTGCCATTTTGACAGGGAAGAATGTCAGGAGGGAAGGAGGGCAATGAAAATAAAAAATGTACAAGGAAAAATGCACGTGTGCACTTATATGAGCTCCCTTCCTCTTCCTACGTAGGCTCATCTGCATTTGCCTGGTGGGACTGTCATGACTCTGGCACAGTTTCAAATGATCCTGGCTCGCAGAATAGTTTGAGTCCTCCTTGGAGTCTCCTAATTGTTCCTCCTTCCTTCTGTTAATGGCCGGGGTCTCCACCTTGGGCTTCTGCAAAGTGTCCACAGTTGTCTGCAGAGCGCTGGTGGGGTCACTTCCAAGCATGGCATGCAGTTCATTGTAAAAGGTCTATGGGGCAGCACCTCATTTTGTGTTGTCTTTCCTCACCTTCTGGTATCCCTTGCAAAGTTTCTTCACTTTCATGCAGTACTGCTGCTCATACCTGTCATGACCCTACTTGCATCCCCTGTGCAATCTGCATGTAGACGTTGCTATTTCTACTGCCATTCTCTTGCTGGGTTTGTCCAGCCACTTCTTCTGACAGGCATAGGAAATCCGAGACGTTTTGCCTGCTCCAGACAGGAGCCCATTTAGGAGCCGGCATGCTCAGATGCAAACAACAAAGGTGAGCAGCTAGGTGTGCTTGCCAAAGTGGGCAAACAGGAAAAGGCATTTAAAAAACATGCCAGTGTGCTGGTGATAGGAGAGCTAAAGGAAGGATGATCTTCCAGTCTCTGTGACCTCTGACCAGCAGGGTTCAAAATTGTGACCAGAGCAACCACTGTCACAGAGACAAGGACATTGTGGGGCAGCTGCTAGAGAACTGTTGAGGTCGACACAAGTTCACACTGCATTGACCTGAGTAGGGTGACCATGGCTATGCAATCGTCGGGAAGGTGGTGTTACTGCGTCACTTTAATGAGGTGCTTACATCAGCAGGAGACAAATTTTGGTGTAGACTCACGGATAAGTAGGTTGATGACTTACATTGCCCTCGCTTTGTAGTGTAGACCAGGCCTTTAGCCTCACTGTGCTGCACCTCTGCATCCTGCAGAGCTGATGACCATCCAGTTAATTTTACCTTATCAAAGCAAAAACAAAGCCTTTTTGGTTACTGCAAGATTGAATTTAGATTTTCTCCCTATACTCTACCCTTATATTAGAAGTTTGTAATAATATTTAGGAAAAAAAAACCCAAAACGTGCACACTTAATATTTGATTAGTCTACTGATTTGCACCCTGGCTTTAATTTTAGATGATCCTTGCGGGCCAGTTAAGTGCCACAGAACTCGCATTAATGATGTGAACTGCAGCTTTCAGCTAAACCCTATTGCCAAATTTATACTGCACTTAGTCAGTTGCAGCAAGTAGGAGCCATGTTTTCCATCCTTCTCACTCTTACAGACTAGGCAGCTTTGGAAAATGGTTTATTCTGAAAGCTACTTTTCACAAAGGGCCTGTAACATTTTATTGGATTTGGATTTTTTTTAGACCATTTTTGCCTGTAAAGAAAGGAACTCTGGAATGGCTGACAAGTGATGTGCTAATGGTGGAAGGCTATTTCCACTACCTTTAAGTGCCAGTACAGTATTTTACTTCACAACTCAGTTACATGTGGCTCAGGACAGGGAAACTAAAACTATGACACATTGCAGGGAAATGTTATTGTAGTGAGAGGTCAGAAGGGCCCTCCCGCTCAGCCTGCTGCTGTCATCTGGCCCCTCCCTTCTCCCCCACCTCCAGTGTCCTGATAGCTCTCTGCACCAAGGCAGTTTGTTCAGTGAAGGAAATTACAGCTTAGAGTAAGGAGTAGCACACAGTTCCCCTTCACATGTACAGTGTAGGGAAGCTTCCCCGTTGTGTGGTGTTTTATTGACATTGCATTTACTATACCGTTGCACTCTCCCCTTCTGAGGAACCCTGGTGATGGCCTTGGAGATCTTGCCAGAGCCAGTTCACAATGTCAATCTGCATGTGAATCCTACTGGAATACCTTGAGTATGAGTGCTGTGGCCTTATGTCACCTCACTGAATGTCACTCCTGTACAGGAGGCACAGAGAGTTCATGAGATCACATTTAAAGCTTATATTTATCCAGCTCTTCTGCTAAAGAAGCAGTTTCTTAGTGTGTCATACGTGCACAGCATAATGTGGCTAATTACGGTGTAGATTGCTAGCAATGTCAGGGCTAAACTGGACGAGTGTCTTACCTGGAAGTTTATAAAGCTTGTTTCTTCTGATAAGCAAAATATTAAAGTCCAGGTTAGTGCCTTCCTCCCTTCACCTTCTAGGTGCTGATTTGTCATGACGCTCTGCACACCAGCATCTTGTGATTTGTGTATTGCCACATGTTCTCCTAAGCCACTGTAATGGACACGCTATTGTTTTTATCCTTCTCCATATGTTTTTTATTTCTGGGGGGAAGAAAGTGAAATCAAAGTGGAGTCAGCTCACTGTTCGGACAACACAGAGATCACTGTGCTAATAGCAAAATGGTCCAAAGCAGCTCTCCGGTTTATGTGAGAGTTTCCCCTTTTGGGTAGGCTTTATAGCTATCTAAGCGTAACTTTGCATCTGGTTTCACGTCACTTCACTGGGGGTCATATCTGTTGATCTGTGAAATGCAGCAACACATATGTTTGTAACTATATATAATGGACCTTACACTGACATACATTTGATTCGGAAGATGATCTTTGTGATCTTTCTGTCGTAATATTCACTCCAGTGAAGTCCAAGCCTAGCTTATTCCCTGAGCCTTATCAAAAGCTGCAGGACTTGTGTGCTGCAGATCATTGTCTCTGCAGAGTATAGGAAATCATTGACTGCATCTGTGTATAATGGAAAGAGGGCGTGTCGTGTGGGGAACACGATGGAGCAGTAAGGAATCGACACAGAAGAGTATGCTCCATTTCTTTTATTTATACCTGTGATCTCACAAGGAGCATTTGACAGTGCTATTGGCAGGGAGGTTGGCAAGGGAGGGAACAAAGTTTTAGGTATACTGCCTTGTGGCATTGCAGGTTGGCAGGAAGGAGAGAGAGTTGGGCTGAACTTCATATCCACACTGGTAAGAAAGCATGCTGGAGAAGCTGTTCTACATGCACCTGATATCAAGCCTAATCTCAGAGCACGACACAGTTGGTATCAATCTCATTCCCAAATGTCTCTTAAAATATACTGTGTGGGACCAAAAAGTGATTTTACAACCCACAGGAGCTCAGAACGGGACTCAAACTCAACCTTTTAAGCCTAGTGTAAACAGGGCTTAGGTTGGATCTGAGTCAAATGCAATGCTGAAAGTCATAAGGCAGATGCCGGAGGGAAAGCTATCCCAACACAACAGGAACAATTAACTAAAAAATATCCCAGGTAGAACTTCTTAGAAAATAGGAAGGAAGAAGAGCAAAATACCCCGGGAATTTCATTGCGGACTGTGCAAAGGAAACCTAGTTTATTAGTGTAATGCTGTTACCATGTTGATAGGCAATAAAAGAAATCCAAATTTGGGTGGATAGATTGTATCCCTGCTTGGCAAAGACTATCCCATGGATCAAGGGGACCATTTTCACTTAGTTTCATAGAAAGACAGGCTGCATTTTTGTTGATCTTTCTGTCATCACTAGACACATTGAGGGGAAAAAAATCTCCTAATGCTGGTGTGTCTGGGAAATATTAACTTCTGTAATGTCATAATTACTGGAAATGCACTCTATATTTTTGCTTGATATAATTATATCCAAGTTTTAGTAGAGAACATTTCCCTGAGGTTGGAGAACACTTGTACCATCAGAAGTGAGGCCTAGTTTCTGTGCACTCTGGCCAAAGAAATTCTCCGCAGTTTCTGGGGACAGTCTCATTTTATATTTTGGCTTACATGACAGTTATACTGTATTATATACACACAAGTGGAAGTTTGTCTCCCTGAGATTAGAACTCTCCTGCTTTATCAGAGCAGAGGCATAGCCCCACTTGTAGTTCTGGTGTACCAGCATATGATGCAGGCCTGCATAAATAGTCATGATGAACTCACTGATCTGAACCTCACCTCTGGGTTCACAAGATTCAACCACCAGAACACTGGATCATGTACCAAAATTTGTTCCCCTCTTTTGTTCTGAACGTGGGAAGGGTTTGCACATTTCAAACAGGCAATACAGTGACAGCAGAAAATAATGTAAGATCAAGTTTGTTTATTTTTATGGAAATGTTAAATTTAGCACTGTTGTAGGATTCAGTATCATCCCAAACAGAATCCAGACTTTCCTGGCTGTGCCCTCCCCTATTATTGTCTCAATGGATACTGACATTTCAGAAACAGAAAGTATTTCCTCAATTATCATTTTCATTAAAAACATACCCTATTGCAAATTCTGCCTCTTTAATATTCTTTTATTCTTTTCTACAGCATTATTTTATTTTTACTCCAAATAGGGGAGTCTCATCAGTAGCCAGGCCTCTCCGCTGCTTGCTGATGCAAGAATTTCACCATTTACTCTCATCTCTTTTTTCATGTCTTCTCTGGAGGCTCAAGATCAACTAGAATCTGTGTATGGGAATTCCTGACATAGCCAAACATTCTGTGACACTGGCAAACTCTTATCGCTGGAGAATAAGAATAAATCCTCTCTATTGTGTCCTGTTGATGGTGGAGATCTTGTTGTGTGGCTGTCATTCTCTGAGGATATTGTTAGAAGACACTAGACAACATTTCAGAAAGAGAAGTAAAAGTATTTACAAGGCAGGTTTTTGTTTCATGTATAAAGTGCTAGCAATTCCCACTACAGGCAGTGAAATTAATAATTACCAAGGCCAAGTATGTATTAAGAGCATTCTATAAAGATACAGATAAAATAATGCAGACCAGCTGGCTCTTGACAACTTGAATTTTCTACTCATTTTGTAGAATTAGTTTATAAAATGCAGCAAAATAGTGTATATAGCTTCTATACAGACAATACTGTTTATCATGATTAAAATCAAAATACGAGACTTATGCCACACAGACGTCAATCAGACTCAAAATAAAATAAATGTAAGTGAGCACATTATTCTGGTTCTCTGATTTACAGGGCTTTAAGTCAGGACAAGATCCATTAGGGTCAATGCAGTAATACTAATTTAAAAAAGTGATGAGAGATCAGGACCAGGCCCTAAATTGATAAACCCAGCAGGTATATTGACATAAAGAATTACCATGGTTTGAAGTACACACTGCCCTAGCATGTGAGAGGAAGGAGGGTCTAGTAGTTTGGCTGCTAGACTTGTACCTGGGAGTTGTTGTAACATTGTTTCATTTTATAATTAAAGTGACCCAACTCCATTTTAAATTAATAGGAATATAAACTCATTGGACCAAAATGTAAAATGCTAACTGCTTTGTATCAACCCCCAGCCAGCCACCTATTGTAACAAAATCTCTGTGAAACTTACCAGCCCCGGGAGGAGTCTGCAGGCCCTAAGTACTAAAGACAATGTAATCAAAATGTAGCCTTTGGAAAACCTGTTACTTCAAACCCAGTAAACTTCATCTAAATAGTATCAATCTCTGAGAAACTTCCTTTGAACAGTATCCATTCATGTAGTGTAGCAAAATCTCTGTGACTCGAAACTCAGTAAACTGCATTCGAATAGTGTTTAGATATGTATTGCAATGGGTGATTCTTTGACAGCAGCAAACAACAGCTGAACAATTTAGAAGAATAAAATCTGGTTTCACTCTGTCAGTTTCGCTGTTTTGGGGTGCAGTCCCCAATTACCTCATGGCTCTTGGAAAACTTTGTAATTGGCTAAAAGAGTGGGCATATTGTTGTGAGGAAGAGAATATAAAAGGTAGTCACAAACAGGAAGTAAACTGGAGATGTCCTGTACCTTTGGAAGAACAACAGAATAGTTCCACATGTAGGTGTGATCTACCTGCTGTCTCTCCCCAGCTTGCCACTCAAACCTAAGTATAGAGTGTGGGGCTGTGTAACCTGAGTGTGATAGTATTTTCCACTCAGATGTGTAACCTGAGTGTGACAGAATTTTCCACTCAGATGTAAACCCAGGAATTGTACTAGTAGAATTGGAGTGCTGCTTTGCTGCTAACAAATCTCACTGGTGCAGTGTAAGTATAATAGTATAAGTATAACCCTATAGTATAAGCTAGCTTTGTAAATATAATTGTACATTTGTAATTGTGATTGTGTTTTAAGTAGTTAAGTTGTTGTATTAAATAAGAATCAATGGTGATTTTTAAATTGTAATTATTGATGTATAGATTGTTGTCAGTAAAACAAAGTTGTATGCAAAGCAATCCTTGTCACTCCTTATTTGAGGGATCCATATAAATCGAACCTGACAGCAAGCTGGCCCTTGTTGTCACCTCAGGAGTCTTGGGTTCAATTCCCAAGTCCACCTCAGGCTTCCTGTGTGATCTTGGACAAGTCACTTGAAGACCCACAGCCTCAAAAATATTGAGATGCCTAACTCCTGCTTTGGATGGGAATTAGGTACCTAAATACCTTTAAGGATCTGGACCTTAGACTCTCTGTGTCTCAGTTCCCCATCAGTTTCCTGCAAAATGGGAAAAAATAGCACTTCTCTACCTCATGGGGTGTTGTGAAGACAAATACATTAAAGATTGTGAGCTGCTTAGGTACTATGGTAATGGTTCCACATAAGTACCAAAGCTAAATATTGTTATTTCAGTGTAAACCCAGTGGATTGGATTCTATGCTGCCTTGGACTTTGTGTAATCATTTGCACCTGTGCACAATGAGTGAAAACTATGACTATTCTGCTTTGCTATTATTTTTACAGCCATTTTGCACAGATGAAAGAGACTACACAAAGCAGCAGTTCAGTCCTACTGACCTCAATGAGTTACTTCAAATTTCCACTACCATAGCTGGGAACAGACTGTACTCTGTGACGTCCCAAAATGAATCGCCACTGGGGAGATTTGCCTGACAACTTATAAATTTAAACATTTGTCACATCACAATTGCAAAACAAAGAAAGATAAGGCAAGGCCAAATTCCCACTGAAGTCATGAGAGTTGTCTCCAGATCTTGTAAGGCTGTATTCAGCTTCACCTAAGGCAGTGCACCTAAAACAACGTGACACAAAAATAAGCAAATAGTGGTCTGGGTTCTATGTGCTGTCTCCTGAGAAATGCATCAAAGAAGGAGCAGCTAAAGGAGGTCAGAAGGCTGCTTGCCACATAGATGTTGGGTGGGGCAGAGGCTGAGATGACTCTGGTGTAAGGCAGAGGTGCGCCCGGCATGCACCCTGTGGCTACCTGTGTTGGGACAGCTCTCTCCTGCATTAGGATTTTCTTTTCTAAACTACTGCAGCCATTTTACACCTTCACCATAGCAGCTTATGTTCCTGCAGTGGTGGAGCTAATAGTAGGGCAACCGCCCTTTCTGTGGCCTTTAGGTGTATGTGTGGCACCTTTTCAAGCCAACAGGTGTAATTGAAGGTGGCACCACCCATCACCCCCTTGGCTCCACTGCTCAAAGGCTGGTTCCAGTACTGCTTATACGGGCTGGAGTGGGCATCAGAGTCTGGCCTATTCTCCTTATACCAGAGCCCATCAACATAGGGCCTACTTAAATATTTAAGGGTTACAGGATGAGGCACTTTACAAAACCATTAATATAACACTTCTATGCACCCATCAATTTACTAAATCCACATGAGCGACAATCCCATTGCCAGATTGCACATAAACCACTGCAGGAAATTGCATGCTGAGAATTACACATGCCAGTTATTATAGTATATATCACCACATATAAATTGTAACCACATATTCCTAAGTGATAAAATGCTTCATCACCTATTGCAAATTAAGGAGATAAAGGCTAAAGGTAGTTCATAAAAGCAAGGAAGAAGAGGTATGACTTAGGCAGGACTGGGAAGATTTTGATTCTCCGAGATGGAGTTCAAAGAGTTAACTCATGTACCAAATATGGACAGGGGAATGGAGGGATGTCAAAGCAGCTTAAAGTGTGGTTCTACTCTGAGAAGTAACTATGCAAACCTGGCACTTCTTTGTTTAGCTGTATATGTGATTCTTGTATTTATTCAGTCAGACCTGCTGGCTTAAGTGACAACCATATTTGTATTGCTTTTTGCGCCATTTATAACTGTGCATCAACAACAGAGTAATTTACTAAGTTCCAGTTAGTTACACTCATGCAGCCAATGGGTTGCACAGTTGTAACTGAGAGCATAATTCAGTCTGCAAGACCTCTATTACTGGTCATTAGAACTAGTTCAAAAGGTAAGTATATTTTTCAAAAAAATTCAAAAGATATGAAAATTTTTCATTAATTTCAAAAATCACAAAGTTTCTCTTCTTTTTTTTAAGCAGATTTATTTTAAACGAGCGGGGTTTTTTTGAAAATTGTTCTGCTAGGGAAACAACAAACTACTTTAAAAGCAAACCTACACACAGAGTAAAGGTGAGGTGAAGGGTATAAAAAAGCAAAGCTGCCCCCGGGCCATCCATCATAACTAAGCACATTTCAAAAACTAAAAAAATTCAACTAAAAAAACATGTGACAGTTTTTGTTTTGTTCAAAAGGACATGTTTCATTTAAAAAAGAAGTGGTGGATGTTTTTCATCCAACTCTCTTGGGGAGGCTGTCTGAGAAGGAGAGACCCCATCTAGACTTTCCCATGCAAGGCTCAGTTCTACAGGGCTGATAGTCAGAGAAGGTGGGATGGAGCGTCAGCCCCATCCTGATGGCTTACACAGCAAGCTGAGAATGCTACTTGTGTAGTAGAATCCCCAGGTGTGTCCTAGCCCAGCGCTATGCCCTGCATTCATCCTCCTTGCTCCCCCTCCCCCAAGTGTAGCCGGCACTGCCACAGTACCTTGCATGCTGATCGTCCCGGCCCACAGCCCTCAAGGGTTCCTGCAGCCAAGATAGGTCAGTACACTCAAAAATCAGTCATGGATGATTTTACACGTAAAAAATTACTACATGGATCAATAAACATGAAACGCAACAATACAATTGTTTAGAATAATAGAAGCACATTTTAAAGCCAAATGAAGAAAAGAAAATGGGGAATAGAGGAAGAGGGACAGGAAGGAAAGGATGTTGCATGAGGATTTTTTTTTAAAAGAGAAAATCTGGAACGCCTTCTTCCCAAACTCTGTCAATTAGCAGTGAGTTTTATCCCTAAAGCATGGGTGTGCAAATCCCTTCCATAAACCCTAGGGTATTTTTTTAAACACAGTTGTAATTTTTTGTTGTTGGTCAAGTTTTGGAAGGAACATAGACCTTCATGCTACAGGCATAAGATGTCCTTTACCTGATGGGGATGGGAAGCAATGTCCCTGTGAGTAGTTTATTCCATAACCACCTACTGCAGGGTTTCCTGCACCTTCCACTGAAGCAGCTGGTGCTTGCCTCTGTCAGAAACAGGAGACCAGAGAAGATGGACAACAGGCCTGATGGGCTATTGCAATTCCTGCTTGGATCAGACAAATCACAGATAGGGATGTTAGAAAATTCAGGTTAGAAATATATTGTGTTAGCTCCTAAAGCTTCCTTGCTCTCATGCTATTCCATTCTCAATTCAGTTCTTCGCCTATAGTGTCCATATCACAAAACCAACATCTTAATTGGCATCTTTACTGGAAAACACAGCAGAGGGGCTCGGGACCTGATCCAAAGCCCATTGAAATCATTGGGAGTCTTCCTACTGATTGCTGTGGACTTTGGATCCGGTCTAATGTGTGCATAAAGACTGAACCACACTCTCATCACTACTCCATAATAAAGTTAAGAACACGTGGCAGGTGTTCACCCTGTTACTGGGCCCTATTTTATCTGTTTCAGCTTCAGATCTAGCAACTTTCCAAAGCACTAAGTTTGCTCAGTGATATTGAATTGCATATATATACCAGCATATATATACTGGACTTGCATATATATACATATTACCTCTGCCGGGCTGAGATCATGGAGCTGTTTCTTTCGTGTTCCAGATAGAGGAGTTGTATAATGGAGATGTACTTGTGCGAACTGATTGGCCAATGACGGGGATATGGGCAGCCATGCCTAATGGTCAGAGCAGCAGCCACGAATCAGAGCACAGGGTCAGAGTTAGAGGCCACATACCCAAGCCATGGGCCATAGCTGAAGTCAGAGCCCAGGGTTACCTGTAGTGGGGCACAGCTGAGCTATCACAGCCATGGGCAAATGCTTTGAGCAGTCAAAAAACTACTGCTGGGCGCAAGAGCCAGTTTGCTAACCCTTCCAACCAATAAGATGGTGTAGCCAATCAAGCAGCCTACTACAGGCCATCTCTGCACTCATTGGGGTGCCCGGAGCCTGGCTGTCTTGCAGGGCCTGATTCCTGACAGGATCCCTAACTGAACTAGTGCATTGGGTGAGAGCTCCACGTAACGCCTTCCACAACTGGCCAAGTGGAGTAGGGGGATTTCTGTCCCAAATGTCTCATAGTCAAGATGAGACCATTCTGCGGGCTTTCATCCTTGCGGTAAAGCTGGGATTTAGCCTTGCAAAAGAGCTGTGTTCACTCATTAAAATGATGATTTACCTGTCTTATGAGCAGCAGTCAGAGTTAAAATGGTTTTTGGGTTATTCCCTTCTGACTTCTTAGTGCTGTTTCTGAGGCTGTGGGCTAAGCATGTTGCCTCTAGAGGAAAGGAAAGCTCTTTATGACCGCAAAGTTCTTCTGATCATTTTGGTGCCTGTTTCAATGTCTTTAGTATCCAACCAATCCTCAAAGTCATACTCTTCCGATCGCCCATGCAACGTTCTGACTGTATCACACCCCCATTCTGTGTGTTTTGCTTTGTGTTGTGCAGAATGGCTTACAGGCAGAGGTGCTCCAGGATAGTGCCAGTGGGAAAGAGAGAATCAGGAAGAAGAATTCCATGAAAATTCCTCCTCTGGTTACTGAAGAACGTGGACTGTCATGGCAGCGCCATCACACTTGCAATAGCCAGTAAGCACTACCTCCATGCACGCAGATGTTCTACTGACCTGGCCCCTCCCAGATCATCTTGGGTTGGCTAGCATCAGCAGCGGGACAAACCATGAGCACTAGACTCCAAAATAGAACTTGGGCCTGGCTCTCAGTGGGGGGTACAATGCAGAAAGCTTCTTCTGTACTTTTCTCCCCTTGTGCAGCCATATGGCGTATTGGGCTGGGCACAAACTAGCCCTTACATTTTAATACCTCCTTCATCTAGGGTTCAGCTGTGTACTGATAGAAGGCACTTCCATTTCTAGTCTCTTCCCAAATTCTGTACAAGAGGATTAAACTGATTTGCTCAGGACATATTTTCATGCACTCTAAGGAGGATTGGCTCAGCTAGTGGAGGAGAAAAACAGAATGGAACTTCAATGCATATGAAGCAGCACAATTTCCATTGTCTGTGACAATCTCTAAATTTGAGTGGAACAGCATTTGCAATTCTCACAGAGCACTGGAGGAATCTGTATATAGATCTGGTTGTGATTTGCATGGGATGTTTATTAAAGCTGCTATAAAAGGTAATGCTAGGGACTTAATCCTAGGTGTTTTAGCATATAACCACTATCACTTAATAGGAAGTGGGTGGCATGTTGATTGTCAACTGTAATTTCTTCTTTAGGCTGAGAACCTTATCCATACTTTTCCTATTATACTGTCTGACTAACTTTTACAAGACTACAGTATCTGTTTCTCACACAGGATAAAACTGAATATAGAACACTGAACAGACATTCACCGTGTTTTAAAAGGGCACATGGTAAAGTGTCAAAGCAGAGGACAATGTCAACATTTTAAAGGGCATGCTGAGAACACCCATTGGTCTGGTGGTTAGTGTGGCTATTCAGAAGATCTACATTTGATGTCTTGTCCTTTGCTTCCTGGGGTGGTGAATGGTAAGAAGAGATCTATGGCAAGGATTAAAAAAGAAACACGACCCCAACAAAACCCAGCCCTAAAGTACCTAGCAATAATTGTTAGAGTCATGAACTTGTTCATCCAACTTATTGTAATCATGAACAGCTTTAAAACTAGAGCAGAATACTAATTCTTTATGTATAGATTAAATGATAGACAGCTGTGAGCAACCAGGCTTTTGAGAGATTTCTGGTAACAACCTATAAAAGCAAAGAAATGTGACTTGGAGTTTCTGAGAGTGATTATAAAATATACACACAATTATACTTTAAACTAAGTATATTGTTTTAAAAGAAACACATACTTTTTCATTTAAAAACTACCAAGTGATGTGCTTCCTACTGTTTCTTAATACTTTAACAAGACTTTTCTAGAAACATTTCTGAGCTCAGAGTTTGTAGAGATTAGCTATTGTCATGTAATAATTAGTTTTATCTGAATTCATTCTCTACAAACATTGGGCCAGTAGGGTCTTTGAGCATTATGAATGGACAGTAAATTGAGAACGGGCTAGAATTTATAATAGTTTCTGCTAGTCAGCCAACACAGTGGATAGAGTTTTAGAGTTGCATGTTAACTTATGAGCTGTAACCTGTCACTGTTAATATTTCTGATTTTATTGTCTAGGTAAAATGTTGTGATGACTCTACTGAGCTACAAAGGGTCAGCTGAGGGCAGTGTGGTAAAATTTTTGTTCTTATGCCTTTGGCTGAGGAAATAGAAGATTAAATGGCAGTGGGAGGAGTGGATCATGGAGGTGTGTGTGTGTCGGGGGGAGGGGGTGCAGTTGCCCTGGGAGGAGCACACTGTTGAAGGCAGAGCATGTAGTGGGGTGTGCCCTGTGTTAGGGCTCATAGACCCCTACCAGATGAAACACCAACAATACTTGCTAAAGCCAAGATAAATGTAGTACATGCTACCAGGGATTATTTCAGGACAAAGACTGGTGACCACAGCACTCCAGAGCCCCCTTACCAGATGAATAAAGCTACAAATAAAATACAAGAGACACTTGTGTGCACCTTCAAACTCTCACACAACATTCAATCACATTTTCTTCACCTGATTATGCAGTGTGCTGTATATGGATTGAGACTTGGTAAATGATAGGAAGAGCCACCTTCTTTGTATTGTTCTGCATACAACTTCACGTAAATAATAGGGAAGACCCACCCTCAGATACCCTTTATGGGTTTACATTCTTCCGAGAAAGTTAATTGAGGAAGCAGTTGTATCTGCAGTGTAGAAATCTGTTTGTCTAGTTAGGGTAAGAATACATCTTGGCATGTGGGAGGGATATATTTCTGGTATGTGGACATCATTTGGCAAGCTGATGTAGCAGGACATACACATGCAATTTGAAATTATGCAAACTCACCCATCTGACTTGAGCAGAACTGTGGATTTTTGCTGTACTTGAAGAAACTCAGCAGTTCCACTTTGAAGGAGTCATGCAAAATTCTCTTTTGTTTTGATCCTTGTGGGTTTGCATCCCCTGAACTTGGATTGCAGTTTTCAATCCACAAAACTCACTAAGAAACCATAAAGCATCACCTGGTCATGTGCCAAAATGATTATTTCCTCACCATTATGATACAGAAGCACAAAGTGGGTCCCATGTTCACTTATAATTGGCCCCTGTGTTCATCTGAATGGTTCATAAATGTTATCAAACCTCTCAATGAGTGTAGTCTGAATTTAAAGTTTGCCCAAAATTTAAATACAGGTGAGTTTTTCATGGGTTTGTGTTCCTCTGCAAACATTTTGTGCAACTGTAGATTTTAGTGACTCCTAGATGCATGGTTTATCTCTTCTAGTAAAAACCTGGGGCAGCTCTTTCTTCTTTTTCCTTCTTCTTTCACTTTGTTGCAAGCGTCCTTATAAATATTTGCTAATTAAATATATATACTGTATATAACTAGAGACACATGCCTACATTTAATAGGCAAGTTTGGAGGTAGGCATTTGCCTGATACACAGGTATTAACTGGAGCCATGCCTCATTCCCTACTCAGTTCCTCTTCTTCCCTCACCTCTGATATGACCTTAAACTGTGTACCCTGGACAGTGGTTTGATTTATAGTGAGTACTCTCTTCTTTGAGTTTGATGGAATGCCACCAGAAGCTGTGGTTGATAAAATCCTTCCTTGAGTTCGAAATCAAAAGTGAGCAATCAATTCATCCTTTTAAAGTTATATATTCATCTCAGTTTGTTATTCACTTTTAAATTTGGCCATTTGGCCTATTGATTAGCCAAAGAGCAAAAAACAAAACAACAAAACGCTCCTCCAATTTTTGCTATTGATCTAAGCATTGTGCAATAGCATTACTATAATCATTTATATTTTATTAAATTTTATTTAATATTTTATTAAAATAAAACCCCATTCTGAATCTAATCTCTTAGACTATCCACATGTATAATCATGATTTCCCAGTATTATTTCCTTCTGTTGGAAGCACTCTTTGAAAAGTATAACAGATCTTTACCAGTAATTTAAACTAGCTACCAGTCTACATCCTGACTACTGCATGTCTACTGCCAAGACATTGTTTAGGTAACAGTTAATAATCATCTGGCTGGACTACCTCACCATAAACATGACAGGGTTTCATCACTCATGTTTTATTTAATTCCACTTGTCATCAAGGTCTATTATTGAACCCTTACAATTTTGTTCAAGAGAGGTGATTTTTACTACTGTTGAAAGCTGCTTTACATACATTTTGCACTTTATTCTCTTGAGTTAAGACCCTTTTCTCTCAGTTCCCAGGATGGCATAAGATGTTTATAGATGATTGACTCACTATAGCATCTCTGGCTAAATGTTGGCGAGAGAGAAAAAGGGAAATGTACACAGCTAGAAAATGTTAATTATAACAGCTGTCCTTGGCTTTACTCAGGCAAAACTCCCACTCATCATCCTCTTGAAAGGTATATGGAATCCACAGAGATGAAAATGGAGACTGAGATCAGTTTTTTCCAACTTTGTCTTGGTTTCCCTCTGGTCCTGCTCTTCTGCCCTCAAGTCTTTTCTTGGTTTCAGGGGCGCCACATTCAGTCTTATCCTCCTTTCTATGCTCTATGCTTCTATTCTCCTTTTGCTTCCTAGCTCCAGAGCTACGTTCCATTAGTCACCACCACTAGCATTTGTTTCTTCCTTCTGCATAGCTAGCACATCTGGAGAAAAGCTGTTAATCAAGAGGCTTCCACAATAACTGACTCCAATACCTACAACTTCCAGTAATTCTTTAACATTGCTTCTCTTTCTTCTCCTGTGTCTCTACCCAAGATTTAACTAATTTTTTACACAGGATTTGCCATATAGGATCAGACCACTGGTCTATTTAGTCTAATACGCTGCTCCTGAAAGGCCCCAGTATCTGCTTCTTCAGAGGAAGGTGCAAAAAGCTCTGCAATAAGAGTTCTGGATAGATTATGCTTTGAAGCATGAGGGTTTATTTCCCTTCCAAAACAATTTTTATTAAATGTATATATGTCCAGTCCTTTTCTGACTCTGCTAAGCTTTTGTCCTTAATGATATTTTGTGACACTGAATTTCACAGGCTAATTGTGCATTGTGTGAAGCGGTGTTTCTTAAATTTGCCAACTTTCATTGTCATTGAACAATTCTTTGTTCTTATTTTATGAAGGGTGATTCTGACCTACCTTCCCTGTCCCATTCATTATTGTAATATCCCTTTATCGTGATGTCAGTACCTGTTATTATTCTCCCATCTATGGTCATTATCCCCAATCTTTTTAATCTCTCTTCATAGGCGATTTTTTCATGCCAATCGTTCTCACCACACATATGTGAACCTCCTCTATTTCTGTTCGGGCTCATGAGATGGGGTGACCAGCACTGACCACAGTATTTCAGGTGAGAGTGCACCATTTATTTCATCAGGAAGCAAACTGACAATATCCAGAGACTTTGCACTCCCCTATTAGCTTCTTTTCCCACCAAAAACAGTCTCTGCTTTCACCCTACTCTTGGACTCTGGTGTGTCTCTCAACATCCAACTTATTGACCATTCCCCTTGACTTCAGAAATGGAACCTGTGCCTTCCCTCTTCCCTCTCTTCTGCTCTTTTTCTTTCAGTATTTAAATATGATCTGGCATCTCATCTGTGAAAGGAGCAAGAAGAGGAAAAAACCAGAAACACTGATGAATTGAATGAGTGCAGCCCCTTTGTTGGCTTTACTTTGCTAAATTTAATTGTTTGGCTCTTAAATACCACCCTGATGTAAATCTTAGAAGTAGATAGGCATATTGGACTATGAGGTTGCTAGCTGTTAGGTTACAAAATACCAGCTAAATAGCTTAGTTACTTAGGCCCCAATGCTACAAGGCGTTCCACCTGGGGTATATCCTGACACCTATGTTGAGCCCCACTGATTCCTGGGGCTCTGCACAGAAGCAGGGGCCTACCCACATTGAATGAGCTGCAGAATGAAGGCCTTAAGAACCTGAAAGGATAAGAGACGGTGGACTAATAAAATGGATTCAGAAAGATGATCAAACGTATGATTTCAAACCAAACAGGTTCTTTGAATACCAAAAACAGAAAGGTTATTCCAAGACAGTTCTGGAGTGAAGAGGAGTGAATGAGAACAAACACTGGTGTTTTCTCTCTGGGATTATCTGCCTTTTTAAAAAATGTTCTAGTTTATGTCCACTTTTCATTTACGTGTTTGGCTCTTCCCTTTTCACACAGAGGTGACTGATGTCTAGGGAGAATCTCCCTTCAAAGCTTTTTTGGAAAAAAAGTGATACCCTACTTCCAGAAGCCCAAGTTGTAAATTAAAGTTCTAGGGAGAAGGGAGAAAGTGTGAAGCTTTAAATTACACTACTGGCATAATGCCCCTAAGGGTTACAGGAGCAGAGAATAGTGTAGCACAGCCTGCTTCCACCCAGCCACTCCCCTGACTCTCCCCCTGTCCCTGACACTGGCCCATGGTGCTAACACAGCACAAATAGGGCTCTGAGCATTGTAGAAAGTCTGTTCTATACACATACAATACATTAGGAAACCTGTATGATTATGTTAGTTTGGGTTGCTTTTCAGAGTCTTTTTATATATCAGAATGTAGCAAAGCGCTGTGGCCTTCCTTGGAGCCTGGGCCTGAGGAAAGGTTGCGATACCCCTGGTGGGCAGATCAGGACCCTGCAGCCCTGGGAGCAGAGGGGCGGGGCCAGGACAGGAGGGGAAGTACAAAAGGCCGACCTAGCCGCTCACACAGGGGAAGTTGCTGCTGGAGAAGGACATGCTTTCCTTGAGGCTGCGGTCTGGGCCTGACCCAGGCCCTGCAGCTGTGCAGAGAAAACATCCCACCAACCAGAGCCTCCAAGGCCTGCCCAGGCCGTCAGGCCCTAGCGCTACCAGAGACAGCTGACTGGGAGAAACCCCCCGAGGCCGGCTCTGACCTGGAGGGTCTGCCCGTTGCCGGGGACCCACTCGAGCTGCCTGAGCCCAGTGAGCCGGAGAACCTGCCGGGACCCTGTGACCTGGAGGAGCTGCCATCCTGGACCTGCCGCCAGCCGACAATGAGGGACTAGTAGGACTCTCACTAGCTGTCTATCCCAGTGACTCAGAGGATGGCCCCTGGCTCCACGTGCCTGGGTTCGGGGGGAGGAGGTAGCCCAGGGACAGCTGACTATAGTTTGGCTGAGTCTGTGGTCGCACCAGAGTCAGCGCCTTGCGTCTGAAGCCCCGCTGACCCAGTGGCAGAGTCTCTTTGCCACTGATAGGGCCCTGGGATGCAATGGAGTCGGGTGGGCCTGCATCTGCCTCCCCCCTTCCCTAGCCAACTTGGGAGTGCGCATCTTCTCTGATCTATTGGCACAGAGGATGCTGAGCATTGGGACCACAGACTACTTACCAGCCAGCCCTGCCCTGCTTGAGGGATGGGGGCTACAGACTGCACTACTAGCCCATCCTGCCTGGGGGTTGGGGCCAAAGACTCGTATCCCACTAGCTTTTGCCTATAGAGCAAGGTGTTGTGGCCCTCCTTGGAGCCTGGGCCTGAGGAAGAGTGGCAAAACCCTTGTCGGGCCATGTCACCAGCCTACACAGAACTATTATTTTAAATGAGAAGGGATCCTCATGAATAGAGTGTGCAGGCAGTCATCATTTCTACTGTTACCCGGATTTCTTCCACCGTGTCAAGAGTTGTTCCTCTTTCGGAAAGAAGGGCCAAAATCTGAAAGGGGCGTCCTCCACTCCCAAAGCTCCGTGAGGGTGTGCAGCATCTAAGTGGAGCCACTCAGCAACTTTCAGGACTGGGTCTTACTGCTTGAAATTTAAATTCTCTCATCTGAGTGGAATAAAGTCTTAAGAATAAAGCTGAGTCGTGCTTCCTTCCCTTCCATCCCCCAATGTTTTGTCATTCAAAATTAACTCAGTTGTTCATATTACAATCTCCATGTCCCTGCACCTTTGGCTAAGGAGCATAAGAAAATCTCAGCCCAGAAACCCAGAAAATATTTTGAGACGGTTTTGAAGGAGTGAAGATAGCAGGTGGTGAACGTTTGTTTTCAGTTTGCATCTATGGTGGTTATGATTACATTACTCTTGGCAATGACATAAAAGGGCTTGATTCTTCATCGCTTTGTCCCTTGAGTACTCATTCGCACCTGTGCAAAGTGGGTATAAAGAACTGCCAGATCAGAATGACAGGTTTTTGTTTTTTTCCCTGGAGTTATCATTTACACCTGTGCAATGGCAAATCAGGTCTAGAACTTTTGGAAGGTCTTAAAGTCTTCTCTCACAATTTATTAACATGCAGTGTTAATATTTTTTGTCTCCTTTACAATTTTTCCACTTTTTAAGTCTTACAAATAAGCATGGTCGGAGTCTAAAACCCTTTGCAGTTCAACTTCGGTTAAGATCTGACAATAAGTAGTAGACATATACAGAATTTCTTGCCCACATCTATTTAAAGTTAATCTTGTACCCGGACTCCCTCATGTGACCTCCTTCCTCTCGATATTTGCATGATTGTGTGTAATTGTTGTTGTATAGGAGCATTATTAAAGGCTCTGATTCACCTTCATCAATTAAGCTGAATAGATATGTTTGAAGCACTTTACGTTAGGGAACAATTTCTAGATTAGAAATCTGGAAATCCTGTTTGATGTTAGATACTTCTCATAGACTCAGACACTTTATGGTGAGAAGGGCCCATTATGATAATCTAATCTGACCTCCTGCACAATGCAGGCTATAGAACCTCACCTATCCACTCCTGTAATAGACTTCTAACCTATGACTGAGTTATTGAAGTCCTCAAATAATGGTTTAAAGACTTCAAGGTACAGAGAATCCCCCAGCAAGTGACCTGTGCCCCATGCTGCAGAAGAAGGCAAAAATACCCCAGGGTCCCTGCCAATCTGTTCTGGGTAAAAATTCCTTCCCGACCCCAAATACGACAATCAGCTAAACCCTGAGCATGTGGTCAAGACTCACCAGCCTGACACCTGGAAAGAATTCTCTGTAGTAACTCAGAACCCACCCCATCTAACATCCCACTGCAGGCTATTGGGCATATTTACCACTAGTTACCAGTTAAATTATGATAGAGAAAATACAGTTAATGGACCAAATCCTACCTTCATCATCATTCCCAGAACCCTATTGATAGGACAGAATTTTTCCAGATATTTTGAATGAGAGCTAGATAAACTCTTTAACTCACACTGCTGGTTTAAACATAAGATACTGAATTCTAGTTTCATTTGTGCCTGATGAACTCTATTAACTTCGCTGGAGTTATGCTGGTGACATTGAAATGAGGATTTGACTGATGTTGCTTTTTTGTTCAAGTGTATTATGTGTCATTTAAGAGTTACAAATACTGCTCATGTTTTAAATATTCCTTTCACTGTCTCCTCATTTAACATGTAAGTTGTTTTTTAGCAGATAGACAGAGCAGTCATGTAGACCCTGAGGTTCATCTCTGAAGTTGTAGAACATAACTGGGTTTCCAATTTTAAGGATGTAATTGACCTCAAGCACTTATGGGACTTCAAGTCCTGTTTTCCTGATGCTTCAATTCCCACAGCAGAGTTCAAGCAGAGCCATTATGGCCCATCTAGATTTACCCATTGGTATGATAAAGCCACATATAAGAATTTATTTCACATAAATAATCCCATTCACCTTTTCAATGTGCTACAGAACTTCAAGACAAGACTATTAGTAAGTGTGTACCACGTCCTGGGCAACAGACATTGTATTAGTCGTTAAAAAGAAAACTGTTAAAGACAAGTCAAAAGAGTCACAGTTTCTGGCCAGCTTGGCCACCACCAGACTCTGTCTGCTGCTAAAAGAAGCTCTGCAAAGCATATCAGGACAGCTAACATTTATGTAACTGTTCAAAGTTTACTGAAACCTTTGATGGAACAGCCCCACAGTAGTTTAGCAGACTGGCAGTCACTTAGTCAACTTCCATATCCTGACTAAATTATTAGGTTCAGATACATAATACATTGAATAATACATACATTAAAATAACCAGACTTTGCAGAACAGATTTATTAATGTAAACACAAAATAAGCCACCTGAAATAAATAATATAATATAAACAAAATAAGCCACAAGTACCGCCACTTGTCCATGAGATCCCCATGACTGGAATATTGTCATGGTCCAGCCTGCAGCTCCTCCAGCCTTCTCTCCTTCAAGCCTCTCAAATTTGCTGAAAAGAAATCTGTAAAAAAAAAAAAAAAAAAAAAAAAAAAAAACAGACTTCCCTTCTAAAAAATGGTATCACATAGGTAAGCTCTTTGGGGCACAAGAAGCAACTTTTCATTGTGTGCATGTACTGTATCCTGTACAATGGGGCCCCCTAGTATTAACTGTAATATAATTAGCCAAAGCACAGTTAAAATAAAAACTTTCAGACTCTCCATGGCATGTGCACGATCAGCCAAAGCAACTGCATTCTTATTGCTGTTATCCCTCTTCTCTCTTCCCATGTAGGCCTTCATCAAGTGTTTTTAATAATCGCTCATCCAAGTTACCTCTTAATAAATCCTGCAAATAATTTTGCAGGTGTATAATATTACTTGCATGTATTCACAGGATCAGAGTTACACACATGCATGTTTATAGGACCAGGGACTTTTCTTCTCTGTCCTCAACATCTTACAACCTGACTTTCATCTGTCAATTAAGAGCTATGCACACTTATTGCACTAAATAGGTAATAACTTCCTGTGATGTCAAATTTCCAAAGATTACAGGATTTGGCACCTATTCTGCCATCATGAGCTATATATGTTTTGTCCTACTGATAAAACGTTGTGATTTTTCCCTTTCTACTCCTAGTACTTTGTGCTACTGAAATATTTTAGTTTTGAATGTTCGTTGTTCCACAGACTTTGCAATATCTTTATTTTGCAGGTTACTGAGATGGAGCACTCACCTTCACAGTGCATCCTAGTGGCTAAGTGTGGTACTGCAGGCCTTTCCTTCCCCTGTTTCCCTCTGTAAGTTGTCACTGTTGCTTGGTAGGCTTTCAGTGTCTCAGCCCTTTGGCAAAGTCTAAAATGGATGTACCCTTTTCAGGTACCAAAGAGTTCAACAAACTGTCAGTCCTCACCAGGGTCTTCAGACCCATCTCTGGGCCCTTTATAATCCAGCCCTCCATCTGGGCTTTTAAAGGAGACCTGCCCCCTTCTCAGGGCTTTGGCCATTTTAACAGTGGGGGGACCCAGGCCACCCACTACTCTTGGCCCCAACCCCAGGACTCTATACACAGCAGCCTCCTACTGCTTGCTCCCTCCCATTTGCTGCTGCTGTTCTCTTGGCCTTTTCCCATATAGCCCCCTCAGGGTTACAGTTCTCAGTTCCTCCCTCTCCCAGGCCCAGTAAATGCAGTTTGTCACACTCCTTTGGCCAGAGCAGCCCTCCTTGCCCTTCTAGTTCCAGTCAGAAACTAACCTGATCAGCCCCATGCCTCCTCTGCAGCTCCTTTTATCTGCGCCTGCTGGACTCTGATTAGCTGTTTCTATGCTGCCTCTCTAGGCAGGCCTGGAGGACAGCAAGGTCTCCAGGACAGGCCATGAAGGCCTGGTACAACATTCACTGTAACCTATTGAAAAGTATTATTTTTGATAGACAAGTTATATAAAAATATGTGTATAGATCATTTTCTATTATCTTAACAGAAGATAAAATTTGTATTACAAAAAGGAAAAGGAAAGATGGTAAATATTACCAGAATACTTTAACGCCACTTCTTTAACCCTGGCTATTCTCTCTTTTAGGTTTCCCATTATTTAAATGCATTTCTTCAAATTAACTACTTAGACTCACTCACCTCTCTCTCTGCTGTGAAGACCAGTTGTGGAATATTTGATATGATGCATATACTACACCAAAACACAGTCGGTGTGTTAAAACCCTCAGCACAATACAAGTATTATCTCACCAGCTTGATGAGTTCATTCACAACTACACTACAGGTGATAGGGTTACACAGCTGGAAATCACTTCAGTTTTCTTGAGTCATTCAGCTGATGTCATTTTCACGGGGAATAAAAGATATTCATTTCTATAGAATGACATGTTAATTACATAGAAAGTGCATAGTATGAATATTAAATGTAGCCTGGTTGTGCACAAGGAGAAAGGATACTGAAGTCAAATATATATGAAAATTAATAGCTTTCCTGATCTGAACTCATGTTTCTCATGCTCTTTGGATTACAGTAGGGTTATCCTTCTGGTGTTTGCACCCCAGGGATTGACATCTGTGTAAATGTGGTAATATAAAAAGGCCTTAGTGATGAATTCATGAATTGTTCTCATTGACATTAGCTGATACTTTTCCTTGGACAAGTTTCTTTTGCAGGTGCACTGACCACACACTAATTGAAAGGATTATTTTCATAACTTTCTGTGTAGTCTGCAGGGCTGTCTGTGAAAAGCATAATTGTTTCAAGCAGCTGCTAGGAGTTGTTTTTATTAATTTCTTAATTCCAACAATGCTGGATGGACATGTTTGTGACTTTCCTCCTTACCCCCCATAAAACAATATATGAACATAAATAAAATTAGAAAATGTGGATCTTATGTAGGGAAAGAGCTTTGCTGAGAGTATGAAATTTCAGTGAACAGAGAGGGGAAAAATCTGCTTTTAAAATGTACTTTTTCTCCCAGCCTCTTGCTATTTTTATCCTCATCCCCACAACAAATCTTTAATGGGCAGTATGTCTGTGTGACACCTGTTGGGATTAGCTGAGACCATAGCAGACACACTACAAGTCCATGGCACTGCCCGATATAGCTAATGTTAAATGTACACTGTATGCTCCCTTCAACGGTAGAAGATTCCTCACATTCCATTGTTTCCTTTCCTTGGATGAGTGCCAGGCCTGTCACTATGGGACTGGCCTTGATATCTGAAAAGTCTCCTTCTGGAATTGAGTCCCTAGTTTATAAAGCAAGCCAGTGTTAATGAAAGCAGTGTGTAAATCATGCTGGGCAATCACAGCGTCTTGTAATATGGTGGCATGATTCTTTTGAGCCCTCCATGTTATATGGAAAAATGTATGTGTGTGGAAATTGCATTTGTGCAACCCAAGTTGAAAACATGTTTAAAGTCTGTAGGGTGTAACAGGTCTACTTACCAGGTCCTTCTCCACTACCTTAGTTTCCTATCCCCTCAGCCAGTCACTCACTCAGTGAGCTGGTGATTTGGTGTTTTTGGCATTCAGGCCAAAACCAAAAGTACTCGCCTTCTGATAAAATAAGTCCTTTTGCTCCCACAACCTCCTTGACTACACCACCCTTTAGCCATCTCTTGACTTACTCATAGACTCTAAGGTCAGAAGGGACCATATGATCATGTAGTCTGACATTCTGCACAATGAAGGCCACAGAACCTCACCCATACACTCCTGTAACAAACCTCTAACCTATGACTGAGTTATCGAAGTCCTCAAATCATGATTTAAAGAATTTAAGGTACAGAGAATCCACCAGCACTGAGCCATGTCCCATGCTACAGAGGAAGGAGAAAAACCTTCAGAGCCTTTGCCAATCTGCCCTGGGGAAAAACCCTGAGCATGTGGGCAGAACTCACTAGCCAGACACCCAAGAAAGAATCTCTGCAGTAATGCAGAACCCACCCCATCAAACATCCCTTCACAGGCCATTGGCATATCTACAACCAGTAGACTTCAGGGATTTTCACTGTGAAACTCTAAGCAACAAAGCTGAGGGGTAGGAGAATCCTATCCTTCCTTCTGTTCCAGGCTCCTGTTCCAGGCCCTATATAGAGAAAGAGCAATCTGCTCCAGCCTTCATATCCCAACACTTACCCTGCTTGCTTTCCCAGTCCTTTCCTTTGGCTCCTTTCCCAGCCACCTTTCAGATGGGAACCCTCCATCCAAGTCCTTCCTATATCACATGAATCTTCCTTCTGGAGCACCCCACCAGCAGACAGTTGCTCCCTCCAGTTCTCTCTTTATGTTGAGAAAGTGGCTTGGCTTTTATTCCTGCCTACTCTTCCAGCCACTCTTGTGGTAGTCCTATAATCAGAGAAAAAGCACAGGTCGCGGAAGGGCATAGGTCTCATTCTGATAGCATCAAAATGTTTTATTTTGATAACGTCAACAATATATTATATAATATAATATAATATTAAAGTCAAAATGAATCAGACTAAATGAAATGGTTCAACAGTATCAGAAAGAAACAAGAATGCTGAAATGATTCATTTTTGGATGACATTTTCTGCAGAAGAATGTCATCCAAATTGACATGTTCCTGTGAAATGTTTTGGTTTTGATGAAACTGCATATTCCAATAGAAAACTTTCTGTTAAACCCTATTTGACCAGCTCTAGTTGGCGGCACTGCAGAGTGGCTAGCCTAGAAGTGATTGATGGGATTGAAGCCTAGAGTAGATCCTCAACATCCCCCATTAGCCCTACAGAAATTCTCTGGTGAGGATGCTATGGAAAGAAAGCTCCATTGGAACCACACTGCCAGGGCATAGGGATACACTGAAAACCCTGAGCTGGAGCAGAACCACAAACCTTCTGTGCTGATTGCAGATGTCCCTGGCCTTCTACTGATCCACAGGATTGCAATGTTTGAGGGCCAGCTTCTCTCCCCCTGCCTGTTCCAGAAACAGGAGAGGGGCAAGACCTGCCACCAACTGAGAAAGAAACTCTGCCAGGAGAATCTGCCCCTGCGTCTCCTTCTGTGGATTTTTCTATGGAAAAAGGTGATCAGGCCATCAGAGTGGAGGTCACTTTATCTACAGCATACTTGTGGCAGTTTTCATTCATCAAGGGCCAAATTCTACTCAGTTAAACCCCATGAGACTGCCATGCAGTTTCATGGGACCAAGGTTGCACCATTGCTTGAGGCATGTGAAGATCACTCTCTCTGCCTACACAGTTTTTTAACAAAACTTGTTTGAATATAGCTTATTCCTTGGTGTTGCATGGATGAGAGGCAGACCTTGGCCCTAGACGTCTGTCTTACTGCACTTAGTAATAAGAGTGGGCAGGAAAAGAGCCACAGCGTAAAGCCTGCCCCGTTCCATTTCTTACCACAATTGCAGTTCGTGCTATAGTTATGGAAGAGAACAAGTGGTGACATTGGCAGTATTTGTTACTGTGTTCATTGAAACCCCACCTATGGATAGCAAACTTTAAAGGGGGCCCTCTAATGCAAGAGTTTAGTGCATTTGGCAATTGCCCAGGTACCGACAACCCTCCTGCGTATATGTCATTGCTTTTGCACATATACGCTCTCTCCTTGACATCAATGTCACGTTTGCTGAGCTTTCTGGAAAAATGTTCGTTTCCAATCACATTTACTCAATGTGAGCAGAGATGGAGAAGGTCAGGGTACATTTCCTCAGTTTTTGATGCCACCATCAAGGCAGAGATGGAGCTGTTACTGTAGGTCATAAACTGACCAGACAGCCCGATTCGTCTGGGACTCTGCTGGTTTCATTCCTTTTGTTCTGGTGTCCAACTGACATTTGTCTGAATATTCATTTATTTGGCCCACAAACGGCAAAGATTAATTAGAAATTGTTTGCTTCTTTCCCAACTTCTGCTGCTCATTTCAAGAACATTAGCAGTGAACTATTCTCTGAGGAGCCCAGGTTGTAGGTTGTTCCAGCACAGCCAAAGATTTTGTTTGGCATGAAACAAAAAAGTTTGCAGCATGGGGCCCAGTGCAGCTCGATGTGGCCAAGGATTGTATTATTCTTTAGTGCAGCTGAAGATTGCCTTCTCTGTCTAAACAGGCTTATAAATCAAATACTCTTTTATTCATGTTTACTCTCACTGTAGCTTACTCGTTACTGAAAATCCAATTCTGCTCAAAAAACAGCAGTTGCAGAACTAAAAAAAAAAAAAGCTTTGTGCTGTAATTTCAGAAACAATATTTACTGATGTTTATCTTTCTAATTAATTATTTTAAGAACAAGCAGATTAGCTAGTCAATGCATGTTAAGTGCTTTGAAGGTGAAAAGTGTGATATAAGGCTGTCTGTTTAGGCTCTGACTTACAGTACAATAAAAGATAATTGAGTTCTCTTTCCTCTATGGCCATCCTGATACTGAGTATCTCCCCAATCCTTCAAAGAGTGCTACGTGAGAAGACTCTTGCACCCATATGGACCCGCAGAGAAGTCACAATGGCTCTTCCTGAGTCCAGGAGACCAAGCTGTTCTCTCTGATGCTGCAAACACACCCAGAACTACCTATATGTAACATTACTCAGATGAATAAGCATTGGCAGAATGGGGCAGCCTTTCTCCTCCATGATTATTACATCTGGTACGGAGGAGTTTTTAATGGTTTAAGGGTAGCATTAAAAAGAAATGGTTTAAAATATATTTTATCATAAAATAGAGAACATTTGACTTTTCCCATGAAACAGAAAATAATTGAAATTGGTCCAATAAAAGATATTACCTCACCCACCTTGTCCCTTTAATTCAAATATTGATATTCCATTACATTCTTCTTCTTTTTTTACTAAATTATGGTTTCGTACTTTTTGCCATGACCAACAATGCCAATAAATAAGAGTGGTTAATATGTGTCATGACAATAACAGACAGCCTTATTAAAGGACCACTAAATAGCTCTCCATTCTGAATTACAGTGGTGGCTGTCCACTAAACGATGCCACGGCAAAGAGCTTACGTGTTCCTTTTCATCTATGGGCTTAAATCTGAAGTCCTTAATGAGACTGTACTCAGTGGGAGTTTCATCTACATAACGGCCTGGATTTAGGGGTAGTCGACCCAGGTGACCATCTGGGGTGGCAGAACTGGGGGGTTCCAGGTTTGGGGTGCTGTTTTTGTTGCTAGCGACAAAAGGGAAAGTAGAATGTTTGAAGTAAAATATTTCATGTAATCTGTATGTGGATTCATTTTTCATTAACTTCCTAGAATGTTCTGGACTTTTGTGGAATCTCATGGAACCTTCCAGACCTTCAGAGAGCTACATATTTCTCAAACCTCCTAGAATGTTGTCAACCATGCACTCGTGGGAATATAAGGGGCAGGGCGTCGTCAGTCAGTCAGTGAGATATAAGAACAAACTGAAGTGAAGTGAGAACCCAGCTGCAATATTATGAACCTTGTTTTATTGTGTAATTGTGAAAATGCTTGTGTTTTAAGATTTGAAGAATGAAAGTAGTGACTAATAAAGGACATATTTAATGAGATGCCAGAGATATCTATCGAACCCCTACCTATGCAGCAATATAAAAGATATACTATTACTTCTTTTGCTATTCTAAGTCTGTCACCTACTGTAATTTTAATGCTGGTCCACCCAATGTTAGTGCACAGTTCAATTTCTTGATGTTAGTACATTTCAGTTATTCTTAAAATTAAGAAGTTTCTTTAAGCTTAGAGGAAACATTTTTATTTGCTTTTTTGTGGGATGAATAAATACAGATTTACATATCCGAGCATACAACTATATCATCTTATATAACAGGGGAAAATCATGTCTGCAAACTGTGCATCAAATTCATGAAATGGGCTACAAATGCAATAAAAAATAAGGTATTCAAAAGTTTACCAAAAGGAGGAGGTGGGGCGAAGATACTCCTTGCTTGGGGTGTTATTTGGTCTAGGGCCAACCCTACTTGTGTAAGAACTGAGAAGTTCTGGTTTGGCCTTATGTTTGTTAAAGGTTTAGCTCAGTAGGTGCCATTTATTCTAGACTGAAACATGGCAGGTGGTTTCAACCCAGAAGCACATTTTTGCAAGGATTCCAATTAAGTGTTTATAAAGTGGAATTACATAAGAACACTGAAGTTGGCTAGTTTTCTGTGTTTCTTTGTGTGCTGACAATGCAGACTGGACTTTAACTGTTGTTGTTAAACAAAAAAAAGATGTAAGTTGTATGATGAAATTAGTAATTGGAAAAAGATCTCTTGTGCATGTATGCACAATAATTCAATAAAATTTGTCATCTTATTAAGACTGTAGAACTCATTCACATGGAAAGACACATGCTGCATCACTGAGGTATTGTGTTAAGGATCCATTTAAATGTATACTGTCAGAGGCCCTAAATTCAATTTTTCAAAAACTATGTCTTAAAGACCTTAACCAGCAGAAAGGTTTCTATGATTTAAAAAAAAATTCCAATTAAAAATGCTTCAATTTGGATTTAAGCATTCTCATGCAGAATTTACCACTACAGCGTTAAAGCACCATACTAGTGCAAGAAAACTAGACTCCTCTATATAGGTTCTATATGGGTCGGCAGCTAAGTCCCATTTTCAAAGTGACTTAGGCCCAGCTCCTCAAAGCTGTTTAGGCACCTAACTCCCATTGAGAGTTAGTCATCAAAATAGTAACACCTTGCTACACTGAGCAGAACGACAACTTTAAAAATCTGGGCCTCTTTTCCTGCATTGTGCATTTAGCAACACGAGTAACATCAGTTTCTAAGCCAAGTCTACGTAAGGGAAAAAGATGTATTCTTAACACGTTCGCAGATGTGTGTTAACTAGCATCAGTGAAAATCCTAGTGAGAATGAGGCAAGTTGTAGGTTTAACTCATGTTAGCAGGTGGAAAGGATCCACAAACACTCTCCTAGAGATCACCTCAACCTGCTAACTTGTCAATGGAAGTCTTGCAATTGACTGAAGTGGGGAAAGGGGTAGAGCCTGTGGACTTAATTCTGATATCACCTGTAGTAGTTTTACATCCCTGTAATTTAACTCCATTGGCTTGATTCTCAGTTGCCCTTCACCTTCCATAGATATTGACACCAGTGCAAAGGGTGTGCACAGTAAAATGCTGCCATTCTGATTTGGTGCACACAAGTATAAGTGTCTACCCAAAATAAAAGACAGCAGAGAATTTGGCACACTAACTTCAAGTACACTGACAAAACGGACATCAGAAGCAAATCTAGTGACTATGTTTAGATCACACTCAGAACCTCAATAGATGTAGAGCAGCATGGCCTCTTAAAGTCAATGGAGCTTCACCCATCTACACCAGCTGAAAATCTGACCCAGAGAGGTTTCAACGTTTGTGCGGTGATTTTGTTTATTTATTTTAAACAGAATTTTATGTGCTACATGTAAAGAAGTTTTTTTTTCCCAGGATAAACTATGATATCCATTTCCTTTTTAAAATTTTTTGCTGTGTTCTTTTACCAAGAAACGGCGCCATACAGCCTCCATGAGAAGATTTGGCCTGCATGCCAAAACTGCAGTTACAGTTAAATGAAAAAAATAAGAAAGAAATATACTTTATTCATTTCAGCTGTTATGTCTTAATGCAAAGAAATCACTTTGCACAGATCTGTAACTGACACCAATTTCTAATCTCCCACACTATTAACTTTTAAATCTCTATTATGGAGCACATTGGCAGCGCACCAGAATGTAACATTGTTTCATAGATTTAACCTGGGTTTGTGTTGTATTTTCTTTTTCTGAAATACTAAAAATTTATAGTTAAAATACTCTGGTAATTGCTGATAACGTTGCTGTTAGCTAGACTTTCTCTTTCAGATACAATAGAAACATTCCTGAAACATGACATATTTTTGCCTTTGGGACAAAAAAAAAACCCAAAGAACATTTTTTCAAATGACAAAATGTATTGGTACAGGATTACAGACAGGATTGCTACAGGATTATTCTGTATCAGTAACCTGATTTGAGAGCCCCAGGAGCTGAAATTAAATACTAGATGGCTGCAGGGAGTGGCAGTGGTAAGAACAATACTTATGTGAAAACTTAATCATTTTCTCTCATCTGGATCCCAACTGATTTTGATAACTCCAAGAACCACTGAAACACACTAGAGAACTTTAAAAATATGCTTGTCCCCAGCCCTCTCCATCTCAATGGCATCATTTTAAAACAAAACCAGAGATCCAGCTCCGTAGAGTCACATACGAGTGAAACAACATTGATAGAACCACTTTTTAAAATTGCTGACAGGTTTTGATGGGCGTTCTTGTAGTCACATAAGGCGATCTGCGTAGATCTCACAGCAAAACCTCGTCCTGCTTGACTTAATTAGTGATGCCATAAACTAGTGTTTCTGACAGTTCACCACCACTGTGGCATGCTTTGTCGATCGGGCACAATGGAAGAAATCACTCATCAAATTTGTTATCATGGCATCATGGAATGCATCTGGCAGGCAGAGAAAGCCAATTAAAATACCTACACAAGGATATTGGCAGTAATGCAGGGAACAAAAATACAATGCTTACCACAGTGCCTTGAGATCTGGATGTTTTGCTATATTATAGTTTTCAGTTTGATTGAGTGCAGCAGTTGTTTATATTTAAGTTTTTCTAATTCTATTTTTCAAATTGTGCAACATTTTCAGATCATCTCAGTTAAAGATATTTTTAAAATACCCAAAAAACTATGGGTCCACAGAGTATGAAGTGAAGAATGAATACCAAGGGGTATTGTTTTCTCTTACTACAGTATATGAACCTACAGGAATAAGTGTCTTTTGTAATAATAAAAAATGATGTATAAAATGTATTCCTTCCACATATAAACCTATATATATATATATATAGCTATATATATATAGCTAACGTCTATATTTTTTTAATATTTCAGCGTGAATGTAGTACTTATGAAAGGTGCCATCCTGACAGACCTAGGCCCAGATTTTTAAAGGTATTTAGGTGTTGCTCCATTCAGCATTGCAATGTATAACTGACTTAGGCACTTAAGTCCCATTGGCTCTCACTGAGCCTATGAGTTTGTCTATATGGTGCAGCAAAGTGTGCCAAATGGGTGTGATTTTTAAAGTGCTGTAAAGTGCTGCTCTCTCAATGCCCCATATAGACCCTGCTGGCATTCTGTAAAGGCCCTCGGTCACATTAATATAGTCTAAACTACTAAGCACCAGCAAACAGACAGCACTGTGCAACAAGCACTGAAGGAAAAACCTCTCACTAATGTTCAATGATAGAAGAGGTTGTAGCAACGATTTAGGGATGGTGTCTGGCTAGTCCCAAGTTTCTCTACCTGTGAATACAAAGACATATAGTATATTCTCTTTTTATGCCATACTCCTGCTAATGAGAATGAGAATTTATGGCACACGTACAGAGTGAAATTCACCTTTGTGCAGAAGATCAGCCCAAGGCACGTGCATCACATATGTCCCACAAACGTCCCCCAAAACAGGATTTAAGTTTGGGCCTCTGTCCCCTGAGCATGTGCCTAGGGTTAGGAAATAGCATTTTATTTTCTTGGTAGCACTCGTATGTATCAGACCCTTCTAGGAGAAACATACAAAGTGGCCTTTCAAGTTTATTAAATTCTTTGCATTCTCTTTTATGGACTACAGCATGGTAAGTTTTACAGTGTCAGAGCCAAATCCTTGCACATGGAGCAAATCCTGGGACAAAGTTTTGCACCTAGAATGTTGGTCCAGTTAGGTCCCAGCCACTGTTAAGAGAAGCAGAAAGGCTTGACGTTCCACCCGATGCAGGGTTTTGGCCATGCGAATGTGTGGCTTGCACAGGCACATTGGCCAGGCTCCTAGATCACACACAATTGCTTCCTCTGAAATGATCCAAGGACAGCAGCCAGGGAGTCCCCCTGTTCTGGCTCCTCACTATATCCCTGTGCCACAAAATTGTGGCGTTTCTTCTGAATTGTGGATTTTGCAGGCCTGTATGAATCCTCCTGGATTTGGCATTGTTATGCTGGATATTTCTCTGACTTCTACAATCAGTTAGTCTCAATTCGTATCAGTAATAATTAGATACAGGCAAATCTCAAAAAGGTCAGCATTGATGTGGGGCATTTATACAGCTAAGTGATAAGTCCAGATTCTGGGCCTCATCTTGCTCTGCTTCCTCAGATGGTGAATGGGACTTTTGCTTGAGAAGGGAGGGAGGCCTCTTTCTTTGTCTGGAAACCTCACAAGCGCTTGCTTGGGTATCTCTGATTCTGATTGTAGCAATCCCCAGGCAGGACACAGTCATGCAAAACTTAACAAAAAAAGTGTTCGGTGCAGTTCAGATTCTGGGATGAGGATCAGGCCAATTCTTATTTTATTCAGATCAGTTCATCCATCCCTCATATTTAAAATAATACAGTCATGCACCAGCTTCCATCACAAGAAATGTAAGGATGCATGTTGTACATCTAAAAATCACAATGTGGCTAGAGTTTGTGTGGCATAGACCTACACCAGTTCCAGTGCTTGAATAAGTAATTGTTTCTTTTTTTTTGCTCTATAACCTGGACGTTTTCAGAAAGAATGAGCTCTTAGTTAATGTGAGACCTTATTCATTGTAAGTCAATACTCTGGCTTGCCATGTGCTGTTGTAGTTGTCACAATGCCTCTTGTGCTCTGTTTTGGTTTTGGACTATACGGAGTACAGTAAGTCTACATTATTGGTCACATTGGTAAAGTGTATAATACGCTTTTCTTGCCACAAGGCACAGCTGAGATATTTACATGGAATACATGACAAATAAGATTAATGTTCTGTTCCTTATTTGTAAGGATTTTTATTAGAAAGAAATGTTATCAGAAGTTAATAAATAAAATAATATTGCTTATATCCAAATACCAGTTCCATCTTGTTGGTTTTAATAGACAAGTATCACACTTCAAATGTGGAAACACAGTGGGTAATATTTATATGAAATCTCCAAGAACCATGGTATTTTGCTCATGTGGAATATCATGGCATTTTGCCTGGATCAAGTAACCAGCAGATTAGCACATTAACACTTTTAAGAAATGTGCATGTAATCCACTCTGAATGTGGTCTTTGACTCCTGGTAAGGATACCTAATGATTTTCAAATTGACACACTACTTTATAAAGTAATTCAAATAACAGGCAGTTGCTAAGAGGTTTCAGTATGCATGGAATGAGTGTATACATTTTGTTATTGATACAAGAGATATAAGCCTTTTTTAAGCTATGGAAGAACTTTCAGGAGCTATAAATGTAAAGGAGAAACTTGGCTTTCATTCTTTTTAACAATTTCTAGCTTTATTTCTGTAAACTTACACAACATGGATGTAAACCGATTACCATGACTGAAAGCTGGGCCATTGCTGAAGACCAAAAGTTATTAACAGTTCCCCTAAAATAGCCCAGAGCTGGCCAACCGTCATCTTCACTTTTTGGAAGGTCCCATTTCCAGTCACAGCTTTGGGGTAATCCAGCTCAGGCAGCAGCCAAGAGCACTAGAGCTGCTGCAAGATTCTTCTTAAGCAAATACCTACAGTTAAGACACCACGAGACTCAGTTCTGATCTCAGCCCTGGGTCATTAGACCAAAGACTCCTGCATTCTAATCCCCGTTCTGATTCCCTCTGTGGCCTTGATCAAGTCACTAGGGTATGTCTACATGGCCAGTGGGAGTGAGCTTCCTAGCTTGGTCAACAGACTGGGGCTAGCAGAGTTCACCCAAGCGCTCTAAAAATAGCTGTATAGACAGTGCTTTGAAGTTGTGACGAGGGCTACAGCTGAGGCTTTGAAGCCCAGAGCCCGAGATCCAGCCCTAGCCACAACATGACAGTGCTGTCTATGCAGCTATGTTTAGAACACTAGCGTGAGTCCCACGAACCCGTCTGTCGATCCAGCTGGGATGCTCGTCCTGCAGGCTGTGTAGACATATCCTGTCTTGTCTTCCTTTGTAGCCCCAGTTTACAAGCAGGAAAATCAATACTTACTTCCCTCCTGGGTGCTGTTCCTGGTAGCCGCCATGTGTTTGTGATGATTAAGTGATGTTTATAATGCTCTGTGTGTGCTGACCGGTACCAAAATGTACACACAAACCCTCCCAATGGCACTGTGTCCCGGAGATCCCCAATTTATTCAGACAGTTCATTGGGAAAAACTGTTGCTACTGCACCTAGATCACAATGCAGACAACTGAGCTGAACTTCTTCGTCAGAAGACTGAGGGGGACCTTTATGATCCCCCTACAATGCTCGCTCTCAAAAATAAATCAGTAGAGTCTGGGCTACATGCCAAAAAATCCTCTCACAAGCCCACCAAAAAATCATCAAGGCCACCTCATGCATAGTGGAGTGATCATGGGCAACAGGAGTTTGTTATGTTCTGGGAAGGCGACAATGACAAGTTGTCTTACCGGCCTACCAAAAATACAAGGGCTGGGCCAATTTCTCTGTAATCAGTTCATCACTCTTATTCTTTCTTTCCTGAAAGAGTTCTTTTATTAACCTAATACACTTAACAAATCTTCCTATTTTTCTCAAGGCCAGATTCAGATGCCCTTACATATGCTGACTAACACGCCCAGATTAGTCCCACTGAAATCAATGCAACTGTTCAGAGATTAAATCAGGATATTAGAACATGACCCTTAATTCTTTAGGGCTTGAATCTCCTCTAATTTACATCAGTGCAAATCAGAAATAGGTTTGAAGTGCCTAGCTTTTGCCATTTGTAAGTCATGTGAACACAAATTGACATCACAAGAGGAGGTGAAATATTCCTCCTTTCTGAAGTTTAAAATAATAACCACAACCACCACCACCACCACCACTCTTGGGTTGAGAAAGACCAAACGGAGAAATTTTCAGACCCAAAGAATTAAAAAAAAATTATTCTGAGCAACTGAAAGAGCTAGGGGGCAGGGGGAGATATAGAAACTATATCTCTTTGAATGAAAGTATATCTAAAATCTAGGCAAAAAAATAAAAATAAAATCTCCTTCCTTTTCCCCTTACTTGCCAGTTTGGATTCAGAAAGGCTTTTTCCTGTGGCCTGGGGATGTATGTGCAAAAACATGGATTGATATGGAAACTTCATTAAAACCTTAACCATTGAGAACCTACTTTGAGTGCTATAATTAATCTATTCACGTACAAAGCTACTCAGATGTCAAATGAAAAACTATTATGAACAAAGTATATGTTAATACAGAATTGAAACATTGAGAATAGAATACCCACATGCTATAGACAGGTTGGAATAAAACCAGGAAGTAGGAAATGGATAAGATTGGGAGAACTATGAAGAAAAATATTCAACTAGAGAACATCCCATAAATCTACACAAAAGCCTAGAGTTGGGGCAACCTTATTTGGGTGTACAGTTGTGGTAGCTGTACATGCAAGTGATGACTTAGCCATGCAACTGGCCATTTTCAAATGTACTTACTGTATTGTGGCAATTACTTAGATTGTAAGCTCTTTGAACCAAAGACCAGATTTTGGGCCTGTGTTTGCACAACATCTAGTACACTGGAATCCTGGTCCATGACAATAATACAAATAATCTTTTGTGTACCCAATTCTAGATGTTGGAACCTAAGAAGCTTGGATCAGATCAGGACATGTCTACACATAGTATTTGGTGCCAACTCTCATGAAGATGCAGTTATAGCAATATAAAAGGGCTTAGATCAGTATTGCTTGCTTGGGTAAATTTACTGACAGTATTTATGCTGATATAAACATGTTTTGATCAGTATAACTGCATCCACATTAGCAATTTTCTACCTATTTAGTTAAAAACTGAGTGCAGACCAGCTCTCAGATAAAGATGACAATGGAGTTGGAGATCAGGGACACGTTTTTTTCATTAAAGGAAAGGGTTCACAGATTTTTAAAGCCAGAAAGGACAGCTCTGATCATCTAGTTTGAACTCACAATAATTCCTGCAGTCATAAATATTTTTAGAACAAAGTTGGTGAAGCTAAATAGATGGGGGGAGAAAAACTAGAGAGAATAACCTTCAAATAAGGATCTCTTTCATCACTATAGCATTTGAGTGCCTTACAGTCATGAACGGATTAAGTACTATCCCTGTTTTATCAATGTGGGAACAGAGGCACAGGGCAGAATACGTGATTTATCTAAGGTCACATAGGAAGTCTGTGGTTGAGCCAGGAATTGAACTCACATCTCCCAAGTTCCAGTCCACTGCCATATTGAATAGATGAACCTTTCTATTCCTTGGTCTCTTCTCATGGAGCCATTTCTTAAAGTCATCTGACTTTAATGGTAGTCTAAAGGGAGTGGGCTTGGGCCAGGTAAACACCTAAGAAGGGCCTGTATGAGATAAAAATAGACAGTAATGCAGGAAGGAATTTATTTATTTGAACTTTGGGATGTTTGACCTCATTAAATCTCCAGAGAGTCTGCAATTGGCTCATCCCTTTAAAGTATAGTTTCACTCTGAAACATGACTGAAAACATGCCACCTTTTACTCAGAAGCTCTTCTGTTTGTAGGACGCATGAGCCTGGAAAAGACCAGCTCCTCTCTTTGCTTCATAGGTTCTGAGGTGATAGAAGGCATAAGCAGCAAGAAAGGTGCACTTTTGTCACTAAAGCAAGCAGATACAATTCTGAGCAGTCAACAAAAGGCTAAGACCTCAAAAGCTGGCCATATAAAGCCATCATCTATAGAGGGACCAAAAATCTCATATCTCCATTAGCCCACTGCTAGGCCTTCTCTTTCATTCTGGGAGTCCTAGAGAGTCTCTCTATTCACTTTCAAACAGTTTGTAAACTCCAGTCAGAGAAAAGAAAAACCAGCATGCAACCAGCTTCCAGGCATTCCCTAGCTTCAGGGGAACGTGACCCAATCTTCCCACATACCCAGTGGATGAGCTATCTGCTTCCCATATCCCCAATTGCCCCTTCTCTTTCTTCCAGGCCAGCTGTAGTTCTCAAGCCAATTCCTTCCAGGTTTACTAGAAGGAGATCTTCCCTCTCCCAGGGAAGGCAGATCTCTGAAGCCACTTCCTCTTTTTTATTCTCTGTTCCCCCTCTGATCATTCTTTTTGTCTGGAAGGTCCTCCTTCCAGCTTTGACATTCCTGACTGGTGTTGTGGGGGCAGATCTGTCTGCAGGCCAAGCCAGTCAACACTTCTTTCCACAACCCAGAGTGGGGTTTGTACATCAGAACACATCTTGCCCTTAAGAACACATCTTGCCCTTAAGATCTCATGGGTTGACAGAAAATAATTATCTTTTATTATACATTTTGCAATTTGTCCTGGAAATCATGGTGACCCAGTAGGGCCTCTATGTTGCAACGATTTGTACATGTTTGACCTGATGTAGTTCCAGGGATGTCTCAGACAGGTAAAGTTGTCCATGTCCTTATGACTTTTCAGGACTGGGGCTTGAGGCACTATGCAGAAGGCTGCTACGTGCCCTTTGCTCATAAGATCTGTACACAATCATTTGAAAATGTACTTCATAACCTCTACCAGAAATAAAAAGAATCAAATAAAACAAGAAGTAAGAGTACATAAAATAAGATTACATTACTGCCTAGGATGTGTTCTCCTGGGGTCTTTGGAGGTACTTCATCCAGCTCTTTTGTGTTATTTCAGCACTACTCCACAGTTTCATCCCTCTGCCAAACTATTACATTCATACAAAGGCTCTTAAATAGCATGAGATCAAAATTGGGTCATGCGAGTAAGAGAAATTATTTTTAAAAGATCCCTACCATCTTCCTGTTTTTCCCATATCATTTTATGGGTTGTTTTGTTTTTTTGTTTAGTTTTGTTGTTTTTTTAGGGTTGTTTTCTTACAATAATTGCATAGAATCTTCAGCAAAATTAGACATTCTGGAAGCCTAAAGTCTCTTCCACTATGTAAACATAACTTGAACTATTTCAAACAAATCCCGCTTGGCCTAGTAGAGCTGCCATGGTTGTCCCCCCCCATCTTAAATTATGCAAACTATTAGACGTTATGAAAGCTGCACACATCAAGCAAAACTAGGTTTTGATTACTTATGCACATTTATAAACCATACTTTCCTAGCTAGCCTTCTGCCATCCATACTTAGTTCACTCACTGAGCTGAGATGTCTTTCCAGTTTGACTTTTGATCACAGGACCTAACTGCTTAATTACAGCCATGCAAGTCAGGGATTGGTTAAGAGTAATAACAAAATAACAAAATTTGTCATACCTAGTTAAATATTAGGCATATGCCAGAGGATGATAGAGTTAAGAAACCGTAATGCAATATACAGCTTCAGAGATCTATAACTGAATCCATACTTGCATTTGAATACCAAATAATCTGCTGGTTATTATGCATAGTTTGGCAATGTAACAAAAACATGATGTTGCAGTCATGCTGTGCGCTCTGTAGCTAGATTTCCTTGTTTACATTAACAGCTGTAAACACAGTCTAACTCAGGCTTGATTTGAAAGCAGGTTTCCCATTGTTTCACGCACTCACCATGTTGTGAAAGTTAGAATTTCAGAATTTTTCTCACAGGCATATTGATTATGTCTCAGAACATCCTGCATTGCCACAAACACTTTTATAATGCCACAGTTTCAAGGCTGTAGTTAACAAAGGACAAATTGCCCATTCCCATTACAAATACAGATAGTTTTGCAAATGTTTGCTGTATAACCTACAATTTAAGACCTTCAATTCAATGGGATAACTTACGTGCATTAAGTTAAACGTGTGTAAGTGCTTTGCTGGATCAAAGTTTTAATTTACATCTATCCATTTGAATGTACAGATTGTCACACCAATTCAAAGTGATTTAAATATGACTGCCTAGACAGAATGGCAAAAAAAACTTTTTGGTGGAACATCTTTTTTATCGCTTTTTAAAAACATTTTCATTGAAAAAATAACTTTGGTTATTTTAAAACTAATATTTTGCCTACACAAAGTACTTTGTGCTTTCTTCTGCTATTGAATGTGAAAAGCTTTGTTATTTTGATACGAAAGGCAGGTAAAGGACATACACACTGGCTATTTTTCATAAAGTTTCTGCCATGAAAAACACAACAATATATTCTGCTAAAAGGGTAACAAGTCTATTGATACGGGCAAGATACTCAGGTCTATTAACTCTGGTCCGTGCCAGGCCAGCTATGCAAAGCAACTCTAATACTAGTTTAGCCGGTCACTTGAGGATTCTCCTTTAAAGGAACATTCCTGAGTGGCACAGAACCTCCATGGTGGCTACTTATTTCAAAACCTGCTCCTACGCTTAGCCGCTGGCACCGGCACGGTTAGAGAAAAGAGGGTGTAGCTAGGACATATTTATGATCCAGCAGCCTCTGACTGCCAGAGCAGCCTGTGCAATCACATAAAGCTCTAAAGCTCTGACTATGAGTCTGGGGGCTAAATGGCCCCTGGATGGGAGAGTGCACAATGCCACCATAAAACCTCCTTTGCACACTCCCCTTTTGAGCGAGTACTGCAGCTCAGGATTTAGCAGCTAATCCTTCCCAGTACTTTATTATCTGTGTCTGGAAGACGTAAGTATTTCATGCAGCTTTTCTTTGTCACAGTACCTGAAATCCAAAAGAACGTAATGTACTTCTGGCTATTCATACTCCTTGCGATAGTCTACACATGCTGTACAAATAGAGAGTACATCATACAGGATCTGAGGAACAGCTTTAATCAGCCATTTCTTAGACAGATGTGGAAGTTAAGTAAACTTCAGTCCTATATATGCAGGTGACCCGCTCCCTGTGTTGCCACCTACTACACATTGAATCCTCTTTTCTTCTGTCCCTATTTCAAAGAATTAGGACTGACCCAATTCAAACAACTATATGTTGCAGCCAGGATATTAGAGAGATATTAGAGATATTAGGATATTAGATATTGTCCATCCCAGGGCATTAGAGAGACAAAAAGGGTAAGGTAATATATTTTACTGGACCAACTTCTGTTGGTGAGAGAGACAAGCTTTCAAACTTACACAGAGCTCTTCTTCAGGTCTGGGAAACTTACTCACCAGGCTTGTTTTCCTAAAGTTCAAAAATGAACACTGTCTTCCTTGCACACAGCTTAACAGTGCTGAGTCCCATGAATGGATGGTTAAAATGTAACCTGGCTTGACAAGAGATTCACAGAGAGCGTACCCGAGTCATTCCACATCATCTTGTGCAAGCTATTTTTACATATCTTAGATCTGGTTCCATTTGCTTGAATTGTCAGAGAACAATTAAAAACAATGTATAACAGATGGGGAAACTAAGACCAAGGTCTGTTAAATGACTTGCCTGGGGGCCACTGAAGTCTAGTGGAATGGGAGACAGGAGTCCTGGGTATTAATTAGTTAATATTTGTACAGTGCTAGAAAAATATATAGCAGTACATGAGTATTATTATAACATGTCCCCTGCAGTTTGAAGAAGCAGAGGGCAACAGTGCACAGGGGAGAACAAACATCCCGCCCTGAATCTTAGAACTGCTGCCTTCCACAGAGTCCAGAAAGCTATAAAAGATTCTCAGGGTATATACGCTGAGAAACAATGGGAAAGACTGGGGAATAAGGCCAGATCAGAAGAAGGGAGGCACTTACACCCACAATAAGGGAGAATCAGGTCCCTAGTCCTCCTAGAGCCACATATTCAAATAGAAGCAGGATTTATCTCAGTCCTTCATCTAAAAAGTAGATACGTTGAATTCCATAGACTTTATCATGTTATTGGTTGTTTACAAGCAAAACCTTAAAACTGCAGCTTGGGTTTTCAAGGGACACTAAGGGAGTTGGATGCCCAGCTCTCACTGAAATTCAGTGGGATTTGGGCAGCTGACTCCTTTAGACTCCATTGAAGAACCCACACTGAAGTTCCACCTGATCTGTATGAAAGTTAGAGTCCATGATGCAATTGAAAGAGTAGAGGTTGATATATGTGTTATGTCCACATTTTCCTTTTTTCCTGTTTTACACCAGGCCATCTTTACACTTGCAATGACCTGCAAAATCTGACCAATTCCCTCTACCCAGTCTCATCTCAGTTTGTTTCTCTGAAGTCTCCTCCATAATGTTTCACATCACCTTAAACTCAACAGGGCCAAAACTGAACTACCTATTTTTTCTTACACACTTTCTCCACTCCCCCTTCTCTGTCACTGTTGACACCACCATCATCTTGTTAAACAGACCCACAACCTGGTGACCATCTTTCACTGCTCCTTTTCCCTTGTGTCTAAATTTTGATTCTTTTTCTTCTATAGCATTTCTAAAATGGAGCCTTTCCTTTCTCACTATAGCACTAACACTCTCATCAACAAAACACTCATACAATTTGATTACTATAACCTCCCTGACACCTAAATTGGCCTCCTCTAAAGCAGTTTGGAGCTGAGCAAAGGTTAGACTTTCTCATGGGAAATTCTGAAATGCCAGCATTTAGTTTTGTCTCAAAACAGCATGAGAAATTAACATTTCAAATTTTTTCACAGAACAGAAATTCAGAAAAAAATAGATTTGGAAATGTCAAAATGGAAGGGTTCAACACTTTCGATCAAAATGAAACATTCTGACATTCCTGAAATCAAACTGTTTTGTTTCATTTTGTTGAATTGATCTGAATGCTTCATTTTGAGTTAGAACAACACTGATTTGCATTTATCTTGCCTTATGGGACTTGTAGTTCAGGTGCTGATAGTGCTCCAGGGAGCCCTGCTCATGGGAGTCAATCTCGCCCATAATGCAGTGCAGACTCAGCAGCTCAAGCAAGGTGGTGCAGAAGAGCATTCAACCTGGCAGGACTACATCTCCCATGATGCACCCAGAGTCCTGTGACTCCTCAGTGCAGCTCAGAGCTCTGTCGACTGAGTCTGGATTTAGTCCTCCAGGAAGCCCAGCTTCATAGGAGACAATGGGGGAACTCCACTACAATTCCCATAAAACAATGAACCTAGAAAATGGAGTTCCAGGTTTCTTTGGAACTGATTTGAAACTAGATTTTTCAGTCAGTTTAATAAAATGAATTATTCTGATTTAGGTTTAACCATTTCAAAATAAAATAGTTAGGTTTAATTTTTCCAAATTGAAAATATTCAGCAAAATTAAAATTTTCCCACAGAAAATTTGGGCACGCTTTACCCAGCACTCACCTCCTGAAACAAATCCACAGGCCACTTTTTCAACTAATGCTGGTTCAAAAATCAAAACAAATGTTTGTGGGAATTTTGCTAAAACTTTTACTGGTTTTCAATATTTTGGAAAAAAATTGAAATTTCATAAGCAGTTGTTCATCAAAAAACTCCTAATAGTTTTCTGAACTGGTTGAAATTTTATTTTATTTTATTTTATTTGCTGAAATTGTTATTTGAAAATTTTGTGAGCTTTTCCCCTCATCAAAAATAAAATTATCAATGAAAATATAATCAAAACCTTAAAATTTGGATATTTTTTACCAGCTCTGATCTTCTGCTTCAAATCACATCTCAAGAATCACTTCTGCTGTGTTTCCTAAGAAATATCAGCAAATTATCAAAGGTCCCATCAGAGGAAAATAGGAAATCAATATTTTTAAATGATCCCAAAACACCAAGTTATGCAAATAGCTAGCCCATGTAACCACATAAACATAGTGTTGATACCCTCAACCTCCCTCCCACTTCCCTCATCATTTGTAACACTCACTTGTTGTGTTTTGTCTTAAATGTAACTGTAAACTCTTGGAGGCAGGAGGGTGTCTTCCTATGTTTGCCAACACACTGGGCTCTAACGCTGATTAGGGTCTTTGCAATGTAAATAAATAACAAAAAGAATTAGCACTAAATGCATAAGCCACAGAGTGGGAGCACTTAAAAGTTTGCAGAGTGATTGGTTAAAATACTCACTAATCATTGACCTGCACATGTGAATGGGGATGCTCACAACTAGCACCACCTGGTGGTCAGGTGGAAGTGTGGCAGATTGTCTTCCTCCTACGCATCCCCATTTCTTACTGCCTATCTGGCCTGTGTTGGTCTGTCGTTCCAGTGACTCTGCCTACTGGCCAGGTCACATATTCAAGACTGTCTCTTTCAGAGGATGTATAAAGTGTCCATCAATGGGGGAGCTTTCAGGATTACCCTCCTTGGGTAAAGTTCTCACAGCCCAGACTCTCTTATCTTCAAAATCTTCTCCTCCTCCTTCCCCCCCGCCCCCCGAAACTAGCTTCCACATTCAGGGATAGACGTCTTCTGTTGTTCCTCTTAAGTGAATGGAGCTCAGGCCCATCCTCTACACCGGGCTCCAGTCCAGGGCCCAATGATAGGCACCTAAGTCCTGAACTCTGGGGTGCTATGTAGTTGCCTTCTGGATCACTTCCTACCAGTCACCTCTTCCCACAAGGTAAAGAACTAAACACAAAGATAAAGTCCCTGATCTTCAGAGTCTCACAGGTCCCTTCTCTATAAGCTTGGTCAACTCACCATGGCCAGGCCTCAGGCAACCAGAGCTTCTATTGCACTTCTTCTCAGGAGCACAGAGTGCAGATCAGCTCACCTCCCCTGTATGCCTCCCACTGAGCTACTCTCTTCTTTTTGAGCTCTTCCTCCATACACATAAAGGTCTGGTGCAGGTTACTCCCCATAGAGCAAAGGGGAACCATGGACTAATTATAGAGTCATACATTTTTGTCTGCTCCTAACTATATGCTGCTTTTTACTCAGGGCTTCTGGTAACCCCTTGATCTATCATCCTTACATGAGGTGTTTAATTAGCTGGCTGAAAAGAGTACAATATGAAGGTCAGAATGTAGACTGGTTACCTTTTCATTGTTTTTAGTACTGAAGAAATATAAATATTTTAGCAAAGCAGCTGATGTTCATACTCGTTTTCCCCTCTTCAATATATTCCACAAACATTTTTAGCAGGCAGGTTTAGTGCACATATGCACCTGCTGCACTGACAACGTAACTCCTAAAGGTATTTGTTTATTTGATCACAAAAATGTGTCCATCCTTTGCTTTAGCCTCATGTAGTATTACAGAATTACAGCAACAGGTCAGCCGGAAGTCCACAAAAATCAACAAACTCTCCTTATTACCTGTGAATCCCAAAGAAAACTTTCCACCGCCCCTTAGAAGCACAGTGCATGGCAGCTGAAGTAGAGGCTTACACAAGAGATGCATTCACTGCTGTGCTTGTGGAAAACAAGGAACAAGTAGGCTCCATTCTATATAGAGAAAGGCACGTTCAAAAGTGGTAACCCAGAGCCTTACTCCCAGAAAAGGCTAAAGCTCACCTCAGAATTACTCTGAAGAATAACCTCTTAGAACAACATCAACAAGCTCCGTGAAAAATCAAGAAGCAGGTCCTCAAGAAATCCATTTTGAAGCATGTGGAGGAAAGGAAGCTGATCAGGAACATTCAGTATGGATTCACTAAGGGCAAGTCATGCCTGACCAACCCGATTGCTTTCTGTGATGAGATGACTGGCTCTATAGGGAAAGTGGTGGACATGACATACCTTGACTTTAGCAAAGCTTTTGTTATGGTCTCCCACAGTATTCTTCTCAGCAAGTTAAAGAAGCATGGGTTGGATGAATGGACTGTAAGGTGGAGAGAGCTGGCTAGATCATCGGGCTCAACGGATAGTGATCAATGGCTCAATGCCTATTTGGCAGCTGATATTATGCAGAGTACCCCAGGAGTTAGTCCTGGGGCTGGATGTTCATTAAAGATCTGCAGGATGGGGTAGATTGCACCCTCAGCAAGTTTGCAGATGACACTAAACTGGTGGGAGTGGTAGATATGCTCAAGGGCAGGGCTAGGATACAGAATGACCTAGTCAATTGGAGGATTGGACCAAAAGAAATCTGATGAGGTTCAACAAGGACAAATGCAGAGTCCTGCACTTAAGACAGAAGAATCCCATGCACGGCTACAGACTGGGGACTGACTGGCTAATCAGCAGCTCTGCAGAAAAGTACCTGGGGGTTACAGTGGATGAGAAGCTGGATATGAGTCAACAGTGTGTCTTTGTTGCCAAGAAGGCTAATGGCATATTGGGCTGCATTAGTAGAAGCATTGCCAGCAGATTGAAGGAAGTGATTATTCCCCTCTATTTGGCACTGGTGATACCACCTGTGGAGTATTGCATACAGCAGAGGCAACAGTAATGCGTAGGGATAGGGCACATGATTTATGAGGCAAGGCAGAGGGAATTGGGCTTATCTAGTCTGCAGAACAGAAGAGTGAGGGAGGATTTGATAGCAGCCTTCAACTACCTGAAGGGAAGAGGGTGGAGGATGGAGCTGGGCTTTTTCTTGTTGGTGGAAGATGGAAGGTCAAGGAGCAATAAATCTCAAGTTGCCGTGGGCGCAGTCTAGGTTGTATATTCGGAAAAACTTTTTCACTAGGTGGGTGGTGAAGCACTGGAATGGGTTACCTAGGGAGGTGGTGGAATCTCCATCCTAAGAGGTTTTTAAGGCCTGACTTGACAAAATCCTGGCTGGTATGATTTAGTGGGGTTGGTCCTGCTTTGAACAGGGGGTTGGACTAGCTGACCTCCTGAGGTCCCTTCCAACCCTAATCTCTGACTCTATGATGAGCTCTGGAGGGAATCAGATCTGTCCCTGTTCTCTGGCCAGATAGACAGTTCTCACCAATGCCAGGGGGAGTGAGAACAATAATGAGAAGGTTCTCAGAGGAGCTTTGGGAATCCTCTTCACAAGAGATGAGGGCAGAGGAGAATCAGGCCTTATATATTTTTGGGTGCTTATAATAAATAATATAATAAAACCAGGTTATACCCAACAAGGTGAGCCTGAGGTGGAGTTCTAACCATTCCTATGCTTTGGTACCTGTAGGTTAGTGTCCTAATTTTTGCTTAAATGCATTCAAAGCCACAGAGAATGTTTAAACATTTGTGTGAATTGGTTACTTTGTTTTACCTGCTCTTTACTAAATTTAAACACTGTAAGAGAGCTTACTGTATGATTTAACAATTAAAGACTCAATGACTAATTAGTGAAGCCCTCCTGTTGTTGGCAAACACCATACTCCAAAACTTATTTGATCTCAGCCATGAAGCTTTACTAAAATTGTCCATCTGAGGAAGAAATAATAAGAGGTGCTGTGAATGCATCCACTCTGCTGCCATCTAGTGGAAAATAGTAAAACATATTCAAGAAATTGCTAGCAAAGGAAAACAATGCCCAGTATTTGAAACTAGAGTTAGAAATTTCAGTCCATCCCTTTGTGGACTTCAGTCACAGCTAATCTCCAGGCAGCTGTGGACACATCCTTTGCTAGTCCACTCTCTGCGTCTGGAAAGCCAAGAATATCCCACATGCTGAACAGTGCAGAAATAGCGCATAAAGGAGTTGTAGGTGCATATCTGACCCCACCATTCTATCCTCTTTACTGAGGCCATAACCCTAGCAGCAAACCCTTTACTCCAGTGAATCTGAGTTTCATTACATAGTGGCAGCAACGAGCTAACTAGTCAGTGCAAATGCAGTGCTTGATGGTGAAGTGATTAGAAATCACTTAATAAGAAAAAATGTAACGCTTTCCAGATCAGGGAGCATCACCACTTGTAAACAGAGGATTTAGTGCTTGATAAATTCCAGAGGGGTAGTCGTGTTAGTCTGTATACAGCAAAAACAACGAAAATCCTGTAGCACCTTAAAGACTAACACATTTCTGCAGGCATAAGCTTTCGTGGGCTGCAACCCACTTCGTCAAATGCATTAAGTGGAAGTCACAGATAGTAGGTAAATATATACATCCAAGGGTAAGAAACAACAATGGGGGCGGCAAGTGCTAACACAGTCAATTCAGTTAGAGGAGATGAGGCCTATTCAGACCTGTTGATCAGAAGGTGAAAATGGGTGAACAGTGACAATTACTTCTTGTAATGAGAGAACCATTCCAAGTCCCTATTCACACCCAGTCTGATTGTGTCAAGTTTGCATATGAGTTCCAGATGGAACTTTGTTGTTTCTTACCCTTGGATGTACATATATATATCTTCTATCTGTGATTTCCACTTCATGCATCTGACGAAGTGGGTTGCAGCCCATGAAAGCTTATGCCCACAGAAATTTGTTAGTCTTTAGGGTGCTACAGGATTCTTGGTTATTTTTGGTGTTTGATAAAGTCACTCACCTTGCCAGTCAGATTAATTCATGCACCATCTTTCTCCCAGCTGTCACAGGGATCACACAGTGGCCAAGATATTAAAAAGTGACTAGGGATTATGTGATTTCCATTTTTGGATGCCCAACTTGAGACAGCTTAAAGGGACCTGACTGTCAGAGGAAAGGTCAGTTTGAAGATCAGACCCCTCTAAAGTACCACACATTGGGTAGCCCAAATCACTAGACATTTGCAAAATCTTGGGCACATTAATAACACAGAAGAAAATCCAGGCCCTCTGACCCTTCACTTGCAGAATCTGAGCACTAGTCAGTACCTTTGATGCCTGTGAAAATACAGATGTAGGCCAGCTGTCTGTCAGTGTGATTAATGCGTTTGTCTTTGAGTTTTAAAGTGTCATTTTCCCTTTGGACTTTTGCACTGTTGCCATGATCTGAAACTCAAAAAACTTATCTGATTTATTCCATTTCTCTTACCCACAACAGCAACTGATCCAATTGATCCACTATTTAAAGTCAACTAGAATTTAAACAGCAGTGTGTAAATGCTAGAGATCTTCAAGACCAGAGGCTAGAGCGATGCACAGCTTGACTTCTGTTCAGCAGGAATTTACCGCAGAACTTTCCTTCATTTTCTGCTCACGCCATATTTCATCACATAATTATAGGTGGTCTCCATGTTCCTCACCCCTCCAAGGGACAAATTCAGCCTGATTATCATGCATAAGGAGGGCTTCATCATCATTTGACATGGCTGCTTGTTGGGGCTGTTTCATGTCCGCCATTCTGCTTTGCCTCCTGGGAATGACAAAATGATGTCAAGAGTGATGAAACTGGTAATTTCATTGACATGAATAACTGGGATTTGAGTCTGTGGAAAGAGTTAATAGCCACTACAGATAGACTCCGTTCACCATTACATTGGTGGGGACTTGATGAGGCTTTGATACAAGACACTTGAGTCCTTGAGTTTCAAAGAGTTGATTGCTGAAATAGGCCACCTCGTGTGTTTCTCTATAGCCACAGCATGGGGATGGGGCTCTGTGGCTTCAGGACTGGGAGCTTTCACAGCTAGAGAACAACTGGAACAGTATTTGAGAGCAGCACACAGACACAGGGTATGTCTATATGATATCTGCTGCAGTGACACACATGCAGCACTGTAGCTATGCCACTGTAGTACTGTAGCGTTCCTACATCGACGGAAGAGATTTTTCCATCCATGTAGTTAATCCATCTCCAAGAGGCAACAGGTAGGTTGACAGAAGGAGTCTTCCATTGACTAAGCCGCATCTACATTGGGGGTGAAGTCAATCTAACTTCTGTATTCAGGCTGCAAAATTGTTTACATCTCTGAGGAATGTAGCTAGGTCGATCTAATTTTTAAGTGTGGACCAGTCTGGCACCTGGGGGCTGAGACGTTATCTGGAGACCTGTGAATTCTAAGATACACTTTGCTTTTCCTGTCTAACATCCTTGTTCAAGAGTGTATATACCTAGAAACAAATTAAAACCAGAATACTAATCCTGTGTCTCTTTCAACTCTTTTTTATTCCAACAAGGAAATAAGTTACCCATGGATTCCACGTTTAGAATCCATGAGAGAATGTTTGGAATATGTTGTGTTACTTACTGTGTTCTGATGTTCCACTAGCACAGATATGTTATTTGTGTTTCTGAATAGGAAGTGACAGAGATATATTTTGTATAATATAAGTTCTTGCTATCTTCCATCAATCTCCTATTTTACGCTTAAATAGCATTGCTGGTGGTTGAAGTTTCCCTCAGTTGTTGCGTGAGAATTGCAGTAAATTCCTCTCTAGAGAGCGCTGGACAGAAAAGATGCTATGAAATGTAAGTAAACTCAGGGTACAAACTTGGAGGGGAAGCATTGGTTTCTAAGGAAGGTACTACCAGAACATATCAGGGTTTCAGTGAAAGTTCAGGAGGACATAAAGGATGGTTCTTCCAAGCGATCGAGGTACACTTTCTCGATGAAACTGTTAGACCATTAAAAGCCTGTGTCTGTCAAGCCAGTTGGGCCTACAATATCAGCTTTTGTTGGATGACTTTTTTGGGATTTGAAGTGGGAGTCTTTAAGTACATGTGATGGGGCTGAGAGACAAGGAGGGGATTAAGGAGGCTGACTGGCTCCCCACTGGCAGTAAAAGGGTTAGAGAAGGCCTGTGGATCCAGTTGGCCCCACCCTGCTACATCTGCAGCCAGTGTCAGACATGGAGAGGAGATTGAGGTCTGACCAGGAAGGAGGACAGAGCTCTGTTTCTCTTGGTGGGTGAGAAGCCAGATAGCAGCCCTGAGATGGAGTTTGTTTGCCAGCTGGATCCAGCCTCCGGGATGGGGGGACCAGATCCTGGAAAGAAAATCAGTGGAAACACAGACTGTTTTGGAAAAAAGCCCTGAATAGAAGGATGGGGTCCCAGTGAGGGTTTGTGGGATAACACTGATTGAGTTGTCTTTATTTTCGTTCTTGATTATCTTTGAATCTTAAAGTGCCTGAGGGATAGGACTGATGGGTGTTTGGAGCTTGTTGGGACAGAGACATACCAGCGGAGACCAGTAGCTGGCAGAGTTGTGCCCAGAAGGGACACAAGAGGGTACCACCCAGCAACCCAGTTACGGCCTTCAATAGTGTGTGTGGTGGGGCGGAGGGGGAGTGGGGTCAAAGTTTCATAAGAAGAGCCTTTCTCCCCTATCAGCTTTTCTCAGACACAAAGAATGAGACTTAGTCAGATCCTAGTAACTTACATGCATAGGCAAGCGTTCTATATGAAGAGGAAAAGGGGAGAGGCCGAGAAGGGATTCTACAAAGCTATAAACATTGCTCCTGATATTACAAATGTTTCATGTCATCAATAGTTCTGTAGAAGTCAATGAAACAACTGAAGTTAGTAGTTATTCCTGTGCTAGAGTGTTTGCAGGATTATTATTTATTATGTGTATTACAGTAGCTCCCAACCAAGATCAGGGTCCCACTGTGCTAGGCACTCTACACATACATCATTAGAGACAGTCTATTCCCAGACTATTCCCAGAACAGCTGACCATCTAAATCAGTGTTCTTCATTGCAAAGCCCAGGAGCCAGTGGTAGTTCCCATCAACCCTAAGTGTGGCTCCCTGACTAATTATTTATATTCCAATTTATTTTATTTTTAACACTAGAATATGTACCTAGCCTATCAAAATACTCCTTCTTTACACATCACATTCACCACATGGTATGATGTGCGCTAATAAGTACATCTAACTATAGCCGTTGTCTAATAACCGTAATATTGCCATAGCAACGAACATAGAACGCGGAGCATTCAGCTGCAATTTTATAGCCCTGCAGTACCATTCTGGGCCAGCTGCAGGTGTTTTATTGCAGTGTAAACACACCCACAAAGAGATGGAGAGGTTGATTTTCAGATGCTCAGATGGTACTCAGATGCCTAACTCTTGTTGGTTTTCAGTGGGAGTTAGGCATCTAGATGTCATGTGTGCCTTTGAAAATCTTCCCTTGGTGACTTGCCTATGAGTTACACAGGAAATCTGCAGCAAACCCAGGAACTGAACCGCTGAAACAAAGTAAAAACAGGAGGATGTCTGAAAATAAAATGCTTGAAAATTCCTTACTATCAGACAAAATATTTCCTGTCAAGTATCATGTGAATCAAGTGGAAATGGCCCACATATTTTATGAATCAAAACTTAGGAAAGCTGGTTTACATAATTTCTATTGTACTGTAGGCAAATGCATGATGGAATGATATATATGTACCACCCAACCCACCCAAAAAAGTTCATGTTGCTTACTTCAGGATATGGTGAAATTCAACATAACTCTTCCATAAAAGCATCATAGATAAAACTACATGTATAAATCTTCAAACAGGATTCTTCCACGATACTTTATTTACAGGGTCTGTGGCTTCTCCTGTGTTTTACAGCAGCTAGCACATTTTGCGTGCTACTGCTATACAACTACTAAGTAATAATGCTGGCTTTTCTTATTTCTTTCTCTTACTACACGTCTCTTCCTTTTTTAGCACCAGTCAAACATCAGGCTACAAACGATGACATTCACATCATGTGCTGTATACTGACTGTTATATTTCTGTAATGTACTCAGGTAAGATGTAGTTTGATATTATAGCCATTTTATTATTTTATTTTCCAGCTGGACTCTGTACACAGAATGGAAAATTCACCCATGGGCTTGTCTCCAACTTATGACTGTTTAATAAAGGGTTTCTTCCAAATAAAAATATGCCCAAACTGGGTCCTCCGGTGTCTCATAATACAATATCTGGTTCAGGGTGTAGCTGGTTCCCAATAAATCACTTATTTAAGCACTACTACATATTGGAGTTTCCAATGGAGTATCCAGTGCAGAAATACCCACATATTTTGGGCCTTGTCTTTGTAGAAGTCTTCCCCTTTTCCATCTCCCCACCCCTGCACACAGGCCAGCACAGCACACAGCTCTACCCCAGCACAGCAGCCTAAATTGTCCCGTTTGTGCTTAAGGAGATATTACATGGATTGAAAATGGCCAGATTATGATATCTTTTTTAATTAAAACTTGATTAGACTTTTAAAAATTGGCACAAAACCACCTAGTAAGTAAACAGAAATAATGGGGCATTCTATTCTGTCCCCTAGCAATGTCAGGTAGTCCCTGTAAGAATGCTGATGGAGTACAAAATGTATTTTATGTATTACTGTTGATATGTTGTATTAAGAACTCATTATACAGTTCCTTGAATCTGTAACTCTGTTAGCATAAATCTTCGTTACACAACATGGCCACTAAGAATATAGAGAGAGAGCAGGGCTAGAGCTCAGATACTCTTGCTCCAAAAGCATGGGCCACTTCCATTTGATCTAAAGTGGAACCATTTTTGGTGTTTAATAGTTTGGTGCTATGCAGCTCTTTAGAAAGCCAGTAGATAACTATTTTAAGGCCTGTACCAAAACCTACTGAATTTACTGCTATTGACTTCAATGGGCTTTGAATCAGGCTCTTAGTCCCTCATTTTCAAACCTGTCTGCCTAAAGGTAGGGTCCCAAAATCCACAGTTAGGTGTCTAAATAGAAGTGATCTTCTAGAAATACTGAGCACCCCCAAATTCCATTGCTGATAATAAGAAGGAGTGTGCATTCTGAAATCAGTCTCAGGATCAGGGTGCTTTTATTTAAGTGCCTAAATATGGGTTTAGGAGTGAAAATGTAGGCCTCCACATGCGAAAAGGTTGGCCTTTGCTCTGATAAAAGATAACAACCAGAGAACCAGGGAGGGAGTAGTCCGTCTATATTCAACTTTGATGAGATTGCTCAAGATAATGCTGCTTTCATAGCTTGACACCTTAATATAATAAGATATGTAACAAGGGGTTCAGAGAATGAGAACAAAAATGTCAAGGAGATTGGCTTATGAGGAGGTAAAGGAAGTAAATATGTGAAATGATGAATAAAGGCTGGATTCTAATCTGTTGCACCAGTGTCAATTTGAAAAAACAGTGAGAGTCCTGTATTATCTTAAAGACTAATACATTTCTGTGGGCATAAGCTTTCATGGGCTGCAACTCACTTCGTCAATTTGGGGTAACTCTACTGAAGGCAATAGAGTTAATCCCAATTTACATGGCTGTAACTGAGATCAGGATCTGGTATTAAGTGGGTCTTCATAATAATAAAAAAGGGAGTAAATACCAAGGAGAGAGAGGAAATGTGTAGGGTTAGCAGACAGAGATACAAATAAGAGAAAGGGGATAAAATTAAGAAAAGGAAAATGTAGGTTAAATATGGGGGAAATTTTCTGAACAGTGAAATATATTAGATTGTGAAAGGAAGACTGGCCAAAACAGTACAAAATGTGCAATCCTGCACAAGCGGGGAGATGGACTAGATGTCCTAATAAAGCTTTCTTTGACTCTGTAATCAAAAGGTTGGATCCTGATAATCCCCTAATATTGAGATGTTTATCCAGAGCTTATCAAAATTTATTCAAAACTCTACACCCTGGAAATCAGCCTGGAAATCTCACAGATTTAGTATTTCCAGTACTTCCTAGGATCAGACAGCTTGAAATGCTTCAGGAACAGCCTCTCCATGGTATTTCAGTACTTACCCTTCCAGTCCCACTGAAAGTAAGAAGTGCAGAGGTGAGTGAAATTGTAAAACAAAATCCAACTAAACTAATTCTCTCTCTGTTGCTAGCAATAACCCGATAGGTAGGCTGTTAACAGATTTCCCACTCACATAGCAGGAGCTCTAAGTAAGCAAAGAATATGACAGTTAAACACACAAACCAAATGCCTCCTGCTGGCCACAGATTGGAAAGTTCTCTTCAGCTCTAAGTCAGAGGGCAGCTTCTGAAAGCCGAATAACTGAACACAGACATGTCTGAACATCAAAAAGGCTTTGTTAGAGCTCTCTTCAAGCAAATACTTCTGAAGAGGAAAGACAGGCTCGTGGTTAAGACAATGGCTGGAATTCCATGTTCAATTCCCAGCTCTTCTGCACAGCTTTCCTGTGTGACCTTAATCAAGTCACTGAATGCTTGATTTTTCTAGAAATGCTGACCGCCTCACAAATCCTGCTGAAGTCAATCAGAACTGTGGATGTTTAGCACAGATGAAAAAACTCAGGCTGCTAATCTCTCTGTGCTTCAGTCCTTCGTATATGTAAAACGGAGATACTTGTTCCCAGGAGTGTTAGGCTGAGTTCGTGTTTGTGAAGAGATTGGAGGTGGGGGCACCTTGACACCTACAGTGCTATAGTTGCCTCTCTCCCTCTGTTAGTAAAGGGCTGTGTACACCCATTGTGCTACAAATTGATAACAGGTAAACATCTGGCTCCATTCTTAGTTTAACAAATTTGGTTCAAACAGCTGCAATAAAAGTTGAATCTTCCTCAAACCAAGTTGTGCAACAGAGATTCCCTAATGAATAGGAAGATGAAGTGATTCCGGTGCACACAGAAAAGGAAAGTACATTTCACTAGAGTTCCAGAGCTGACAGCATAGTTTCCTGCCAGCTATCCAAGAGAATCGGGACTCCTACATTGGGATGAGCCTGTTGAAATGGATGGACCTGAGAAGAGTGTTAAAAATGCCTTAAAAGGATTTTCCCCCCCCTACATGCTTCTGGAATGCAAACCACACAGTAGGCACTATTTCCCCTGCCAGGATTCCCCTGCCACCATTCACCACCCTCAGCAGGATAATATCCTAACAGAGTGTGTACAGCACACAACAAAACACGGATAGATAAAAATCACCTGGGGCTTTCCAGGACACTAAGTAGGAAAAAGTAGTGGCGTGATTCAGTAATACCAAGAGCCTCAATGTGGGAGTTGAAAACTGCATGGGGCACACAATGGAAGCAACAAAGCAGAAGGGACTACATCCCTATGCACAAGGACAGTTAGATTATAGCCTTAACACACACATATGCGATTATGCCACGACAGCAAGGTGGCTGAACACCTTGGAAAACCATCAACTCAACAGAACCCCAGAATTCGGAGAGTCCTATTTAGGAAGCAGGTCACAGATAGCATGCAGTAAACTGTTGCCAGACATGTTGGTTATTGATTTTTCTGAAGAGCCCATTTGAACGGAGTGTGCATTCTGAATCCCAATGACAGTCCCAGCTGGAGGCAGCAATTCTGGAGGCACTATACTTATTACACTTTAAGACTCAAGGGACCAGGATAGGTTTTTACAAGCAGCTAAACTGAAGAAAGATCATATGGGAAGGTGCTAGGCTCCTATTGTTTCCGGGCATAAGTCCTATAACCCTGGGCAAAAGGGAAGAATTAACTGTGGTTAAAAAAAAAGGAGTGATATAAAATGTGTCTGCATCAGACGCCCTAGCCTGCCAAACAGCACATTGTGCGCGGTGAGAAACCTGACATCTTTCAGACAGCAGAGGCAGCTTGCAAAGTCACTGTCGAAAGCAAAGAAGACCAGAAAGAAACGGTCAGACTTTAGAGATTAAGGCCTGCGATTTACCACCCCCACTCTCCAGTGAGTAAAGTGCTGAGACTGTCCCTATATATTAGGCAAAATGAACAGAGTCACCACTTTTGGGGGCAAACTTTGAGTTATGTGGTTTGTAAGCATTTTTTTCCCTTTCTCTTTCTCTTGTATGATATAGCCCCTTTTCCACCCCATCACAAAAGTGCTGGCTAAGGGTATGTCTACACTGCAGTTAGACACCTGCAGATAGCCCATGCCAGCTGGGACAAAGGGTATGTCTACACTATGGAGTGAAATCGATTTGTTTTAAATCGACTTTCATCCGCTGAATTTTAGAAGTCACAGGAGCATGATCACACCACACTCGTTGTGTCGGGGTATTGCATCCCCACTAGCCGTGCCTGGGTCGACAATCAAAGTAGTGCACCATGGGTAGCTATCCCACAGTGCAACTAGGCACAGAGGCTTTTGGGAAGGTCGTCATCCTCCCATGATGCAGCGTGCTCCCTCCCCCTCCCTTCTTGTCCCAAACAAATGGACAAACACTTTTTCACGCTGTTTTTCTAAATGCTTCTGTCTCTGCTATGCGCACACCGTTGCTGGAGAGGCATGGAGCCCGCTCAGCTCTGCACTATCATTGTGAGCATCACAAACACCTCATGACTTATTCTGCAGTACTTTAAAGCTGAGACAGGAGCTGTAGAGCAGAAAATTGCGATGTTACTGAGGCCACACTTACAAGCCATAGAGCGAAACAATTCCCTTTTGCTGCAGGCTGTCACGCAGCATCTTCAGTAGGTGGAGTGCCACTTATAGTCCCAGGAAACAAGCACTGACTGGTGGGACTGCATCATTATGAAGGTGTGAGATGATGATCAGTGGCTGCAGAACTTTCATATGCAAAAAGCCAATTTCTTTAAACTTTACGCAGAGCTGTCCCCAGCCCTGAAACCCATGAATACTTGCTTGAGACCTATTCTGACAGTGGAAAAGTGAGTGGCCATCGCTCTCTAGAAGCTAGCAATCCCAGACTGCTACCAGTCAGTTGGGAATCAGTAAATCCACCATGGGAGCTGCTGTGATACAGGTGTGCCAGGCCATTAATAGACATCTGCTAAGAAGGGTAGTGAATTTGGGAAATGTGCAAGACATAGTGGATGGGTTTGCCACAATGGGGTTCCCAAAATGGGAGGGGCGATAGATGGCACACATATCCCTAACTTAGTACCAGACCACCTTGCCACAGAGAACATACATAGGAAGGGATACTTCTCAGTGGTGTTGCAGGCCCTTGTGGATCACAGGGACATTTTACTGACATCAGTGTGGTGTGGTCTGGAAAGGTGCATGATGCATGCATCTTTAGGAGCTCAGGTTTGTGCAAAAAGATGCAGGTGAGCACTTTCTTCCCTGACCAAAAAAAAAAAAAAAAACGTATTGGCTATGTTGAAATGCCAATAGTGATCCTGAGGGGACCCTACTTACCCCTTGCTCCCTTGGCTAATGAAACTGTGCATTGGCCACATGGACAGCGAAAAGAAGCATTTCAATAATAGGCTCAGCAAGAGCAGAATGGTAGTGGAATGTGCATTTGGCCTTTTAAAAGCAAGATGGTGCAGCTTGCTTACTAGGTTAGACCTCAGTGAACACAACATCCCTCCCATGGATGCCTTCCAGGCTGCCCTCCCCAGAAATGTTCTGCAAAGGACTGCAGAGTACCTACATGAAAGTTTCCTGGCGATAGCCAAGGAGGATTCTCGGAGCACGCCTGTGCACATAAAGAGTCTGTTCAGGGGGTAACCCTCTGCTGAAGTTTACCAACCCCTAGAAAGCCCATCCCCACAAAACACAAACGCCTTGTTTACCAACAATAAGACGCTGGACTGGGGACATAAACACAGAAATACAATTTTCTAAACACGCTCACCAGATGTGCTTTCCCTGGCATCTCAGTCTGTAACACTGTTCTGTGCCCGGCTGTGCTGCTCTGGGGTAATGATCAGGTCCTGGTTGTCTGGAAGAATGGATACCCTACTCCCCTGCCCCCTCTTCTGCTCCTCCTCCTCCCTGTCCACAGAGTCCTCCTCATTCATCCTGGCCTGGGATCCTGCAGCAGTATCAGTGCTCCACGGTGGCACAGTGGTGGGGTCACTGCCAAGAATTGCAAGCAGCTCCTCACAAAAGTGACACGTCTTCAGTGATGAGCCAGAATGACTGTCCACATCCCTAGTTTTCTGATATGCCTGCCTCAGCGCTTTGATTTTAACATGGCACTTCTGCATGTCCCTGTTGTGGCCCTTCTTCACCATATCACACGGTATCTTCTCGTAGATATCTACATTTCTGTTGATGGCTCAGAGCTGCGCAAGAACAGACTCTTTGCCTCACAGGCTTATAAGATCCAGGTAAACTCCAGGCTGGTGCACATTTGGGGCGTGCAGTCACTATGAGCAGTTCAGCTACAAAGCTCTCTCCACGCTGAACAAACAGGAAATGGGAATTTAACATTTCCTGGGGCTTGAGGGGAGGAGCTATTTCCTGTTTACATAGCCATGGTGTAGCAGAGTATGAATGTCCAGAGCGGTCACAACAGCGCATTATGGGATACCTCCCAGAGGCCAGTGACATCAATTTACATTGCACTCTGCCTACCCTGACACTCGTTCGACCCATAGAATTCAACTTCAGCGCTACACCACTTGAAGAGGTGGTTTTATTAAGTCAAATTTTACCATGATTTAGGTCAGCAGAACTGGCATGCCAGTGGAGATGCATACTTTAGGTGGTCGATGTAAGCTGCGTTATATCGATCTCCATTGTCAGTGTAGTCCAGGCAGCCTCACAGGGCTTGGGCTCACAGGGCTCTTTAATTGCCATGTAGACATCCAGGCTCGGGCTGGAGCCAAAGGTCTGGAGCCCTTCCCAGGGTCCTAGACCCCAGGCTACAGTCCGCTACTCCGTGATTAAATATCCCCTTAGCCTGAGACCCATAAGCCTGTGTCAGCTGGCACAGGCCAGTTTCTGGTTTTTAATTGCTGTGTAGACATACCCAAAAGGCTGGTGCACTTTTGCCTGCAGTTATGATACATATAGGGAAATATTTTGCTACATTCATCTACCTGAATACCAAGTTTAATATGTGATGAAACAATGGAAGTACTAACCGAGGGTCAGATTCATACAAGTGCATAGCTGGAAGGAGGGTCCAATCAGTCTCTGCTTTACACAGCTGACATTATGGCCAGGCAAAATGTCAGTCACTGTGCTCAGAAAGGTGTGAGGTCTGCTTCCTCTTATTCAGCCCCAGAGCCTCAAAGGTGCACAGGCATCCCATTAAAATCAATGGGAGTTAGATACGTCCAAGATATTTAAGATCTTGACCATCGTTCCCTAAACAGAGCAGAAGGCTGCTGCTTCACCCCTCTCGTGCAATCACAATACACTCGAGATGTAACTGGCCACCTCGGAACAGAACCCCAAACTCTGAAAGGAGGTGGGGCTGATAAGCGGGAATCCTAAGTGGTATCTTCAAAGAAAGAAGCAGAACACAAGATACATACATTTCCCCTGCTTTATGGCTGGCTGGCCATGTGGGGAGGGGTGGAGGGAGAGTGCTACCTTTGCACCTGCAGGGAGGCTGCCCTGTGGGGGCAGTGTAGCTCCACACCACCCTTCGCTAGGGACTGTGCGTCATGGCACAGGCCAGCCTTTGGTGTGTTTTCAAGGACTCAGGACTAGCATGGAATTCAAGCATGGCAGGTGATTCAACGGTCACCCTGTGGCTCTTAGTTATGTGCTGTTAGAGTAGAAATCTAACAGAAATAAAACAAAAAAATGCCCCAAAGTGGGAAAAGCTCGCAATTTGACAAAACAAATACCCACACATACAGTCTGTCATCAGTGGGGAAGGGATTCAGGTGGGTCACTCTCAGTAGTACCAGGCCATTGAAAAATTCACTCCAATTTCAAATCACACTGATAAAAAAAGTGTGTCTGAGGAAGCTGTTTCTCATTTTGAGGAGTCCACCATGTCATAGGACAGGGAAAGGAGGCTGGTGTAAAAACCTCTGAATTCAGTTCATGCTGTTCCAGTGAACTAAAACCAGCTGCTTTTATTTTACCCAGGTTCAATCCCTCCCTCCCTTATCCTCTTCTGCTTTGGAGGGTTACTGGAAGTTTTGCCACCTCCAACAGCCCCTCCCTCAAAAAAGACCTGGGAATCTCCCTCTCCTTTTCCTCATCCCTGGAACCTGCCTGTCGTCACAGACAGGCCTGTTAAAGGAGTTACAGATTTCCACTTTGATATTAATAGTTTTTCATCATTTAATACACCAGTGTGTCCTAGTCATATTATGAAGGGTCAGCAATGCATCCTTAATTTAAAAACACTAGGAGCGAAACAACATCCAACAACCACACGCCTATACTTTCTATATTAAATAATCAAGAGAGCCACTTGTTGACATCTGTTATAATATATACATATTTGACTGCACAGAGCTTAATTGCCTAAATTTCTGTGGCAAATAGGATGTTCTATTCACTAGATTACAGTGCAACAATGAGCGAGTGTGGAGCCTCCCTAGCGTGAACAGATGCTTACTTAATAAATAAATAAACCGCTGTGCTAAATAAAGTTGTACTGCCACCTTAGGTTACCATCTGTTTTTACTTTTATTCAACTGTTTCCTTCAGACCATGTTGTCAAGTACATATAAGTCCAGCTGGCAACTCTTAAAGCCAAACATGGTGGGGCCCCCATAAGAATTCTGGTGCCCCTTTCTCATGATCCCAGACACTTGGATGATCTTTAAGGGGAAAGCAAGACCGATCATTCCTACTATCCTGCAATGTTTTAATCTTTCTTAAATAGTTCCTCAGTTTGGAGGGATATTAAAAATAGAAGAGGGTTATATTTGGCAATAAATTAATGTCCCGATGAAGGGAAAACAATTACAAATTGGAAACAGATTTATTCACACTCTGTGTATTAATGAAAACTTTAAAAAAAAAAACCTAAACTGGGTGTACTGTGTGGAAAAAAATAATGGCCCAGCAGGTCTACTTTTTATTAACAACTCATCAGTAAGCAGGCTGTAATTCATAACAAAGAATTTACCCTAAGGAACACCATGGGACTGTGAGCTTTTTAGTTTCCTAAGAAAATACATATGTTGTTCCACTTGGTTTCCTTTCAATAAAACCCACCAGTTAGCACTTCATTTTCGAGCTGTTCTGACAAATCAGGTGAGTTAGCTTTGTAGAAAAAACAGAAGCCAACTTTTCAGCTGAGAATTTTAGGGAATATTTTTTTAAATAACTTAAATAAATTTCCCACCTGGCAAGGAAGTCATGATAAAAGGCTGTGAAAGGAGTTTGTTTGGAATGGCTTGAAAGAATTTTTCTTTTAATTCACTTCATTAATTTTTCCTAAGGACATATTTAAGGATACATCTCTTACCGTTAAGGTATGTGATTGAAACAAAAGGAATTTTTATATGTTTTATAGTGTCTCGAAACCTGATTAAAGATACTGGGGGAAACCTGCCCAGTAGTTCCCTGCAAAGGGAAAGGCTTCAAGGAGGAGACCTTCAGAACTCAGTTGTCCTAAGGCCCGTGTCAGATGTGTACCTTCTGTGAAATAAGGTACCTGCATTTTTTACCTGGTGACCTAGTTACAGAAGAGCACTTATGAAGGAAAATAATTAGGAGAGGATAGAAAAAGAGAGCAAGAAGAGGTGGCAATTCAAAGAAAGAATGTGGAACTGAGGGAGAAAAATTGAGATTGATTTCCATAGATCACTCCAAGATGAAGTACAAGTAATTTACTGTATCGCAGTGCAACCCGCTGTTCACTGTGTGTTATACATCCCTGCCCCTGCCTTCAAGCCACAAAGGCTATGAATTTGTTCCAGCTACCAGCTATAGGACTGATCCTTTAATTCAAGTTGCAGAGGTCCCTGGCTTTAGCTCTGGAGGATCCTCAGTTCAACCTTCAATCAGGAGCAAGCTAGTGATCAACACAGTCATTGCGTACCATGCTCCTACACTCTCAGAAGCATTCCACACTGTTCTAGAGCCTATCAAAGCTTTTATTATGCAACGAGAAAACAGACGTACAACAAGGGTTTGATTCAATGCCCTCTGAAGTCTGTGGAAGTCTTTCCAATGACTTCAAGTGAGCTTTGGATCTGACCCTAATACAGATTATGAGAGGACAGAACAAACAGTCAAACGATGTCTAATTGCTCCCATATTTCCAGACATGAGATATGTACACAGAGCATTGTGTGGAGGAGACTGCTTTCTTTGATATCCAAATATTAAAGCTAGGGTTCTTATTTATCTACCCCCGCTGACTGATGGTTATTATCACTGCAAAAATAAAGAATGCAAAGGAAAGTATGGGGTGTATAAATTGCATTATAATATAGTTAAATATTCAAGTGGGTGTTAGATACAGATGTTCACTAAAACTAGTACTAAAAACAGAAGGAACAATAGAGAGTGTCCAAGACCAGCAACCAATCCTTGAAACTGACTGGAGAATTAGCTACTTCAAAATGGAGCGGGGTTTTGGCCCCGTCCTCATCGCACAGCAAATCCTCTGAAAGAGAGCCTAAAAGGAGGAAAGCTAGTTCTTGGGCAGGAGAACCACACTCAGTCTCTGAAGAACCCTATTATACTAAAAACCAAAAACAAATACATCACCACACGAAACTTCTGGAAAAGCTTTTGCTGTTCATAAGAGACACTTATATTGAGCATAAGTGTAGAATTAATAGGCAGAGTTGGGGTCATCAGCCACATTGCCATCTTCACTTTCTCTCTGAGCAGCAGGAGTCTTTCCCAGAGGAGTGAGACATGAAGGATTTCAGCTCCTGATTGAAGAAAAGTTCACACTGGTATCTGTAAAAGATCGATAAATAGAGGTAGCATGTCATGAGCTCTTAATGTTACTGCTATAGCCTAATATGTCAACCAGGGTCTAAACAAAGAGTCCAGGACCAACTGAATTAAGCAGTAGAAATCTGTGAGGTACATGGAGGGGCTGATGGTAACATAAGTAAATCTACACTCCCTCTTTTAACAGGATTCCAGTCTCTTTTGGGCAGTGAACCCTAGGAGCCAAGATAATATTGCAGCATGTAAAAGACATCATGTAGCATGTCTGATTGCAGGCGCACAGTACAAGACCAAAAGGAAGACGTCTATCGCTGGCCCTCAGTAGGGTGACCAGATGTCCTGATTGTATAAGGACAGTCCTGATATTTGGGTCTTTTTCTTATATAAGTGCCAATTACCACCCCCCCAATCCTGATTTTTCACACTTGCTATCTGATCACTCAACCATCAGAGTACCAGAAAACTTGGAGGGTGGGAACATATAGAAATGAACTCCTTATCTTGTGTGCAAAGGCAGTCTGCAGCTCCTACACCGTGAAGGAGCTGGGTGGTGTGGAGTAGAGTTGGGGTGGGAGGGCTATAGTGGCATAGTGAAAGTACAAAGGCTCACAGGTGTTATTCCGTGCCAGTGATTACAAAGCAACCATGGAGGAATGTGGAGCTCTCCCATTCCCCCTACAGGTTGTGAGGTGCATTCTATCTCTCAGCAGGCCCCTTCAGAGTCCCCCATTCAAAGTCCATTTACTTAGGATTTGGGGTAGGTATGTGTGTGAATTTGATCCAACATGCATCTCTTTTAAAAAAGAACCAAGTGCAGCAGTTGCTAGGCTTGAATGCATCCTGTACATTGAGATCTGAGAAACACTGTTAAGACAAGTATCCAGTGTTAAGAAACTTCTACAGTGACACTGAAATGGAAAGACTACAGCCCACTCCCTCTCCCATTACAGTAGTACTGGGCAAAACAGTATACACTGTAATTAGGATAATTTAATAACTTTAGCATGTCCAGCTTTTCTAAAAGTTGGACATGCACAAGTCCATGGGGCCAGATGCAATGCACCCGAGGGTGCTGAGGGAGTTGGCTGATGTGATTGCAGAACCATTGACCATTATCTCTGAAAACTCATGGCAATAGGGGGACGGTTGGAAAAAGGCAAATATAGTGCCCATGTTCAAAAAAGGGAAGAAGGAGGATCCAGAGAACTACAGACCAATGAGCCTCACCCCAGTCCCTGGAAAAATCATGGAGCAGGTCTTCAAGGAATCCATTTTGAGGCACTTGGAAGAGAGGAAGGTGATCAGGAAGAGTCAGCATAGATTCACCAAAGGCAAGTCATGCCTGACCAACTTGATTGCCTTTTATGATGAGCTGACTGGCTCTATGGATGGGGGGTAAGTGGTGGACATGATATATCTTGATTTTAGCAAAGCTTTTGATACGTCTTGTCAGCAAGTTTAAGAATTATGGGTTGGATGAATGGACCATAAGATGGATAGAAAGCTGACTAGATCATTGGGCTGAACAGGTAGTGATCAACAAATCAATGTCCAGTTGCAACCGGTAACAAGCAGAGTGCCCAAGGGGTTGGTCCTGGGGCAAGTTTTATTCAACATCTTCATTAATGATCTGCAGCATGGAGTAAATTGCACCCTCAGCAAGTTTGCAGATGAAACTAAGCTGAGGGGGAGTGGTAGCTACCCTGGAGAGCAGGGTATATGATACAGTGTAACCTAGATAAATTGGAGGGTTGGGCCAAAAGAAATATGATGGGATTCAACAAGGACACATGAAGAGTCCTGCACTTAGGACTGAAGAATCCCATGCACTGATACAGACTGGGAACTGTCTGGCTAGGCAGCAGTTCTGCGGAAAGTGACCTTTGGGTTACAGTGGACAAGAAGCTGATAAGAGTCAACAGTGTGCACTTATTGCCAAGAAGGCTAACAACATATTGGGCTGCCTTAGTAGGAGTACTGCCAGCAGAATGGGGAAAGTGATTATTCCTCTCTATTCGGCACAGGTGAGGCCACATATGGAGTATTGTATCCAGTTTTGGGCCCCCAACTACAGGAAGGATGTAGACAAACTGGAAAAAGTCCAGCAGAGGGCAATGGAAATGATTAGGAGGGCTAGAGCACATGACTTATGAGGAGAGGCTGAGGGAAGTAGGCTTGTTTAGTCTGCAGAAGAGAAGAATGTGGGGAGATTTGATAGCGGCCTTCAACTACCTAAAGGGGGTTTCAGGGATCATGGAGCTAGGCTGATCTTAGTGGTGGCAGATGACAGAACAATGGTCTCAAGTTGCAATTGGAGAGGTCTAGGCTGGATATTAGGAAAACAATTTTCAGTAGGAGGGTGTTGAAGCACTGGGATGGGTTACATAGGGAGGTGGTGGAATCTCCATCCTTAGAATATTTTAAGGCCTGGCTTGACAAACCCCTGTCTGGGATGATTTAGTTGGGGTTGGTCCTGCTTTGAGCAGGGGGTTGGACTAGATGACCTCCTAAGGTCCCTTCCAAACCTAATATCCTATGATTCTTTGATTCTCTGTAGTTCATAGCTTGGAAAGCATGGGCAGCTGTAGTATTTAAGAACATGAAATCATTGTGCGATTAAAGTACTTATTGTATTCATCCACTTTTAGCCAATATCCAATTTGTAATCTATCCAGGAAGCAATAAAAAGTATATCTGCTACTCTAATTATTTTGCTATCTGCCAAAAAATGCTTCTGGGAAGGGTTAGCCTCCCCAGCAGAAATAGAGAAAACTACATTGAAAAACATTAATTCATATTAGTAAAAGACAGACCTGAGAAGACAACAGCTGTTTGATCCTTAGGTAAACTGTGGACAGTTTTCACTATTAAATTTTTGTGAGTGATATACTGAAGATTTAGGAATCAAGAAAATATGGCCAAAAGAGGAGAACAAGATAGTGGAAAAAAGTCTGGGGAACTGACTGAAAAATATTTATTCACATACTTAACTTTTCAAAGAAAAACAAAAATGTGGCTCCTAAGGACTTCTTTGTATATTCTATATATGTTCCCCTAGTGACAGAAGACATTTTAAAACCAGGTTTAATGGCATATTACTTTGATGTAGTCTTGAAACCAGTAAAAATGGGTCAGGTTGCCTTAAATTGAGTGCCCACTATGGATCCAACCACTTTTTGAAACTGGTTTTAGAAAATTTCTCGAACATAGAGAGGGGTCTCTGAGTTCTTGCATACAGTAAGAATTTTAAAAACATTTAATTGTCCCTAGTACTGTTGTTCTTTATCTCCTCTGTGCCTATTGCTTTTACATAGGAAATGATTAACTAGGCAGCACTAGCATTTCTTTTTGCTTGATTGGAATGTTTCACTCTGGGTAATGTTTTGATAGTGTCATAGTCACTTCCAATATTAAATAAAGCATACCCTGTTGTTACATTCCATCAAGCTAGAGCTGGTCATTTAGACACATGGGTTGAAAATGAAGCTAAAGTATTTGATCTAATAGCTAATCACATTAATGAATTACCCAGAAAAAGGAATACAGGTACACATTTTAGTTCATAATGTAAAATATAAGAGGACATCTACTGTTTCATCCAGTAATGCCAAATGGTTTTCTACTTCAATTTGCCCTGTCTGAATAATGGCAATTTAGGCTTGAATAAGAAATATTCTAACTTCTCTTTTTGAAGCATTTACACTTTTTGATTTTTCGCTTCTTAGATCCTGAGGCATCTTCATGTAAGCAACCCAGCACCAGGGAACAGGGAAGTTAAATGATTTGCTCAAGGTCACAAATCAGATTGAGGAATAGCCCAGTCCCTTGTATTGATTAAGTCACTCTTCTTCCTTCCAGTATAGCAGCATGCTGTTAATGAGTGATACAGACGCAAGTGATAAATACCAAATTGCAGGGGCATACCAGGGAAGGATCCAAGGATCTCACTGGAAGGGGTTCCACAGACCACAAAATTTGGATCTGTGGGCAAGGCCACCACCAGAGAACACTGTGATCTGCCATGGAGATAGTTTTGGCAGGTCAGGCAATGAGGAGGACCACAAACAAGCTTTCAAAGGATGTGTGTGAGATGGGATTAACAGACCCCTTACTAACCTGAAGGGAGTGATGGAGCAGTACTGGGCCAAGAAGACCCCCTCCCTTCAGCAGCTGCAGAGTTTGCTCCAAATGAAGGACCTGCTTAGAAGGGGACTGTGGCAGTGGGAGAGTCAAGGAGAGGATGTCTGCAGGAAAGAAGCCAATTAATAGCTTCTGGAACATAGGAATCCACAGGAGGAAGGCCTGGACTGTGAGGAAGGCCCAACTAGACATGTAGGCCTAACCCAACCTCTCTTTCTCTTCTCTTGTCCCTGACACAGTGGAATCACTGGACACAGAGAAGGGAACTGATCTGGGAAGCCCTTACTGACTGTGTGCATCCCTGAGTCTGTCTGAGCAGCCCTCTGGTGGGAGGGGAGCAGAGAGCCTTGGCCATGCCCCAAACCGAGGAGAGCACAGGAGAGGTGGGAAGTGGCCCAGGAGAGGCTGGTGTGGTGTATCAGCTAGACATGACTGGAACATGCCTCATCTCTTCCTCTTGGGCCCTTGGCTGGGAACAGTGGAGAGGGAGGGCCCGGGTCTTCCCTCCATCTGTTGTCCAAAAGGGAGAACCTGGGAATCACCAGGGGAGGAGAGGCTCTAACTCGGCCACCAGGCAATCAGATTGCCTGGCAAGGACAATTTAAGCAACTGTTGAACCATGACCTGCCCATTAGGCATGCTGGCCCCTATTTGAAGCCTGCTGCAGTGTGAATTAATTTGTTGCTGGAGAGAGGAGTCAGGAAACATGTACCCTAGGCAGCACTTTTCCCTCAGAGAAAGACAGAAGAGACATGGCTAATTTTCACACACCTTACTGCTGTTTTGAGCACAAAAGCCAGCCAGCCTGCTGGGATATGAAATCACATCACACCAAAGCATGAACTCGCACTCTAACTGGGCCTTGTACCTTTCAAGAGGGCCAGCTCTCTCCAGGTGCACACTGGCTCTCACCAGCCATATTCATCATTGATCTTGTACTTGGGCTCCCTTCTGCATTTACTTTCCCTGAGGAGAGTGCAGTTTCTTGATAAGATGCCCATTAGTGATTGTCCTCAACTAACAGTATCCACAGTTCAGTTCCAGTAGTTCAAAAAAAAAAATCTGATTTTTTATTGAAAAAAAATAGAAAGAGGGAGTAAGTCATGAAATCAAAGGCTTAAAAAAACCCTGTGCACTTATTTAAGTGACTATAAAAAAATAAAACACTTGACTTGGCAATCCACCTGACAGGAGAAGGGACATCACCTCCTCAGGTCCTCTTCATATGCCATCTCCTCTCCACAATCTATCTGGGTGTTGGACTTCTCAGGCATTGGTCACTTATCACTATTGGGGGATTGTTTCTACAGACAACAGGGCCTCTGCTCTTCCCTGGGTCACAGGCTAGGATGACAGGTTCTCCAGTTTGTCTCTCTCCAAGTCAGAGCCAGAAGAAGGGGAGACTGATCCCTCCCCCCCCCCTTTCTGCCTCTCTCTGGGTGGGAGGATTTGGTGTTCCAGAAGAGCTGTTGCACTCCTAACGTTGGCCAACTTCTGCTGCTGCTGCCACCATCCTATGATACTGATCAAAGTAATATAATTTTTTTCCACTTTATCACCTTAGTTGGATTTCTGTGTTTAGCCCCCTTGATATCACAGTAATTAGATGACATGTAAATATTTAGAACAGGTCTAAATTAAAGTTTCTGCCTGCCTTAAATCTCTCCTCTGAGGGGCAAATATTCCAAAAATAGTCCAGCTAATATTTATCCCCTAATGTTTACATCAGATCACCCTTCTTGGAGAGTCCAGCAGGAGCTCAGGCTCATCATGAAGGTCAAGTCTCAGGTGAGTTGCAGAAAGCATTTGGGAGGCTTCTTGATAGGAATTTGTCAGTGCTAGACAGCTCACTGCAGCTCTTATTTACAAGCTTCTTAAACTAGCTTCTAAACTGGCTTTTAACAAAGAAAATGTGTTAAAGTACCAATAAAACAACTCTAATAAGCCCTCCATAGCAAAATCCTAATTGAAGCTCATAAAGAGAACTCTAAATGGGATTTAAAGTGCAAAAAAAAATTGGTCCTCAACACAAACAAGTAGATGTGGAGCTGATACTTTTTATTTGACCAACATGAAAACTTCAGAACACAAGAATTTCGGTGGGAGGGAGAGGGCTACGTGTGGGTAGAAACCTGGTTATTGGACTAAGGTGCAGGTTAAGAAAATCTGACGTATTCAACCAGGCCTGCTAGAAAGAACATAACAGATATTCGAACACAACAGATTTCTTTCTCCATTTAAACACACACACACGGATAAACCCACAAATGTACGACTGATAGAGCATGTTTATGTTTTCATTTACTTTTGCCCTTTCAGCAAGCCACCTTGTTCCTGTTCTGGGTTCCTAGGCCAGTGGTGGCACCATCTCAGGATGGGCTACCAGTGTATCCAAAACTTGCATCATTCGTGAGCCACTTTAAAGGTGAATGCGTTTGAGTCACTGCCTTCAATTCCCAGTTGACATTTGTGGAAGTCTATCTTGGTGACTCCATAGACCTTGCTTTCCCAAGGGCCTGAGGGAGGGGAGAAGTGTACGTGTGTGATTGGTGCGGAAATGACATACTAGGGAGCTGTATGCTAGGAAAGTGATAGTGTAACAGGGCAGACCACCTCCTGAGCACTTGGCTCTGTGTCACCTGGCCTCAATTTCCACCCCAATATCTAGTCCAACAACTGTGTGCAAGCTCTCTTCCCAAAATAGTCCATAACAGACATTCCAGCATAAAAGCCAGTTATCATCCCCAGTGCAAGTAGTCAACTATATGGTGGAGGGGTGCAAAACCAGAAGTCTGGAGGTGGACTGCAACACCTTGTTGCCTTTGATGATGCAGCAGTGAGCTGGCGGAACAGTCGAGATAGTCTGTGATACAGCCAAAAGAATTGCATTAAATTAACTTGACATCCCAATCCTTCATGCCACACATACTGCACATCCACACCTATGGCCATGCCCAGACTCTGTCAGTCTCCTTTTGTCCCTGGGAAGCCATCCCAGCCCTTCCTGCTGGACTACAAACCCACTTTTCCCCAGGGGAACTCCCTAGCCTCTCTGCTGGGAGCATCATTGCCCTCACTGCCCCCGGCCCTCTCACAGTACCGCTGGGTCCAGCTCTCTAGCCCTGGAGATGTCAAGGGGTAAGCTCCTCAGCTGCTCCAGTCTGCAGCTTCCTCTAGCCCTTGGCTCCAGCTCTCCAGCTTAGAGTCAGCAGGACACTCTCTCTGCTGCTCCCTGTCCTAGAGTCCTAGAGGCTCTCTCATTTGAGGACAGCGGCCTGAAATCTCTAGTTACCACTCTCCTGCCTTCAGTCTTTTCCCAGGAATCAAGCACAGCCGCTGCCAGCTCTCACTGCTTACTCAATCTCCTTCTCCCAGGCAACCCTGACTCATTGGACCTCCTCTCCCCTCCGATCCAGGTGTTGTTACCAGATTTGCCCGTCTCTTTGAGGTATGCTTATTTATTAGGGTTACCTTCCTGGAAGGGGGTGTGTGATTCTATTAATGTGCTGCTTATGTTACTTGTGTGTTCATATGGCTACAAGTGCCCTCCCAACGGAGCTATCTTGCAGGACCTAAGGTTTTCAGGGCTGGGTTCCTCCAGCCCCAGATTCAAATAAACCCCCGACAGATACACACAACCATTCCAGATTAACTGAGTGCGTCTGAGCAGACCAAGCTATCAGCACTCTCAGCTGACCCCTTATACGGCCCTGAACTCAGCAGGCTGGGTGACACAGCACTGTCAGCCGTCACCCTCATGTGCCCGTTGCACCGCACCAGAATAGAGCACACTTATGAGCAGGCTGGGTCAAACAGCACTTTCAGCTGTCACCCTTATGCGCCCCTGGACTCCGTAGGCTAGGCAGAGCAACACTTCTCAGCTACCCCCTTTATATGCCTCTTTGCAACACAATTGTTCTAGCAGTAACCCTCTTGATGAGCAAACCCCATAGGATTTTGGGCACTCCAGGGATCTTTGGCTTAGGTAAAAGAAGCGTTGCTACAAAGCAAGATAGGGAAGCCAAGAACACAAAGGAGTAAATGCATTTGGAGAGAGAGAAACTAGCAACCAGCTTGATTTCAATAGTTAGATTATTGCCAGGTGTATAAAACTTATGATACTAATAGTGATGCCATAGGAGAGAAAAACAATCCAAAACTTACAATACAACAAATTTACAGTAGGGGTATTGGAGAAGGCTAGCCCAGGTTTGATTACAAAAGTAGAAAGTTATACCTGGATTAAAGAGAGAGAAAGCGAGAGAATTGGGGAAAAATGGGAGGTGGGGGGTGAAGGTAAATCTCACCACTCCTTGCAGCTCAGAAGTTCCCAGGAGACAGGCTGTTCAGCTTAGGGTCAGGAGCACTTGACAGAGAGGCAAAGCCCACAACAGGATCCGTCAGGAAATGGGGAAGCAGGCAGCATTTTGGTCCAGGCATCAGAAGTAGAGAGGGTTTGAATTTTGGGCAGGGGTTTTTTGTAGAACCAGGTTTGTTTGTGGGTAAACAATGTCTCAATGAAGTACCCCAGAGTGGTTTTCTCTATGCTAGACAATAGGAGCTGATCACTCCCAGCTATGGTCAATGCTCCTTGGGGGAGCTCACAATGCAATCAGGCAGATTCAGTGTTTTGCATATCAGTAACTAGAATGGTCTGATAACCAGGGAGCTGGATAGGTGTAGGTGTGAGTTCATTTACATCAAGAGCAGAGATCTCCCATCATGCAGTGCATCCCTACCTTGCCAATCCCAGAGTTCAGTGCGGTTCCTGCTTTGGAGCTTGGTTCTCCATTCTTCATGCTAATTCTTGTTCCATCTTCAATGTAAATGAGGCTCCAGTTCTCCATTCAGTGTGTTAATTGAGATGCCTCTTTTTACATCATCTATGTAGCTGAGGCATGGGGAGTTGTCTCAATCCTATCACCCTTGTTTGGAAGGTTTTAGGTGTGTCTCGCAGCCTTTTCATCGCTTTGGTTTCTGGTTCAAGCAGAGGCTGGGGGGGATTCAGGTGAGCCAGAGAGAGAATAGGGGTTTTGCACCCTGGTTCCCCAAGAACACAGAGCTGCCATGTAACAGTATCTTTTAAGCCCAATTAATTGGCCAAACTGATGTTTGCTGAGAATGCACAGCCTCTTAAAGGGCCAGTGTCACCCTGTGACAGATGGAGTACACAAGCTTTGGCTTAGAGCAGCAAGCCAATAGATGGGACTGGCTTGAAACAGCCCCTCTCACTCCATTGCAGTTTCTGCCCTCTCAGAAAAATGAGAACAAAAGCAGAATAAAATGTACCTTCCTTCCAATTCTATGCAAGCCAGAGCTAGTAACTTTACAGAATAGTTCTCCCACATGAAAGATGTTGGGTAGTTGCTTTGGTACCCCACACAGCATGGTACATGTGCCAGTAAGAGGCTATAAAACAACAACAGCAGCACTGAATATCCTGTTCACCTAAACACAGCATTTTAAAAGGCTCTTACATAAGGAGCACATGTAAAACTAAAGCAAGTGAGAATACTCCACCTACATTTATACTTGGAGCCATAGTTTCAGGGAACTATCACCATTGGAAGGCAGCTGGAGAGCCAGTTATGAACATGGTGAGGGAGATGGTGGGCAGGGGAGTTAAGAAGAGGAGCTGGAAGTTGAAAAACCATTGAGGGCAGAGAGATTAGGTTGGTCATGGGATGAAATTTTGGGACTGGGAAAGGAGAAAGAGCTGGGTTGGTTGAGAAGAAAGACAAAATTTGGAAAAGCAGCTGGAGGGAAAAGAAGCTCAGATAGGTCTAAGAAATCCAGAAACTTTAGAAAGGCACCCAAAATCCTGTGGGGTTTATTTGAACTCTGAGGTTCATCCACCCAATAGTGTCATCCTTCTGATTTCCATCTTCCCTGTGCCCCCGTCTGGTTGGGCTGCATTGAAAACAATTGTGTTGCTGACAAAACACTTTTTGGTTTCGCATTGAGTAAGTCACTGGTATCCACATAAACGAAAAGCAACTTCCATGGGGGAAAAGCAGTCATTTCACTGTGCTAAGCTGGTTTTGCTGTAAAAGGGTGTGATTTCACCTCCTGCACGTGTGTGAAAATTTAGAATGTGTTCCAGTATGGAATAACATGGTGCCACACGAAAAGCTGTGTCTTCAACAGCATTTGAAAAATCTCCCCTGGGTCCAAATTTGTCATTTCTCATAAGATCATAAAGACTAGACTATGACTGATTTCTGCGTGAGTGCATGGAAGCATTTAAGTATTGTGCTGAAGAGAATCAAGGCAGGAGAGTGGGGGGATGAGGGAGGAGGGGAAGGGGAGAGAGAGTGAAATGGACGCAAGCAGGCTCTCCCACCTGTGCTTCCCATCCATACAGGGGCCCGTCACCACTATAGTTCCTGTCTCATGTGAGTACATTGACACCCTCGCAGAGGCAGAGTGTGGTAGGGTGAGGAGGTGGGATCAGGCTTCTCCTTCCCCTCTTCCCCATTCCCTCATTCTCCACATCAGCTAGCACATGAAGGATGGTGTAGGCCACCGTGCCTGGGATGCAGCATACTGAAGTGTTAGTCACTAGAGTTAAATAGATGTTAACAAGACAAACAAAAGCCATAGAGTTTTAAAAGAGTCTGACTAAATATTCCTTCTTCTGGCAGTCACTTAACATGCTGTCTCTTGGGATGTCATAGTCTCACAGCTCTCCAGTCACCTCAAAGTCTTCCAGGCGAGACAAGGTTTGAATATTTAATGTAAAGAGAGAAAATATCTTTGGACAAAAGTTATTCAGGGCTTCTGTATATACTATATAACAATAGGCACAAGACCAGTTTCTTTTTTCCAGTTAGTTATGGAAGTTAGAAGACTGAAAAGATTAATACAAATAAGGACAATCAGGAAAATGTACCATGTCCCTGACAAATTAGCTTTCAGTTAAGAAGCTAACTCAGAGAGTAAATCCAGTAACAGCATTTGGTTATACAAGTCAATTAATGAATCACAGTTTGTCTAATGTGAAATGCAAACACTGGGTATTTATTACACAGATAACAAACTCCAGTGTGCAGCTTCTCCCCAAAGAACCACAAAATCAAAATAAAATCAGCTGTTAAAATGTTAATTCTAGTCTTTAGGCTATGTGTTTATTCAAAGATCATTTAATTTACATTTTAAGACTCCCGCATACCTTACATGGCCTCAGTCTGTATTCCATTAACATGAAATAAGAATCTGCACAATATGCTATGATTAGTAAAGAAAATAATAAGATAGTAATATCTGTAAAGAGCACACACATACTCTTAAAAGCTTTAAATGCATTGCAAAAATTAAATAAATAAAACCCTTAAAAATAAAATATCCAAAAGGTAGAATATATGAAAGTCCAAATAATAAAGGCTATAAACAATATGACTATAAATCACATGAGAGTTACACAGATCAAAATGACTGTGTTCACTAAGTAATATCTGCACTCACTCCTACACACTGGGTAAAAAGATACAAATGTCAAAGGGCCAGGGGCCTGATCTAACGTTTCAGTTTCATTTGACATTGGGGCCTGATGCATAGCCCAATGAAGTCAATGGAAAACTTTGGATCAGGCCCTGCATAAGGTTCCAAGTGCAGAGCTTGTTTAAGCTAGTGCAACACCATGTCTTAACTACGGCACGGCAACCATTTAGACCAACCCTGAATCAGGCCAAATGTTGTGAATCTTCTGACCTCTGATTCTAGCAGAAATACCAAAAGCAAACAATAACCGTGTTTGGGTTTTAACCGTGTTTTAACTTGGGTGAAATTTTTCTCTGAATGCAGAGAAGAATTAACTGTTGGGTTTTTTTCCCTCCCTAGACCATACATAATCGTTTTGCCTGAAAGAGATCAATCCCTTTGTTCAAATGGAAATGTTCAGCTAGGCACTCAGATATTAACATGACGGGCACAGTATAAGAGTTTGTCTATATAAGGAAACTGACCAGCATAGCTATTCTAGAATGACTATCCCACAATAGCTATTCTGGAATTGCTCCCCATAGGGACACTCTATTCCAAAATAAAAGTGACTTTATTTCTTCTGGAATAACTGAATTATTCAGGAATAGCTATAGTAGAATAGTTATGCTGGAATACCTATGCTAGTCAATTTCCCTGACATGGTACCCACACAGATAAAAATCAATATGGAAGACACCTCCTGTTTTTCAGAAGGGAGCTCTGGCAGATTCAAGAACTGTTTGCAATAATGAGTGCATGATTTTTGCACTCAGACACAGTACAATCTGCTTCATAACACTGATTTTTTTTTTTTGGTAGCACTGTGGATTAATTTCCTGTACCTCAGCACAATCACATGTATTTAAAAAACACTTTAACTAGTAATCTTAAACCACAGCTATCCCCATGAAACCAACCAGTGTACTTCTAGAGGATGGCATCAATACAATATTGAAAGCTCAAGCTGCTGGACACAAGCCAAGAAACATAAATTAAGAAATATTTTACAATCCAAGCATGCTGGAAACTGCATGAAGATCTAGCCCTTTTAGGGTGATCTGAAAAGCACATGGTTTTAGATTATCTGATGGATTAAGTATTTTGCCTGAATAGTTACTTTAGAAGATTGAACTTTAATTATAAAGAATAAAATTCTAGAATATTTTGAAAGTTCTAGTATTCAAGGATAAATCAAATCATCCATGGGGTGAAAGCCTAGTCCCATTAAAGTCAATGGGTGTTTCCCTTTGACTTCAACAGAGTCAGAATTTCACCCATTGCCTTGAGAAAAATGCTTAACTTGAACCAATGCAGTTAGCAGTGCTCCAGCTTTGGAAGGAGAAATCTGAGTACATTCTTATCAAATAGAAATATTTCACAGGCACTGGTTTGGAGTTGATGAAATACAGAACTATGTAGATTATTTCGCTGGCATTTACTTCTGAGTCCCAGCTCTGCAGTAAATTTTTTCTCACTGAATTGAAGCAAAAATGTCTCCTGTTGGGTATTTGTTCAATTTAAAAGGGCTGGGAAGTGTTTTTTTCTATGCAAATGTAGCTCTTCATTCAGTTCTCTCCCTCTTTTATTTATCCATCTCTGGCAATTCAGTAAGACCCATTATAAAATAATCTCCAATAAAATATACATTAGATGTGTACGTAACATTGCACTGAACCTCACAACAGACCTGAAACACTGGGGGCAAAAAATCACATAAGAAACAATATATTTGGATAATTTTATTTTAAATCATGATGCAGTATTTTAATGACTTATATCAAATGTTATAATTCTGATGTATAGTTAGCAATATATACGATGTATAATTTGTCCAAGTCTCATGTGTGATATACATTGCTGTACATTTCTCAGGGAGAGGCTCTTTGACAAATTCCCCTTTACCATCAAATTAGCAAGAGAACACAGGCTGAAACTAAAAAAGATTTGGGAGGAATAAATAGGAGAGGGAGAGGGATTCATTTAAACCCTAATTCAGCTATATAGTTAAGCATATGCTAAACTTTAAGCACATACTTAAGTTCCATGGTCCCAGTTAAGCAAGTGCTGAAGTGTTTTTGCAGAATTGGGGACTTAAAGCTTTGTTAGCCCTTTCTTTTACAGTCTTACAAACTGGTGCTTTCCACACATTTGGTATGTTATTGGCATGTTTGCCATCCTCACATTTATCTATAAGTTACTTTTAGGTGCTCATATAAAATAAAGACACATTTTATATCAGAACCTATGGAAGTCTCTGGTTTTTAATTTAAGGCAATTTGTATTAGTGGTCATATACACCTGTGGTCCACTAATGGACCATTGAGTATTGCAAGGAGTGAGCAAAGAGACAAAGACTGGGGATCAGAAGCTCTATATTTCCACTAATTTTTTAAAACTTTTTATTTTCAAAACTATTCAAATGCAAAAAATGAAATAAGGGGACACAAAGGAATTGTATCAGTTTAACAAACATGGCTTGTTATTGCAAGACATTTTTGTATATTTTTCAGTGCAAAAACTGAACTAACCTGGCTCCAAGTGTAATAAGAAACTTTCTTGAATATAATGAGCTGTACTAGAAGTCCTGGCTCAGACTGGTGAAGGCCCCTTAGTCAATTGAGTATTGTAATCAAAACTTTGTATATGTTCTGATGACTTATGGTAGACTAGATCCATTTTTTTACTGGATTCTTTTTATTTTTCCTTTCCTGCCAAGTGAGTGACTACTAGGAATGTCTTGTGGGACACAACAGAACCCCACTCCTTGAAGGATTATAGAAATGGCATAAAAATCACACCTCTAACTAACCTAGCTGATGTTAGTATGTCAGCACAAGCTCCTAGTAGAGATAGCCTATGCAGCAGCATTACTAGGAACCTGATTTTGCCAAGCCCAATGGTGGTAACCATTCCATGAATTCCATATGTGGAGAAGTTGTTGATAAGCCCTACTGCAACATCAATGCCTTTCTCATAGGCACTGGAGTAACCACTTCTTTTCTTCTAGTTTGCAGCTGCCTGTTTAGCTCAAAATAGAGAGTAGCGATTAAGAACAGATTAATAGGGGAAAGCAACCTGGAGAAAAGCCTCCTAACTGCTTCTGCATTCCCAGAAACAACTCTTCTAGGTGAATGAGACATAGCAAAGACTGCTCCTTTGACAAGGAATTTAGGTAAAATTCCACTTAGAATGAGGCTTTCCAGGAAGCGCCTCTCAGCCTTCCATGAGAACTCAGACTAGTACAGATTCTTTTTCTACGCGGGGATGGTTCTGTGGTTGGAAAGTTTTTTATTTGTTGATGTTGTGTCAATTTATTAATTGGGAAATGACAATACTTTGGGTGAAATCCAGGCCTTAAATTGAAGGGAAGTTTTGCCGTTGATTTCTATGGGGCAAGGATTTCACGCTTTATGCTTGTATAGCAGTTTTCATGCACAGATCTCAAAGCACTTTACAAAGGTGGGTAAGTATCATAATTGCCATTGTATATATGTGGAGTCTTATACATGTACTTCAGCATTAGGTATATGTTCAAAAATTGGAAAAACATAAATTTTTATACTCACAAAAGTGAGTAACCAAGGGTATGCCTACACTGCAGTAATACAACCTGACTGGCCTATGGCAATTGACTGCGGTTTGCAGGGCTCAGGATGCAGGGCTGCAAAATTGCAATGCGGACATTTGGGTTCGGGCTGGAGCCCAGGCTCTGGGACCCAGAAGCAGGGAAGGTCCCAAAGCTCAGGCTCCAGCCTGAAACCAAACATCTACACTTCAATTTTATAGCTCCACCGGCTGAGCCCCACAAGCCTGAGTCAGATGACACGGGCCAATCGCGTGTGTTTTATTGCAGTGCAGATATACTCCTAGTGGTTAAGATGGCATTATCTAGATCACCAACAGAAAACTAGCACAGTTCAGTGGAGCATCTCATAGGCAAGGGAAGAAAAGCACTCATCCAGGCATAGATTTTTCTTCCTGTCAGCTTCATTTATTTCCACAAATCTGTGCCTCAGAAACAAATCCATCTTTGCCCTAACATTTCCCTCTAGCCCTGGAAAAAATCATTACAATTTCCCAAGAGTAGAAATAGATTCTTTTAGCAAAAACAAAATGCCCTTGCCAGGTTCCCTAAATATTTTTTGTCCTCCTGAAACAAATCCTCAAGATAGATCCTGGCATGTAATAGAAGCCTAGCTGCCGCAGCTCTGCCAGCTTCAAAAAAACACATCAATAGTTGACAGTTTCCCTGTCTGATTAGGCATTTAAACCTCTCTGTGTGCCATAAAGAACCTTGAAATGGGAGTTTCCTAGCTTCCAAAGATTCATAGATCCTTGTCTTAATGACAACAGTCCTGTAAACTGGTCTTTAAGTTCCCTATATGGGTAACATCATGGAGAACAAATTGTAACAAGACAACTTCAGCACCACCTGAAATCCTCAGGGTAAGGGGGTTTGGGGCTACTGACGCTTCTGCATTGCCACTGGAACCCTAGGCTGGGTTTCCACTGGACGATGCTGTGAAGCTAGGCTCTGCAGGAAGAACCACTTTACAGGGCCGGTGGTGGCCTCTTACAGTCCACTGATTGGTTGATGCTGATGTAAGCAGGATCTGAATGAGCTTTCCCCTGACATCTGGTGATGAGCTGGCGGGAAATGATTTCAGGAACAGACTGGATTTGCATAGACGCCTACTCTGCATAGGTGTGCAGCATGAGGCATCTGCGTTGCCAAAGTGATCAGTGTTGGGTTGCAAAGCACTTTAGCATTGAGAATGGAGGCAAGGAAATACTGTTATCCTTATTGTATGAGTAAAGGGCAGCAGAACTGTACTGGGCTTGCCTTGATTGAGGGGTCACCCCAAACTGAACCTCACCCACTAAGTAGGGAGTAGGGGTGCCAAACCCAGTAAAGGAGAAAGAAGGATGGAGGAGTGGGAGTAGGTGTTCTACCTGTTAGTGTGGGCTCTGTCTAAGAGGTCCTAGACACCATTTGACCCTCCCCTCTTCACTGTGTGAAGATAGAGCTGGATGCAATTGTGAGTCCTTGTTTTGTTAGGGCTGCCATCACTGCGGAGCCTGGGACCTGGTGTGGGACAGCGTTGCAGAGAAGGAGACTGCCCAGCCGCACTAGCAGTGAGGTTACTTACTACCTGCTGAATCACTGAGAGCTGGGTTAAGTGGGACCTCAGAATGCGATGTTGCAGCAGAGACAGCAGCAGCAGAAGGCGGTGGCAGAGTGAACTATGAAGAAGTTGCACAGGTGGACACAGCAGCTGAGATGTTGCTTGATACTCCCCCCCTTGCCCCTGGAGTGGGAGGTACACTCAGATGAAAGCTTTTGAACTCTGGGTCTTTGCTGACCAAGGACAGCAACTGTGAGTGGAGTGTTAAAGGAACATTTGTTTGTTGGACTTTCACACTGCAAGGTGAGAAACTGAGGCAAAGGATGCTGCCCACTGTACTCTGGGGTGGGTGTTTGCTCATGGTCACATGCTTTCGAATCCTGGTTGTGGTGTTTTCCCAAATTAATGCTGGGTTCCTTTCCCTTTTATTAAATTTTTTCTTTGTTATACACAAACTCAGTGCCTGCAAGTGGGGAAGTACTCCTCTTAGAGGCACCAAGGGGTGATGTTTAATTTTTCCAGAATACTGGGTGGGAGCTCGAGCCTGTTCTTTTTGTATTGTTAAGAAGAACCTCTAGATATTAAACCTGACCCCTGTTGCTCCCGACTCCACCTGGCAGAAGGGTTATATGAGTATTTAAGCTAGGAAGCCATTATGGGGAGCTGTTTGAATAACAAAAACAATGAGAGACTTATAGCACTTTAAAGACTAACAAATTTCTGCAGGCATAAGCATTTATGGTCTGCAACCCAGTTTGTCAGATGCAAGAAACAGAAATTAGATAGGGGGTATATATGTACATCCAAAGGTAAGAAACAACAATGGGGAGGGGAGGTGTTAGTAAAGTCCATTCAGTTAGAGGAGATGAGGCCTATTCACAACCATTGATTAGAAGGTGAGAATGTGTGAATAGTGACAATTACTTCTTGTAATGAGATAACCATTCCAAGTCCTAAGAGGTTCTGCTGGCAGACAGTGGTTGGGTTAAATAGGATCTCCTTTGAATGGCTCTGCTCTTTTCTCCTGGAGAAACCACAGAGAGGAATATTTACCAGTTGTTCATCTGTCCAGTGTACTCATGTGCGGGATTAAGTGGGGATCTTTTCTGGCACTGCTTCATGCTCAAAATATATGACATGCCCTTCAGGGAGACGATTTAGGCTGCTGTCCTAATTTAGACTGATAGAAACTTAGCAGACATACAGGTCCAAGTCTTTCGTTTAGCAAACCTATCCAGAACAGTGTGTTTGCGTCTGCAGTGCCTGGCTGAGATTGGAACTTATAGAAGGGCAAGTTGGCTAACGATTTTGGCTGAGAAGACTGAGAGGATGTTAGGGGATCATCTACAGAGTATGGTGGGACTATTGACTGTCTTTAATATTGAAGAAGTTCATCCATTCAAGAATACACAAATTACTTTTAGATCTCTGGCAGCTCCTGGATTCTCAGGTATCATCAGTGACCAAAGCTTCTTGCATCTGAGCCTGGCTAAATGGTTGCATCCACTTCTTTCTAATATGGCTCCTGTTACAGTTATCCATTCCTTTGTAGCCTCCAGTTTGTATTCCAGCAATGCGTACACAGAGCTGGCCTAGAAGACCACTCAGGAGCTGCAGAGAGAGCAGAATGTGGTGGGAGAGGGACACAAATTACATCAATTCTTTCACTTCTGCACAGGCTTCCCATTTGCTTTGGGAGCAATTCAAGGTGTTTCATCGTGATACATAAAACCCTGAAAGGTTTTGGTGCTGGCTACCTGAGAGACTGACTTTATCTCCATATACTACCATGGCAGCTTAATTAGGTGGGGAACTCAGACTACAGTAGCACGTCTTAGATTTAAATGTTTGGTAACTAGCATAGGGCACTTGAAGATACTTTAGATGCTTCTTTCCATCATCCATCAAAGCTCGCCTTTGGCTTTCAACACATGGAATAAGTCTCTCTCAAGGTTACTCCTCAGGGTGTGATTATTAGACTGGTGTAGAGTTTAGAAGAGGATGAGAGTCTTTTACTATTAACTTTTTGAATGAAAAAAAACTGTGTTATCTAAGTTTCTTTTAAACATTTGTCAGTGCTCGGAGGCTACAGTGCTGATAATCCTCTACAGTAAAGAAAAATCAGAAATAACTGTAAGTGCAGAGAAGAGTGCAGACTTTAGCATCTACAGCCTATGCCATAAAGCTAAATTGTTACTAACTAAAAGTAGTAAAAATAAATTTAAAAAACCCTAGACTTTGTTCCAATCTTCCATGATTCACAGGAACATTGGCCTCAGTGGATATTTCCACAATAATAAAAATACCACATGCTGATAACGTTTCTACAGCTCTTTGTGAGAGCAATGTTTCCATTCAAAAGGCTACATTTCTCCAGGTCTCCTAGAGTGTATAGAGCGCCATTCTGTACGGTACTTGCTATATGTAACACAATAAACAGGACAAAAATGGAAGAGACTGGCTACCCTCAGTAACCAAAGCCTATCAATCCAGTAACGCTGTCAATCAGTTTGAGCACAGAACTAGGTTACATGCAGTTTCGGGTGGCTGGCTTTCAGCGTGTATGCTGGGTACATGTGTGCAGGGGATATTGCCTTGAATTTGTCAGTAGCCACATCAGCACATGTGGTTGTATAATGAAGCTGTGGCATCTCAGAAATCTGATAGGATACTACTGCAAGATTTGTTGAGCTTTTGTCAGGGCTCATAACAGGGTGGACTGACCTAATAGTCAGAGCCAAAAGACTGAGTCAGGATTACAATAAGAAATCACACCAAAGAGCAAAGACAGAGTCAGATGCCATGCCAAGCGTTAGTACTTGGGTCAGTTGGTAGCCAGGCCAAGGACTGAGCCATAACTGGAGTTAGAAGTGACACCAAAAGTCAAGCCATAATCAGACACTGGAATTAGGGTGAGGAAACAGTAACCAGGATCAAGAAGAAAAACCAAGGTAAGGAGACAGAAACTTGGTTTCAGGGGCTCCTGTCAGCAGGAGATCTAGCCATTAGTTGCACAGACAAGGGGGTGGGACAGGAAAAGGAAGCTTTATTGGGTGGTGTCCAGTCAGTCATCTGTTGCTAGTCACCTGATCCAACTGAGGCAGAGTGGGAATAGCCTCTAGTGGTGGGGTGTTAGCTGCAGTACCCCCATTTTTCCTTGTGATTAGATATCACAGAGAGTAAGGCTTCTGTTCTGCAACCTCGTGGGCCTGGGTGTGAGGTCCTTGTCTCCTACCAACACACCCTGTCCCAGTGAAACTCCCTAGATACCACAAGGCAAGGCTTCTCATAATGATTCTTGTGGAAGGCCTGTACTCTTCAGGGGCATGCACATGCTGAGCTTACTCCCAAGAGCCTGTAGCCCTCCCAGCTGATCAGCTACTACGGGGTTCCTCTATGTTCCTGGGAATCCAGAATGTCATGGACAATGTGCTTTCTGTGGCTTTTACTTGAACTGGGGGTGAATTGCACATGCCAGCTGAGAAACAGATTGTCAAGGCAAGGTTTCAGGAGGGAGGTGTGGAATACTGGATGGACCTTTCAGGATTGAGGGATCTTTAATTGAAACGTCACTGGATTGATCTGCCAAGCAACAATAAAAGCGCCTGCATACTGATGATCTAATTTGCAAACAGGTTGACCAACCTGTTGATGTTTTGAGAACGGCCATACTTTTGGCTTACTTTTAGAAGCGGAGTTTCTTCGCAGTGTTTGTCAGCATGGTGTTTGTTTGGCTATCTGGGCCTGTCACCGGCCGTCCTCTCGGGCCGGGTAGCTGCGGCCTTCCCTCGGGTCCCAACTCCAGGGGATGCCGCAGCGCCTTCTTACACAAGGGGAATAGCTATTAGTCGGGTACGGAGTTTCGCCCTCACAGAGTCTTGCGCCCGGCCCTCAGGCAGGGCGAGCGGGCCAGCGGTCTTGCGCCCGGCCCTCAGGCAGGGCGGGCGGGCCAGCGGTCTTAGGCTCTTGCCTCTTTGGGAAGGAGCCGAGGCAAACAGACTTCCAGCCGTCCAGCTGGGGGGTGGAGGGCTCTTCCTCCGGGGCAGCTAGGAAGAGGGGGAGGGGGACGCAGGCCCACCCATCTCCACTGCGTCCCAGCCCAGGGCCCTATCAGTGGCACAGATGTCGCCACTGAGTCAGCGGGGCTCCTGCCGCAACACGCTGTTGGGGCCAGGCCCCTAACTCAGCCACTGTGTCTGGCTGTCCCTGGGCTACTTCCTCCCCGAGTTCCCAGGCACCCGCTTCCCCCAGGCCGTAGGGGTACTCGACCCACAGCTGGCTTACCAGTCCCTCCTCGTCGATGGGTGGTAGGGCGGGGAGGTCCTCCTCGAGGGGCAGCTCCTCCAGATCACAGGTATCGTGGGGGCTCTCTCGTCCGGTAGCTCCTCCAGGTCTGGCCCAGCCTCCAGGGGGGCCTCCCATTGGGGTTGTTCGGGCTCCTCGGGCCAGGCTCGGGACTCTGGGAGCGCAGACCAGTCACTGGGGTCTGTGGGCTGGTCCCAAGCACCCGGCCCCGGAGGCCCTACCCACTCCCTGTACCAGGGGGAGGGAGGGTGTCAGGAAGCCAGCGGGGCTCCTGTCTGGAGCGGCAGGTGTTCCTCACGTCTGCCGGGCTCCAGCCGGGCCTGGGCCCCTGGCAGCAAGGCGGCTCCTCTGTCTCCTGCAGTTGTCTTCCTCCCACTGAGGCCTGTGGCCTGGCTTTTATACCACCCCTTCCTGTAGGGACTCTGCCTCTCTGCCTCTGGTTGGTCTGGCTGGGTGGCCCTATCACGGTCTGGCCTGGTGGTTGCCGGGCAGACTGGCGTGCTTGCCCTATCACAGCCTGACCACCCTGTTGCCAGGCAGACTTGCCTGGCAGGCCATTCCTCTGGCCGGGTAGCTGCGGCCTTCCCTCAGGTCACAACTCCGGGGGATGCCGCAGCACCTTCTGACAGGGCCCCTTCCAAGTGCTCCTTTAGGTTGGCTTGAATTTCATGAATAACCTGTACCTGATCAGAGACCACAGGAACCATTGATGATGAGGGAATGGAGGGGTAGAAACATGGATGAAAACAACAGTTGGAGTAAAAGGGGATGGATCAAGTAAAGGTGTGCTCTGTATTGCTGTAAGCGAATTCAGCTGGGGGAGTAACAGAACCCAGTTATCTTGCTAGTGGTTCAGGAAGCAGCACAAGTATTGTTCAAGCACCTGTTGACTCGTTCAGAGGGACTGTCTGTCTGAGGATGATGTGTGGTGGATACATGGGGCCAAATATCCAGGAGGTGAAACCCTTCCTTCCAGAACCTAGATATAAACTGGGAGCCACAGTCCAGGTTAAGGTGTTCAGGGAGGCCATGGAGGCAGCAGACGTGTATAATTAGAAGGTGTGCAGTAGGTACTGCAGTTGGAAGACACGTGCATGGTACAATATGAACCATTTTGATAAGCTGGTCCACAACAGTCAATATGATGTTGTGTCCTTCTGATTTGGGTACTTCCATCATCAAAGTCAAGTGTTATGAGAGACCAGGGATGGGAAAGGGTCTTGGGTGGCGTTAGGAGGTCAAATGGCATGCTTCATGGGGTCTTCATTCAAGCACACATGTTGCAAGACCTGCCATAGGCCCAGACATCATCCCACATTTGTGGCTACCAGAACAAGAGGGTTACAGTGCATGAAGTTTTGAATTCTCCAAAGTGACCTGCCCAGGCCACTTCGTGTTGTATGTGCAGCATTTCCAGTGTTGGAAGATATAGAGGGCCATTGACATGGAAAAGGTCATTGACCAAGGAATAATAGGATAGAGAGGTACTGGGGAGACCCTCCTTAGGTGATGAAATAAGTTTAAATAAAAGGTCATTAGGGAGGGCTCCTTGAAGTATGGTGAGAAAGTCCAAGGATACAGAGCCACAAGTGAAATGACGTGGTTTTAATATGCCAACTAGTGGTTCTTTGGGGCTGTATATTATTTCCGTTTTTGTGAAAGGCCCTTGCCATTCTTGCTGCCTGGATGGCACATGACTGTGAAATTGAATCTTGAGATGATCATGGCCCAATATAACTGCCGCTGATTCAATGCCTTGGCAGATTGTAGGTATTCTAGGTTTTTATTGTCTGTTAAGATTAAGATTGGGTGTTTGGCCCTCTCAAGCTAGTTTTGTCATGTCTCAAATCCAGCCTTGATGACAAGTTTATCTCGGATATCATCTAAATATGCCACCACAAACTAGTTTAAGATATCTCAAAATATGTCACTGATCAGATGCTGGAAAGTGGTTGACACGTTTGTGAGTCCAAAGGACATTACCAAATATTCAAAGTGTCCATACATAGTTCTAAAGGCTGTCTTCCACTCATTCTCCACCCTGATTTGAACTTGATTATATTTTTTTCTAAAATGCAACTTGATGAACACCCAAGCCGACTGTACTCAATCTAAGAGCTCCAAGATTAACTGTAAAGGGTAAGGGTTGCATATGGTTATGTGATTATGTGCCTGCAGTCCACACACAGTCTCAAAGAGCCATCCTTCTTTTTCACGGAGTAATGGGGCACCTACAGGGGAGGTAGAGCAGAGGATGAAACCTTTATCTAGGTTTTTCTGTAGGTATTCTCTTAATACTGCTTGCTCTGGTTCAGGCATGGGATATATACACCTGAATGGAATTGTGGTTTTGAGCTGTAGGTCAAAGGGGCAATGTTACACATGATGCAGGGGTCTATGTTGCATTTTTCAAAGACAATCCACTAGTTTTGGTATTTAACAGGAAGACTGAGTACATCATGCAGGAATGGCATTTCTGGGTCCGACAAGGTTGTTGCCATTTGGGGGAACATGGATTCTCAGAGTAAGAACCTCTGGTTTGGTTTCTGGAGTCTGAGTTCTGGAATGGAAAAGCTGTTCTTCCTACAGAAGCATGACAGGAAGGAAATGGTGAGTTGGGACCATAGAATCAGGGTATCATGACGGATTCGTCAGGGAATCCCTAAATCAGAGTGAAATGTGGGGAGGAAATAAAATTAAGCTGTTGGACTTCCCAGTGTTCCTCAGTTACCACTTAAATTGGTGTGATCGCCTGTGTAATTGGACCAGAAGCCAGTGGAGACCTGTTTACTGTTTCTACCACAGCCGGGGTAACTTTGGAAGACAGAGGACACAAGGCATGGAAATATCCATAAAATTGTCCTCTTTCCTGAATCAGTCAAGGTCTACTGTATGGGAAAGGCCTGCTTGACCTATGTGATCTGCAGTTGCATGGGAGTCTGTAGAAGGGGAAAGGGCTGTGGAACTCCTGCTTTAATGTAATCTTGGGGTTTCTCTCTGATGATACCCAGGCTCAAGACCCCAACTGAGTGTGCAGGTAGATTTTTCACGGTCATTGGGTTATCAGTGGTTTTGACAGGGAATGTGGATATTGCATGTCCTGCTCCTCTAGAAGGAGCGGTTCACTCATCTTCTGCGCTCTAGCTTGCCCGGGAATAGTTTGGGCCATACTGTGTCAGTCTGCACAGGCTTGGCAGAGGCTGAGCTCACCAGGGCCTGAGAGCTGAGTCTTGGGTAAGTGCAGGAAACAGGTGGGGCCCTCTTACATTCCATTTGCTGTTCATGCAATCTGGTGTGTATTTGGACACACACCATCCATTCTTCTAGTGTATATATTGAGCACTGTATACAGATAAATGGTGCCACTATGGCCTCTTTTTTGCCAGGCACACTGAAATAAGGAATATGAGGCTGATAATGTGTCTTCCTGCAAATGAAAGGACAAATATGATAATAATCCTGTCTTGCCATAAACAAACAATATCATTGTCATATTTTTGCAAAGCTGAGTGTGGAAAGAGTACAAAAAGGATATATGGGAGGAAGCTCTTCTCTGTTTTTTAGCACTGTGGCCTAGATTCAGGAAAGCATTTAAGCACAAACAAACTTGTAAGTGCTTAAATCCCATTGATAAAGTTAATTACATGCTCAAAAAAAACTTTTCTGAATCAGGGCCTATAACAATACCCCCCCCAACAAACACACACGATCCACTTCTTATATAGTGGCTCCTGTTTCATTATTTATCACTCTAAAATTAAACACTAGTGACCTAGGCCTCACAAATTCACAAGGTTTCTTCTGAATATCTTGCTTCATTGTAAAATGCTAGAAATAATTACATCTACATTTTCAATCAATGATCTGTGATTTTATTTTGACCAGGTTTTTTTTCTCTTTTAACTGACTTTTTTGTGTGTTCCCACAGAGCTTCCCTCAGGAGTCTGAAATTATGGGACTGTTATTCCAATTACTGTGTGAACTTAGGTTTCCAAAATTCAAAAAAGTTTGGACTCAGTGGGTTTGACAGGCGATCAAAGACCGGGGGAAAAAAGTGAAATAACAGCAAGATAACAATTCCATAAATTTGGAAGGAGGCGTTCTTGCCAGTTTGTTTTTATTAACTGCTATATCGGAAATGAGGTTCAAAGTATTGAAGAAATGGTGGGGGAGAAAGATCAGGTAAACGGATTGCAAAACCACCACAGACAAGTTAAAAACTGATATACTGAAGAACCATGCTTCACATGCCAAAGAATCAATCATCAGGAATCATTACCCAAAATAGTAACTAACCCATAATAACCATTTGCTTTTTCTAACCATAAAAAAATCCAAAGTGAAACAAAGAGAAAGAAAATACATTTAGGCTCACATTCTCAAGTGTACATAAGAATATCTTCATCCCAGAATAATGGCTTGGTTTCCCCTCTAAGATATCTTAATTATTGGCAAAATCATATTTGGGAATATTCCTGAACCATCTCGCAGAAAAACTACCATATGGTAGTGTCATTGGCAATTATCTATGCAACATTTAAATGAAAAAACATGGCACCGGAGCTTTTCAAAAGAGAAACTGTGGATGAAGTTTGTCTCTCTCTTTGGGCTATGTTACTATGGTGCTAGGACTAGTTATAGTAATTGGTCATCTAATAACTTCTATAGAAAATGATTATTTTCCAGTGAAATACTCCCTTTAATTTCCCTATAATCCATCCCTTTCCCTCCTCATCACACCTTCAATAACACTATGTCATGTGCACATTAATCTTTCTCCTACACCATAGATTTTACATTTAAATAAGAAGTGGTTATTTTGTTATTCTGATTTATCGTTTTCACCTGAAAAAAGTCCATATGATTTTTCTGTATACTATAAATAACAAAACGTGTTTTCACATTGAATAACAAAGTTATAATTCAATCGTGGCGCTTTCCTGCCATTAATAAACCCTCAAGCTGTACCTTTGTGGTTCATGATGTCAGTAGAAGCTCTTGGTTGAATTATAATCATGCAGTCAATCAGGGACCACATATTATTCACTCAAGGTATTTCTATAAATGACAAGTTACTAATGCCCTGAAATATAAGGCAGTACTACAGTAGGTAGGATGTTAGTTATAATGAGGACAGTTATAGATATAATTTATTGAGACAGTGGCTTAGGTTTTTATTATTATTTTATTTCTTGTGGAAGTAAATCATAAGCTGCACATGAAAAAAGCATATACCATAGGTAACCAGGGTATTGTTATTTTTTCATTTCAAATGCACTTACAATTACTGTTTAGGAAAAAAAAAAACCTCTTATTTGTGTGATTAGCAAATACACGGTCAGAGTTTTGTCACACACCAGGGTGTAGATGGTGAGACCTAATGGCTGGAACAGCAACAGAAGATGGAACCAGAGTCATGGTCAAGAGACAAGCCAGTGATCAGAGTCATAACAGTATCAGATTCATGGTCAAGTTAATGGCTGAAACCAGAAGTGAAGGGGTTCAGAGAAAGGTAGAGACTAAGGCTGGAGCAGGAATAGGTGCAGGTTGGAGCAAGGACTAGTACAGGAATCAGGTCTGGCACAGCTTTGGACATGGAATTCATCGAGAAGCTGCTGTTGCTACAAGGCTTCAGTGATGATCTGCTGGCTTTTCTGTCCAATGAGAGGGCCTAGTGAGTCACAGTTAATAAGAACTTATTAGGCCAAGCCAACTCATTGGGTTGCCAGGAGACCGCACCCAGGCTGGGTTCCTGACAGATTCAAAATGGACTAAAATTAAAGTTTTGCTTAGCTTTCCAGACCCTGTTGGAGGATTGTTGGAATGAGCATCTCGTAAAAAGAAATCAAATGATCAAAATAGATAGAAGTGAAATGACAGTGAGCAATTATGTCAATTAATTAATTTACACTTTTCTGTTGCCTAAGATTAGGAAGATCTCACTAGATTTGAATACTGTGGGATTCTGAGGGCCTATTCACTTTAAAGGATGGGGTACACTTTGACACAATCTTTTTTGGAATGTCTTTCTGTAGTTTTCACCAGATACCATGTGCCAAATGAGGGACACAATGCTCAAGAGGGGCAATATCAGAATTCAGGCAAGATATGGAGGTTGATCAAACATTACCACTCATTCATAACTGTTGAAACAATGAACATGCCAGATGCAGTATAGTTTATTCTATCATTGAGGCACCAAGAAGTGGGTGTGATTTTGCTAAAGTACCAAAGTGATTTAGAATCACAAGTCCCATTAAGAGTTAATGGGACTTGTGCTCCTTAGTCACTTATGGAACATCAGGACAGCAAAAAAAAATAAAATAAAATAAAATACCAACAGCAGCAAGTCTCAGAGCCAGCACCAGTTGAGTCGGGCTCGTGCTGCAGGGCTAAAAATTACTGTAAACATTCATACTTGGGCTGGAGCCCAAGCTCTGAGACCCTCTGCCCTCATCAGGTTTTTCACAGTCCAGACTCCAATTCAAGTCCAAACATCTACACTGCTATTTTTAGCCCCACAACCTCTGCCCCGTGAGCCCAACTCAGTTGACCCAGGCTCTGAGACTCACTACTGTTGCGGCTCTTTTGGGTTTTGTTTGGTTGGTTTTTGCTGTATAGTGAATCCTTAGGTGCTTTGGAAGACTCCACCCAGAATCCTCAACAGTGCATTACGATTACAGCAGTAACTTGGGAACTGCATGTTTTTAGTGCATCATAAAATGGAGGATTCTCTGTACCATCACATAACTCTTATTAGAAAACTTTGAAATTAGACTAACCTATGATTCTTCTGTAGAACCATTGCAATCCTAATTACTTAAATAAGCCAGCTATAAATGTTGAACTGTTTGTGTAGTATAAAGGAAATATTCCAATTAATTTGCCCAGGAAAAGCTTACTCTTTCTGTGAACTTCAAAAATGAAGTCCTTTTCCAGGATAAAATAAAGGAAATAATTAAAGTCCTGGGAAAAATCACTCATTCTCTAGAGCCAGATCGAGTAATGAAGTTTTTCACTGGGATACAAAAGAAACTTTTTTTCCCAATAAAGTTTCAGATTATATCATCCTTGAAGAATCCTCTGTGACTGATCTTCTATGTAAAAGGAAATAGCCCTAGGCTAGCAGGATACTTGACCACCACCCCATTATTAATTGTCATACTGTCATAGTGTGTGTGGCAGGGGTTGTTATTGCTCATGTTTTTTTAATTTCGCTTTCAAATAATCTAGCCTTTCCATCATTTTTTCCAAACTTGGGCCAAAATAATCAATTTTTTATTCTACTCATGGATTCCAAATTCCAAAGACCTGATGTCTCAAGAACTTGTTCCATAAACTATTTCTTAACATCACTTTTCATCCAGGGAACCCGGTCCGTAGCTTCAAGCAACTCACCATTTCCTGGGGCAAGTCTCTTCTCTCAGAAGAGCCCCCAACCCTCTCACGCATTTCTGTGCACTTTGCTACATTTGAGAAAATAGTCCCCACAGATTCAGCTCTTTTGCCCTACTCCATTTCTGAGGTGCTGCATTTTTAAGATAAAATCCAAGGGATAACCCCTCTCATATACATACACAGAAACAAAACCATATGGCAAAAATTCAAGTTGCTGGAAACACCCAAGAGGAAAAATACCATGACACCGGGGTGAAACGTTTTACCATAAGGTTAGCACCCTCACCATCACACTTCCATTTTGATTGCCGCACTTGGCTCACATTAACACTGAAGTCGTTGCACCAGCTGAAAATCTGGCCCAAAGAGTGCATTTCCAGGCCTTACAATGCACCTATAAATATTCAAGGGCTTAATGTTTTATGGCGTATGAGTCCTTATATCTGATCAGTTATCTGCTGCTGTTCAATACAACTAGAAATAGAGTCAAGACTGCTTACTAGAAGGGTCCTTTATGAATTACAATATAAAAGTTGCAACTATTATGTGAACTCAAACACTCATGGACACCAGTGAGTATAATGTTAGTTACAGTTGATTCAGTATTTTTATTAAAAAAGATTGATTGTGGCCAGAGTCATGTAGTTCTCGTATTTGAATGTATGATTCTTTGTCCTGGCTCATATACTAACACTATTAAACTGGCACTATTTGCTTATTTGCTTCTGGTAGCGTTTGCAATATGCTAAGAGCTATGCAAACATAAAAGAGGAGGTCTCTGCCCCAGAGAGTTTATAGTTTAAAACAGTCTAATTTATCATCTTTTTTGTTTCATAGCCATTAGACTGAGGGAACTTAATTGAGTTTTCACTTTCTTTGTTCCTCAAAATCAATCATTAACTACGATATTCATCATTTTTGCCACTGCCGGCAGTGGAAATCTGTCACCTTTCTCCAAGATTTACAGGATGCTGGGAGTTTCATCATCATCAGGAAAGGTATCAATTATGTGAATTCCGACAACTGCAAAAATGTTAGTTTATAAATAACTATATTTGCAGACTAGTATACAACAGCCACAGGGGCAGTTATTTCTCAAAGAAATGGCAAGGCAGTAGCGAAGTTCATAGATTCCAAGACCAGAAGGGACCACTTTGCTCTTCTAGTCTGACCTCCTGTCTAGCACAGGCCATAGAACGTGCCCGAAATAATTCCTGGAGCATAACTTTTAGAAGAATATCCAACTAGGATTTAAAAATTGTCAGGGATGGATAATGCACCACAACCCTTGGTAAATTGTTCCAGTGGTTAATAACTCTTTATTTCCTTTCTGAATTTATCTAGCTTCAACTTCAAGCCATTGGATTGTGTCATACTTTCATTGCTAGACTGAAGAACCAATTATTAAATATTTGTTCCCCATGTAGGTACTCACAAGTCACCCCTTGCTTTCTCTTTGTTAAGCTAACTAGACTGTGCTCCTTGAGTCTATCGCTATATAAGACACGTCACCTCTGCACATAATTCCACAATAGCGTTGTTCACATCTGTGCAGCTACTTGTGCTCATGTAGCTAGTGTCTCAGAAAAGCTGTCTAGGCAACAGTAATTCTTACCACCCACCAGCCAGTGATAGCTCTGCCTTTGGGCAACTTGAAATTAGCCTCACAGAGCTCTAAGATTAACTAGCTGCACTATGCAGTAGGATACTTACAGTGGAAACAGCACAAAGGACTTTGGCCCCATACAGGTTTGGCACCAAAAGCATGAGATAGAAACAGAGACAGGAACGAAGCCGGTAAATATAGAACACGCTAAAATGTTTGCCTGTGTACACAAAAAAAGACTTTGCTCCAGATACTGATGGAGCGTAACCCTCTAAATTCCCATTGACCAGCCATAATGGCACATTACCACTTATCACTGCTCAAAAGTAAATTGCTTTGCTAGAATGAGTTCAGATGATCACATTAAAGTGTATGATATCTTGTGGCTAAGCCAGTAGCCATTTCAGTCTGTTGCATTGGAAGATTCAAGTCCTGCATTTGCCTCATTGGAGATTCATTATTCCATTCGAGTTTACAAAGAGGGCAATATTGAGAGCTCTGAATCTCCAGATGAACAGTAACTGATATGCTTTTCATCCTCCTGCTTTCTTTTCAGTTCTATTCTTCCTCTAGATTTAAAAGACACTAACTGGAAAGATCAAGGAATATCACATTGATCCTGTGCAACTTCTACTCTCTTATCGAAGCCCATCACAGCCTAATTGACACTCATACAATAGTTTATAGCTGTAGTTATGGGTGTGGAGGGCAGGCAAGGATGGCTGCCTGAATCCTGTCAGTGCACAGCAAGAATGTAATTTACTCCTTCAGAAATAGTCTTATAATGTGTCATAACAACAACACAGCCTTTGAGCAGGCATCCCTGTGCTGGAAACGAGAGCACGTCGCAGTAAAAATACAGCAAAGTGGAACGTAGAACAACCCAGGCCTCCTTGCCCTGTGCCTGAGCCAGCAAGTGGTTCATTACTTTAACCCTTCACCTTCTTTGGATTCCCTCATAGAAATATACCTTCCCACTGAGACTGAACCGATTAGTAGCGGCACTCCACACTCTTTCTAACACTGAGAGAAGCCAAGTCATCTGAGTGTTACAAACAGATGGTTTTTGATTTGGGTAAATAGAAGGAAAATAAGTGGAGCCAAAGCAGAGTGGTGACAATTTTACATGGTATGTCTCCTCGAGCCTCTGGAGTCAGAAATGGCTGTTTTCGATAGGAAACTATGGCAACTACAGGAGACAACTCACGCTGGCCTGCTCCAAGGCAACCAGATCATTATCTCCCACTGATGCAGAAGATAACGTGCACTGTGTCATAGCACTCTCAGAGAGTGTGCCATAGAACTGGAAACTAGAACGTCTGATTCTCATTTACTTTAGGGCAAAGGATCTTAAAGTAGGTATCAATTATACCCATTTTAAGGCCTCTTTACAAGGCCAGGGTGGTGTAAGGATGTTTTTAGTGTAGCTGAGAATCAGGTCCTAGACAGTAAAGTTACAAAAGATACTTTTCTATCCACTGAAAGACATTTGTTTCTTTGGTAAGAATGAAACAATTTATTTTTCAACCCATGCAGTTGTGGAAATGTTCAGATTTGAGGAAACAGAAGGTGGGCCTTGTAGTTAAAGATTAAACGGTAAATTCAGGTAAAACCTGAGTGTTAACTCAACTGTCAATGTGCTCATCCCTGTCAAAAATGAGACCCTTTTATTTAGATGCCTACATATAGGTTCCGGGATCTAAAATTAGCATCCAAGTTTGACTAATTTGGCCTAACTTCTCTGTCTCCTTAACCTCTTTCTGTTTCACCATCTGGTAAGAGGGGAGAATTCTATCTATTCTTCAGGGTGGCTATGAGAATTAATTAGCTAATATCTAAATTGCTATATAAGGATCATTTTTAAGGGGATCCCTGCAGAGGTCACCATTACCCAGAGGAGAGCAATCATTTCCCTCTCTCACTGTGCTCTGCTGCCTTCCACATGGCCCAGAGGACTGCAGACCCAGCCAAGACAAAGTGGTCTTGGCTTGGTGAGAGCAGTTGAGACAGGGCTAGGGAAGGAATTTATATTGTTTCTTGTTTTTTCACTTGGCTGAAAGATGGCAAACCTTAGCGCTAACCAGAATGGAGCTGTATGTGCACTATGTATACTGAAATGCACTCCTTAACTCAACTGGTTTCAATGGTAGCCGAGGAGACCTTCTAGAAACAGGCACTAGCTCTGGTTTGTCTACAGAAGTTGCATTTAGCTTTGGAAAAGCCCAAGGTGAGTTTGGAAAGAGATTACAGACTGCACCTGGAGCTATAGTATCTAGTGCCCTGTGTAAAAGTCTTTCTTGTAGTATTTCCTGCAAATGCAGTCTCACGTCCTGTAGTAGCACTGATACTGGATACAGATTATTACTACAAATGATATCTTAGTACCTGCACAGAACTTCACAGCTGCACCCAATCTCTATTGTACTTCATATTGTTCACTTTACCGACAGGGACCTACCAAAGCTTTGACATAAAACACTTGGGTAAACGCAAATCAGTTATTTATGTACGATCGCGTTGTGCCAGAGCCTAAAATAAGCACATTCTTGACTTTGCTTGAAAACCAGACCCTCCTTTGATCAGTATACATGGTTCAATCAGTTCGAGACACTAGTACCTATATTTTGCAGACTTACTGTATCTTTTATTACAGCAGTGATTACATTGTCTGTGTCATTTATGCATAGCAGTACTTAGAACGATTATCTTCAATGGACTTTAGAGCTATTAACTAATCCTCAGCACCCATCAGTTAAGGAAGGAAGTCCTAGTATTATTATCACAATTTTAAAACTGTGAGAGGCCAAGTCAGAGGTTAAGGGCCACATTTTCAAACTTGGCTAGCTAACGTTGGAGAACTAAAGACATATCTACTATTGAAGCACCTACAATAGAGGCCTGGTTATCAGAAGTACCGAGCTCCTGCAGCTCCCACTGATTTCAATGAACAGCTGTACAGTGCCGAGCACAATGGGGCCTTGATCTGTGCTTTGACTCTGAAGGTGTCACTGCAATAGAAATAATAATTAATGTGTAATTAGTTATTAGAGCCAGTCAGAAAAATGTCAACGAAACTCTTAAAGAGAATGTTTCATGGAAATGTATCGGTTCCTATGAAACCTTTGTTGGGAAGGTTTTCTAAGATACAGGATGGAGTATCTGGTCAGAGAGAGAGTCACGCTTCAGAATAGCCAATAGCTGGGTGACTATGGCACTCACCTGGGGTGCAGGAGACTGATATTTAAATCCATGCTCCAAATCAATGACCTAACCACTGGGCTGTTGGTTTGAAGGTGGGTTGCTCTCGCTGTGCTGTGCATTTTTGCAACATTTTTTGAAAGGCCCCATTTACGTTTTGTACTGGAATAAAAAATTTTTAAACCTCAACATTTGTCACAAAACAAATCTTGTTTTCAGGTCAGCCTCAAGTTGGGAAATATTGATTTAGATTTCAGAGGGCATCAGTGCCAGAGCAAAAGTACTCCAAAACTCCTGACACCCAGTCCCGAGAGAAACATGAGCTGAACCAATTTAACAAGTCAGACAGGACATAGGAGTGATACAGTCCTTTAAGGACGTGGAGTGAATGCCTGACACCTTCTATCTGACCAGTGCTGGAAACGATCACATTTGTAGCCCTTTTTCCAGCACTACTTCCCTCAGGTCAGTACTCCTGTGACTGACATCAATGTAGCACAGAGCTCAGAGTGTCCCTATGGTGCTGTGATGGCATTACTGTCTCCTGGAAGCAGTGCCTCCATGGTTGAAAAATTAGTCTGCAAGATTGCATTCCTGAGCATATTTTGAAATGACAGAGCTTTTAGAGCCTGTCTTTTATCCTTTCACATCACTAAACCTGGCCTGGATTGAGCATCTTATCTAACCTGGCACTATCAGTTTTGCTAAACACATGCAGTCTGCAATATACCCCCTGGCACAGACAGATGAGTGAGTGACTGTTACTTGGCAAAAGACATTTTTTTCCTGAAAAATCTGAGGACTTTATATAAAGTACTTTTTCACTGAAGAAAGGTAAAAAAACCAATAGGTTTCCTAGATCCATCTCACATATAGCCCTATTTCCATCTTGTTAACCATGAGTTCTCAATGCTCCTCCACCTCCTCTTTGTTGGAAACATAAGAACATGTCATATATCCGAATGCTGAAGGTTTCAAAAAGGATGGTTGGCTTGAAGGGGAAGAGGGGAGCCAGTGGTTTGTCCTTAGATACTTCCCACAGAGAGCATTTGATTAAATTGTTCTTGGCTTCTCCCTCCCGCTTCTCCGAGCAAGGAGTCTCCCTCTGAAAATGTCTAACTTTCCTAGTATCGAAACTCAGAATTGCTGCTTTCAAAACTTTGTTCAAAGTCACACTTTTTTAGCTAATCACCCCAGTCACAAGCAGGTGAGGCTGATGAAGTGGCAAAGAGGGTTTATGGTCATTCTACCTCTCTGCATGCAGGACTTCTCTCAAAGGTTCTGGATCCATTCATCTCTGGTCTAATGCCAGTGACTGCACTGTCACATCAGGCATGAATGTAAAACTTTAACACATATAGGGCAGATCATCCCTACAGCTGCACACACCCAGCTCCTTGTCCTCAGTTCAGCACAGCATTTAAGCATGTGCCTAAATTTAAGCTTGTAGTTCAGCACTTTTCTGAATAGGGACAGGCTGCTGCATTGGAGTCCTATTGAATTGTTCACAGGCATGATCTGCATTTCACACAGCACCAATAACAGAAGCATTTATAAATCACAGAATACAGGCCTCCACAGAACCTGGATTTTGTAAACACAAAATCAGTTCATATGTTTTCAAAGATATGGTATCATAGATGTTCGGAGCCAAACGCAGCCCTGCTGCAAACAATCACAACAAAACTGAAGTCAGTTGCTTGCACCAAGTCTAAGCTGGCACTCAGTTTGTGTGTGTACGTTGGCTTTATTGACCAAATGCCTTTGACGGGAAAGAGGTCTACTACTCCTGCACATAAGATATGCCCGAGAACAGAGGGACAGGGCAGCACCACTAAACCGTCTTTACTGTGATACATTTTATGACCAGCTCAAGGAAGACACTGACCTGTTGCTCTCTCTCTAGTTTTAATTTAGCATCTCTTTCTTGAAAAAGAGCAATAGTCCCCAGGGATATTCAATGTTATCCTTTTTAAAAAAAGACAAAAAGCACAGAAAATAACAGTGAGTTAAACAGACTGACCCACATGACTCTGATTCTCTTCCAAAATGGGGAGATGGCAGCTGGAGAGAGACAGAGGGAGGAAACATATTGATCAGTGTCATATGCTGGAACTAAGCTCTGAGATATATTAGTCTAAGGCCTGATCTACACTTACCTTCCAGATTCAGCAGCAGTCGATGGGAGATATGCAAGTGATGTAAAAAACTTGCACATCTCCCGTCGACTTCGCTGCGTCTGTTCTGCGCACTGTCCACACTGCGCTGTGCCACTTACGGAGGCGGTTTTCCTATGTCGATTTCTGGATCAACTGAGCAGGTCTACACAGATTGCTCAGTCGATCGAGACACATTGATCTGACGGCGGCGAATTTGCTGCCATCAATATAGACATAGCCTAAGATACACTTGGCTGAATTGAAACAAATATCCAAAACGGTTCTCTAGGATGGGTTTTAGATGCATGATAATATATCAATTCTGTCTTGACTAATGGCACTTGCCACTTCAGTGAATATAGCATTAGTTATTATGCACTTTTATTCTTAATTAACTCTGCGGTAAAGACAAGTCATCTCCTTTTCCTTCTGAGTAGTAAAGAGACTAAACAGTGAAAGGACAAGGAAAGAATAATTGCTCAAGGATCAGGTGTGATTTTTTTTTCCTGTACAAACATATAATTAGGCTATCTTAGCCTCCCAATATAGCAATAAACACCACTTCACAAACTAATTTACAGGCAAAAGTCACTGAAACGAGTAGAAGTCTACTCTGCAAGACAATTGCTCTGTCATTCAGCCAAAGGGGCAGTTCTACTAATTTAAGCCTTCTATACGTTCCTCCAACTCAAATGAGGTTGAAATAAAGTCTATACATTGAAATCATTGAATAAATCAGCTAATAAAAAATACATTTGTGACTGGTCATAAAAAACAATATAATTGGTGATACTCTAGAAACTGCTTTTACATACACAGTACTAGAGGACAAGGCCTCAATAATATTGACTTTACTAACACTTCTACATTTTTCTTCCTCTCTAGACATGTCAGTCAACAACACCTAGCAACTATAACTACCAATGTGTATTTTTTTTAGTTTAACTGATGGTGAGGCAAGGTTCTGATTGGAGAAGGTGAATTTCTCATATTGTACCACTCCGCAATACACTCCCCTAATATTGCAAAGGGTCCACCTATACAGAGCTCTTTTCCAGGTCAGGGGCTTTATAAACATAGATTTACAAAAGCATAAAATAATAAATTTAGAAGAAAACACCAGTTTTTTTGTTTGTTTGAGTTTTGGGGGGCGGTTTTCAGGCTAAAATGATGTGAACTGTGAAATTTGGTCATTCCATATCTCACGGATATTTTTAATTCTCTTGGCATCAGTTATGGGTGAAACTTTAGCTCTACTGAGGTCAATGGCAAAACCATCATTGAATGAAATGAGGATTTCACCCTATATGCCTGCTCCTGCACTACTGAAGTTGATCCGAGCTGCCCCCATTGCCTTCAGGGAGTGATGGATCAAGCCATATAATAATAATAGGATTACTGGATGTGAGAAACTCAAAATTAGAGTAGGAAGAGTTTAGAGAAGGTTTTCAGTATAACCAATAATTACACCAACGTATATAATCCAGAACTATTAGTTATTTTGATTACAGTGGTTCTCAAAGAACCTAATCAGGGATCAGGACCCACTTGTATTAGTCATCATACAAACAAACAACACAAGTAAAGTCTCTCCCCCAAAGAACTCACAGTCTAGGATTTGTACAATGCCCACAGTTCACAATCGCTGCAAGACTATGGATGTATTTTTCTTGATAGGCATTTCCTTATTTAGTGACAAACCAGGACATTTGATATTTTCACCATTGCAAAGCCATGTTTTTTTCACATCTTGGTTCGTGATTTACATGACACCCTAACAATAGAACTAGACTTCATCCATCTCATTAACTTCCTTCTGTAGTGTAGCGTGTGCCTATGACAATTGTCTTTGCTAACTTTGTTCCCTGGGTGTATAGATGGCCCTTGACAAGCGCACTAGTTAAGATGCTCATCTAGCCCTTATTTAAAGAGGTTCTTCCTTTTCTTACAACTGATATTACTTGTCTCAAGACAATATTGATGAACAGAAAACAGGAGCTATGCTACTATTAGAAGACAGAGGGACAGATTCTGCTCTCAGCTGCACCAGTGAAAATCCAGAATAACTGTACTGGCTTCAGTGAGTTGTCCAAATGTACCTCTGTGTATGAGAGGATAGAATAGGGCCCAGTAAATATAAAACCTTCAGTAGCAACCCATAGAAAATTTCCCATCTTACAGCAACATAGGAATTGCCCATACTCAGTCAGACCAGTGGTCCACCTGCTGCTGCATCCAACACTGCCTAATACCAACTGCTTCAGAGGAAGGTGTAAGAACCCCTGCAGCAAACAGGGAAACTTTCTAAGTCCCATTAAATAGAGGTTATTGCATTCCCTGAAACATGAGAGTTTGTGTTTTTTCTAAAGTTCGCTTTCAATCCTTTCCATAAAAATTTTGGAGAACCTTTTTGCCCAGTGCTATAAAGGAAGATTTTAATCTGAGGACATACACAGTAACAACAATAATTTTATATTTAAATAATTAAATGGTGCTTGTACAGCACTTTGCATTTTCAAAGTGTTCAAACATTAACTAGTTAGGGTCCAGTCTTACCTTCCTTCTACACCCAGATGAAGTCAATGGAAGGCTTGTGTGCACAAATAACTAATAGTCTGACATTAATCATTCAACAATTGCTGTAAAAACAAGTCTACTAGGCTTTTATGTGCATTTACGTTTGTGGGGTTTTCAAGCCATATGCACCTGATACAAGGAGTTTCTAAAATAGACCTGAGTATTGATCTAAAATTAGAATCCAATCCTGCAACCACAACACTCTTGGCTACTCGACCTGACTCCAGCTTTACAACTTTAAATACAATACAAATCAAGCATGTGAAATTTCAAAGCCAATGTGAAATTACTGGAAGACAACGAGGGTATATTTATATTGCAACAATATGCATTTTTTTGTTTGTTTTGCCTGAAGAGAAGAGTCCTTTAGTGTGTAGAATTATCACAACCATTTTGTTTTCTTGATTTGAAACATTTGTCTTAAAACAAAATATGAATAAATGGAAACAACTCAAACATAATGAGCAAAACCGTGCTCTCAGTTATAGTAGTGCAAGATATTACAGTCAACAGGGATGCAAGAGTGCCATTGAGAGGAGATTTAACCCTGTATGTGTAAACTGAATATCACTGACAAATGACTTTTTTCCCCAATCACCTTTACGGCTATGTCCTCACTGCCAATAAAGGAGGGTTTCCACAGTGAGATTGCTAAATCAAGTTAACTATCTGTAAAATCCTACTGTAGACAAGGCACTGAACGTTTTATCTCTGTGTAGCTTGTCAAGGTAAACCCCAGGTGTGCAGGGTCAGGGAGGGGAGATAGGAATGATCTCAAGTAGCTACAAATAAGATAAAAAACTACCCCGTGCTTTGTCTTCAGTAGGATTTTACAGCAAGTTAACTATCACAATGTAAAAATACACCTTTTTTGGCAGTGAAGGCATAGCCAAGGAGAAGTTTGTTTCCAAAGATTTTAAAAGGTGACAAGATGTTCCAGCTCTGTATTTTTTAAGCAAAGGCTGGTCTGGTGCTGATAAAGGATCCCAATGCTCTCTGCAGCGACAAACTCACTTATAAACAAGAGACTAGATTATCCTATGGGGATTGTGTACAGGCGGTGGAGCCTTTTACTGGGATGTGGGGATGATACCCCCCTCCAGGGCTCGGAAACAGCCTGTAATTGCCCCCGCACAGTTCCAGTACCACTCTAAAGCTTTTGTCCTCCAGAATCTCAGCTTTCATTAAAAAAGGAAGAAGTCTCTAGCTATGATGGATAAAAAATGTGCCCCAATTGTAGCTGATGCCTGAGTGAGTTTACAGAGCTCCTAGAACAATCGCTCTGAGGCGTTAACCCAGATGCCTAGTGATGATAAATCCAGGGTTGACAGGCCCAAAAATCAAATCAGGGCCCCTCAAAATCAGAGTTGGTTTAAGAACCATGAATTTTTTTAAAAGATCATAAATTGGGGGTTATTTTTATTTGCCTCCTGAGCCGCTGAGGTACAGGCAGACGGTGTTTTCAAACTCTTCTCCACAAGCACACTTCAAAAAATGAAGGCTGAGAGTGTCATGAAATCTTGGCTGGAACCTTCAGAAAAACATCAAATAAAGACCAGAGGTAAAATTATGCAAGTTGGCAGCACCGTAATAAATGTCAATATTGTTAACTACTTCACCACTCTGGTAAGAGAGGTCAGGGAGGGTCACCGCTCTGCACAGTCTGCTGGCGTCCCACATTGGTGCTGAATGTGGGGGCGTGTTTGAGGACATCACACTTTTCTCCACCAATCAAGGAGGAGCTACGCCCAAGGAGCTGAGCAAAGACCATGCGTATTCAAGCCCTTCAGGGGGAGCCATACTTCAGTTGCTCGGTGGAGACAAAGCAGCACACAGGATTATATTTTGAATATCCACAGAGTCGCCTATAGAAGTATCTCATTTTGGTGTCTCATATAGGCAGAGCTTATTTTGTGGGTGGAACTCATCAGAATACCACCACTTTTTTCCACCCCAGTTAGGCACCTGCCTGTATCCCCAGTCCAGACTGCAGAAAGCACCATCCATAGTCTGTGAGGTTCTCCGGGGGGGGGGGGGGGGGGGAAGAGATGGCAGTGAGAGCGAGCCAAGAAAATAGCCATAGGAGCTATAATATTAATATTCCTATTTTATTCTGTGACAGCATCCAAAAGGGTGCTAGCCACTTTACCATGCCAATAAAATGGTATGGCAACACGGGCCATACTCTGAAGAGACTCTGAAGAGTCTAACTTCAGTAAGATACTCAAGTATCCTTGTGGCATCATTTCTTACAGGCATTGCTGACTCCCATCCAGAATCCAACAAGAAAGCAGCTGAAAAGTTAATACGGCCTTCGGTCCTGTTCCTGCATCCAAATCTGCCAGCCCGGACCCCTGTGCTGAACCAAGTCCTACTGATGCATTAGCTTTTCTGCAGAGCCCACCCTTTTAGGGGGTCTCAGGAGCAGCTGTTGACAGGGGATTCCCTGTCAGAACAGCTCAGGCAAAGCCATGCTGTCGGGGGCAGAGTCCCAGAGCCAATGCAGAGGCAGAAGGCTTCAATGCAGATGGCAATGGCCTCCAACTGATTTTGAAGGACCCCGAGGCGATTCCACCTTCTGATGGAATGATCTGGGAAAAGGGGAAACCTAACAGTCTTCCTTCTTGCTGACTTCTGCCTGTATCATCCCTCTCCCTCCAGGAGGCAACAATCTGGATTTAGAGACCATGTAGTCCAGTGTTTTAAGGCATTGGAGTAGGAGTCAGAAGGCCTTCCTGCAGTTCTTGGCTTTACCACTGACCTGGCATGTGATCAAGTCATATACCCCTCTGAACCCTCCCAGCCTTTGTCTGTTGTGGCTATTTAGATTGTAAGTTTTCCAGGACAGGGACTGTTTCTCACTGTAGGAGCATACTTTGCCCAGCACAATGTGGTTTCAATCTCAGGAGGGGCTTCTAGGAGTTATTTGCAATACCAACAATTATTAATAATGTGGGCCAAAACCTAAATCCTGTAGTCAGGGAGAGTTTTCCTGGTAATATACTATTTTATCCATCATCAATACGCAGCTATTTCTGGAGTGAAATTCTGCATCTGTCTAACATTGCACAGCACTACTACATAATGATGTTACTAAGAAATGCCAACAATACACTGGGGTTTCTGAACCGATTGCCTTAGTTTAAGAACCACAGCAAGAGTCTGAGATGGAGTCAGGCAGTGCAGTAAAAAGTACAGCGATAGCTCTCCTCTAAATTAAAGCACTGATATTTTATACTATGGGGGGGTCAATCCTGGAAAACAGGAGAATTTGTCAGGGTAAAGAACAATTTAGTAGTTTAATTATGAGCCCTTTAATGTCTTTTCATAATCAGTTAATAAATATCTTAACAATAAAATTGAATTTAAGCTTTTAATAGGCAGTGTTGGCTTGAACCTAAACAAAAGAATTAGCAGCTCCAGGCATTGTGCAATAACTGCTCACTGCTTGGTGCCAGGAGAAACAAAGCATTTCAAGTACATTTTTTTGTACCTCACTATAATAAACGCTTGTAATATTCCCCAATTTCTGGAGTGTAAGATGCAGATCTTATTTATCACAGTATGTGACACATCTGGCACATGGATCAGGAAACAACTGTTTTACTTCATTTCTGTCATCACCTTCCAACAGATTTCTTTCACATTCCAATTTGGACGAGAGGACTTGGACTTTCTCTCCATAAGTTCTCCATTAACAGTTTCACAGCAACGAGCACTATTGGTTTTTTCTCCTTCCACAGCAATTAGTTACACTGAGCTGCATATTTTGACTTTAATTACAGTGAACATGTGAAATCGTTGGTATTTACTTATATCTGTTAGCAATGACTTTGTCACATACAGAGTGTGGGGTGGTTTCTGATTATCATTACCTCTACTTAGCTATGCTTTCAAACTGTGTCTCATCCTGGACTTGGATTGCTGGCTTCCACTGCCTCCTGTCACTTTTATTAACATGTGTTTTATTTACAGTAGGTCTTTTGTTGTTATGTCACAAAGCATGCTTTGCAGCTGAAGAGAACAGTGTGTCTTCAGCATAAACAGCAGCGGGCATATCAAACTCACTGAGACTTGAGCTTTGCAAGCTGTATGAACAGCTATGCACTAATAAAGCTTGAAAAGCTTGAATTACACTGTAACTCACAAAATTTTTCAAATTAAAACCTCTTATTTAGAGGCCTCCCATGGATTGTGATTTTATTTAGTTTAAGCCCCTCTTGTGGCCACTTAAGTAGACACCCCTCTGCACATACATACGGCAGGACAAAAAAAGTGTAGAGACTAGTTGAAAAAAAAAGAATAGGATATATCATTCCTCCATAAACAAAAATTATTTTCCCTGCTGTAGTCCTGAAGATAACGTGGTGAATAGAAATCAGTAGAATTGTACGCAAAAAAGTATTTTATTTTATTTTTCTAGGCTGTTTCTTAATTTTCTCCTTGCTTTTGCTGCAGTCTTTAGTAAAGACTCACGAGCATATACTATTTCAGACTATAAGTGTAAAATCTCCACACTGCTGCTTTTATTCTTAATCCCAGAATTAAGGAGATGCCCTGGAAAGAAACTCTTTGGACCATGTTTAAAATGCACCACATTTGTGTAAAATGTGTGCACAGTGTGAGCTAATCCTCATTGCACTAGTGCATCCTCATTGATTTATACAAGATTGCCCTGGTATAAGAGGAATGTGTGTGTGTGCACAGCTATAATTCACATCACCCCCAGTAATACATTTGTTGCAAAAACTGTTGGCAGTGAGTCTTATTTCTGACTGCTGTTCTTGTCATCAAAAGTCCAAAGTTTGTCTCCTGTTTTTCTAGTGGCAGACTCCACATGTACCATATGAAAAAAGAGTTAATAAAATACATACTGAAAATATAAAAAGGTCAGAGGTGATGTTTTGGCAGGGAGGCCTTCTCTTAGTATGGAAAACAAAAAGCTCAAAATGATTGTACCTATTACAGCTGTCTATAGTAATGGGCAAATAAAAAAAACCCTGCTACCTGAGTCTTGCTTTCACTAACAGGTGGTGTTAAGAAACCAAAATAATCTCTTAGAGCTTCAGTCTTCACATACTTAAGCATGAGTACCTTTACTAAAGGTAGTAAAGGTACTCATGTGCACAAGTGTCTGCAGGACTGGTCTGCTAAACCAGCTACCACTTTCTACAGAGGTGGCTGCGTTCCTGTAATGGGTGAAGTGATTATTCATGTGTGCATGCAAGTGTGTACTTTTGCAAACAATTCTGGGGAACATTTGGCATTAAGAGTATGAAATTATAAGAACTGGGGTGGATAGGCATGGAGTTGTTTACATCAAAAGACAAAAAGTCTTATAATATAAAAAAAGAAAAAACAAGTTTATGAAAGCCAGCAGATCCATTACATTTTCAGGATGTGCATCTTTCTGAATTAACCTGTATTGGAGGTTATGCTCAGTTACATGGGTATAAAGCATCCCTTAGAATAACATAAGAAGAGCAGAATGGGACTAACAAAATCAGCCTTGACTGGATGTCATCTTTATATCATCTTAAAGAGATTAGGATAAAAAAAAGAGACACTCATTTAAAGGAAAGGGCAGGAGGGGAGGAAAGAGTGAATGTCATGCTTGCAAAAAGCATCAGATTCACAGCCCTAGAGCCTGAAGACTTTTCTCCATAGGCAATCCACACTGCCTTGCTAGTGAGCCTCTATCCTGACCTTGAATGATTTAGTTGGGGTTGGTCCTGCTTTGAGCAGGGGGTTGGACTAGATGGCCTCCTGCGGTCCCTTCCAATCCTAATCTCCTATGATTCTATGAGAGACTCCCATCAGCTTCAATGGACTTTGGATCAGGTGCCATAGCCACATGCAGAGGAGCTCCTGCACCCAAGGAAGGGGTTTTGTGGGGTTCCATCTCTATAATATGCTCTAATTTCCCTCTGATGCCACAGAAGCCATTTCATGGGGTGATCGCTGGGTATGGAATTCAGCAAGGGCAGCAGGAAAACCCAAATGGGCTCCTCCTGATCCTGCAATCCAAAAGAACCCCAATCTGTAGGATCAAGTAGTGGAACCAGCTGTTCAGGGGCTGCTCTGCAGCCCCATCCATACCTGAACTCCAGAGCACGGGGGTCTGCAATAGCCTAGCTGGTGAGCATTCAGCTCTGGGGGTCCCCAATGCAATCCCTTGTGCCGGCAGCCATCACAGTGACACAAATTAATAAACCCTATTGAATTTGACAAGGATTAAATGAATGGGTCCTCTGAAGAGAATCTCTAGAAATAGCACAGAATTTAAGAAAATGATATTCGATCTCCAGGTTTTGTGAACCACGCTCTAGAATTACATAGCAGGAAATATAATTTTAACTTTCTAAGGTGGCTCATAAAACACTGAGGTCTCATTATCTATTACATTCTCTAGGACTTTTCCATACGAAGCAAAGACTAAGGCCCCAATTGCTGACAGCTGCCAAAACCATAGCAGGAGCTGGTGGGGCCCGGCAATTGATCAAATGCCCCTATATCTTGTGGGTCTCCCCAAATCTGCGGCTCTCAACATACGTATAAGTGAAGGAAGCAAAACCCTGGAGTTTTTTCTGTGGGGAAAGCAATCTGCCTCCTCTCCCACAGAAGAATAACCAGGAAACCCTGCATTCTGAAATTAACTCAGCTTCCTCTCCCCTGCACGTGTTATTCCTCCAAAGGGGAGAATGGGACCTTTCATACCTCCATGCCTCTGAGTAATGAGGGGAACACATTTATTGGTACAAGCTTCAGTGTTTATTGATGCGACCATTTGTCACTACTTTTAGGACTCTGTTGGGAAGGCACACCAACTTCAGAAAACACATTGTATAATCAAACTGTTTCAAGGTTTACACCATGTAATGCGTTCAACTATTAAATAAAAGGCACTGATAAATAGTGACCCTTCCTTCAGATATTATAATCAGTCACGTCCTCAGCTATCGGATTTAGAAGCAAATTGCCAGTTCTGCTGCATGTTTACACACATAGGCACGCACATGTGTTTTTTAGCTGGCAGGCTACCAGCAGATGCAGCATTTGACATGATGGGTCCAGAATGGTTTGTGGGCTGAGGCTAGCCTAGTTTAGTACAACTGAATTAATAAAAGCAAGAATTCATTTCTACTGATTAAAAAACTAAACATCCTCACATCCCATTGTCTGAGGTAAAGATTTTTATAAACAGCATAGGACTTGCCTTTATTGCCCTTTACAAAGCTCTTTTCGTGAACGTTTCCAAACGTTAACAGCCTCCTGAAATTACTCTCTCTGCTGCATGTTGTTGCAGTCGGCTCCGCAGCCTCACCTCTTAAACTGACACACTCCCTCTTGTGGCTGAATGCTGGCCCTTGACAGTTCCAAGACAGAACCAGAGCAAAGAACAGAACAAAGCTGTGAGAGTAAAACCCATCTGATGACATCCTGAAATCGTTAGGGACGAGGAGGCCTAAGTATGGTTTCAAAAGACAAAAAAATGAAACTAGAACATGCAAGCAACAAATGAATTAGGATATTTTTCAGGCAACCTTCCTGTTATAACACATTCAGGCATTATCTTGCTGAGGGTGAGACATCTAATCTTTTAGACAAGTAGCAGGCTGTTGCTGTACAGCCTAGTCTAGATACCAGAAACAGTGAATTTTATGGCTCTTTCTTGAGGTCATGCACAGGGGTCCTTTTTAATGAGGAGGCATGTGAAGTATCAAACATTTGGTAAAATCCTGCATCCAGTATTGATTTAACAAGGGCAGGCCCTGGCAAATATTATTAGCATATATAATACTTTAGAGATTGATTGTTCTACTTTCATTTTCCCTTTGCCTGCCAGCACTGTACTGGCAAATTTTGTTCACTTTAATATTTCACCAGAAAGAAACCCTCTAAATACAGGGAAAAGTGAATGAAAATGTTCAGTTTCAAATTAAGGCTAAGAAACAGGCACCTTGTCAGTTAAGGACAATAAATCAAGCTCCCTGATGATAAAAAAGTAGTTCCCATCTTTTATGGCAGCACATTTAGATCAAACACTTTTTGTGCCAAGATAGGAACCCCACAGAGATGAGCTATCATTGCAGCTATGCATTTGCTATCTGGTATTGATGTGTTACTTAATTTATAGAGCCACAGTGGGATGTCACAACCTGGTACTGTACAAGCTGTTTTCCAGAACTCTGAACAAGAAATCTGGGAAAGAAAGGAGTTTAGGCTCATTTTTTAAATTTTTTTTTTAAAAAAAAAAACAGCACACCTCTCACCCTCTAGGTACTTTTGTCATATATTAAAAGAAAAATTAACCAAACTACAAATAAATTCAACAGTCTTGGGCATGAGCACCATCAAAATCAGTCTGATCATCTTCAGTTTTTCTTTTCTCGCTATTCAGGTATAAAATGTGCAACTTTAAATTTTTTTAAAAAGTCAAGAAGATAACTCACAGGCAAACTTGCTTTTTAATTCTCTCCCTGCTGTTTATATTCGGAGAGAAACTGATCTCATGGAGAGGTGGTGAACAGACAGGCCAAATGAGGTACAAAGAGAAGGGGGGGCCTGGGTCCTTCTCCAGGCCATTTACTGAGAGATTTTAGGGCATACAAAGATTTTGTGTGTACGGTAGGCTAAGGGAATTCTGTAAGGTAAAGGCCCTTTTACAGTCAGAGTAGTGTAAATGAGATTCAGGCCTTTATTATTGGGCATGAGCAAAGAGATATATTCCATAGTGTTTCACAATGGCTAGGTTCTCATTGGAAAAGGAGTAGCAAAGCATATGGCTGATTACATCCTTTGCTTTTTTAGTTTCTACAAGCACCCTACATGAGTATAAAGTGGCTAGCAATGGGAAATGTTATTCATGTCTTGTAATCCTTAGTAAAACCTAGCTCTTATAGATCATTTTTCATCAGTAGTTCTAAAGCAATTTACAAAGGATATCAGTATTATTATCCCCATTTTACAGATGGAGAAATAGCCAAGAGATTAACTGACTTGTCCAACAGCACCCAGCAGGCCATTAGTACAGCAACCCAGGTCACTTGGCAAGGGGCAGCTCCTCCAGGTCAGGGCCAGCCTCAGGGGGCTCCTCCCATTCAGCTGTCTCTGGTAGCTCTTCCCAGCTACCAGGGCCTGGTAGCCCTTCCCAGTCAGTCTGCACTGCCACAGGACCTGGGTCAGGCCTAGACCACAGCTTTAACAAGAGTACATCCTCTTTTTCCAGCAACAACTTCCCACTTACTGAGTGCCTAGGCCGGCCTTTTATACCTCCCCTTCCTGTCCAGGCCCCGCCCCCTCTGCTCCTGGGTATTTGGTTTGCAGGGCCTCAATCTCCCCAGCAGGGAAGTTGCAGCTGATTCTCCGGCCCATGCTCCAAGGAATGCCACAACGTCTTGCTACAAGCCTGTATTCACAAATGCTCTTAGCATCAGAGAGACAAGATACATGCCACTTTTGCAGTTAAATCATACACGTGTCAGAACTGATTGTCCTAAGAACTGATGAACCCTGGATAAAAAGAAATCCGAAAAGGGGCACACATTTTTTCTGACTCCAAAAAGAAATAAATCTCAGTTAGATTATGTGATCATACTTTCGTCTATCCTTTTACAGCTGAGGATGATACAGGAGGCTTTGTCCCACTTTGCCTAGAAAATCGCACCAACATATCTCTGACTAGAATGACTGATTAAGATGCTTAGAAACAGAGGACTTGTCTACACTTGAAATGTGTACAGCTGCATCACTGTAGCACTTTAGTATTGAACAATGATACTCAATTAGATCTACCCATGGGCCAATTTGAATACTTTATGACACATGAGGCATGACCTTGGTGCAGAAGGCTGACAAAATTAAAAGAAGGAAAAACTTCAGGTGCCAATAAATAAAGACCTTGATTGCAACATAAGTATTAGCATTTCTGGTTTTTAACAAAGTATATAAATCAACATTATTACCTATGTTTGTGACAATCTCTAATCAGAAAGGTGAAATTGACGATCTCTGTCAAGCTTTGTGAAGAGTGTTTGCAGGAGGTCAGGACAAGGTATATGTACTGATGAAGATGCCTAATTTGCCAGGCAATTGCGGTGTTGGTTTTTTACAATGTTCATGGTAGAACACCCAGATTTGTAGATGTACGTTGATGTGAACATTGTTAAAAGATAGATGGTGAGATTCTGGCTATTCTGAAACTGGGCAGCATATTGAGTCCGGAAATCACAAAGTCCCACTTCTCTGAATTTTGGCTTCGAGACATCTGAGCTCTGGAGCATTGCAATTTCTAATTGAAAGGAACCTTTGTCAGTTGCATCATGAATGTTCTTTCCTTCAGAAGGGTAAGATCTATCAGCAGAGACAACAAACGGATCACAAACAAATGAAAGAAAATCCTTTGGAATTTTAATATTCTCAATCTGATTGTTTAGCAATTCTTGCATCATTTTCAACAAAATTCCTCTATAGCAACAACACACGATGTGTGAAAGTGCAACATATTTCCTATTGAGTCTGTCTGAAAGATTTTGAGATTATTCTGAAAGGCACAAACTTTTTCAGATCCTCACACTGCTTGCATGGCCTTGATGCTGCAAGATGAGGGAATTCAAATGACCAGGAGTATCACACAGAAAAGCTACCTACGACATAGAGGGGACATCATTCATAAATTCCAAGAACTCGCAAACCTTGCTGTGCTTGTGGTTTGAAAGAAACTCTACTATTTCTTTTTAAAATGCACAAAACCTCTTTAACATACACACCCTATTTAACCAGCAAATGTCAATATGCTGCAACAGATCACTGTATTCGGATGAAACATCTTGTAAACAAACTTTAAAAAGATGATGTTGCAAGCTAGAGGTTGAGCGTATGTAGTTCACTAATCTCATCACAATAGCCTTCATGTTGGCATCCTCCATTAACACCTCCGGATTTTGGGGGGACCAACCCTTACAACTTGGCTATCGGCACTCTTGCAATCTTGCAGTTAGCATAGAGGGGATCTTTGCACCTAAACTAGCCACAAATATGATTACAGACATTTTAATGCTTCAAGAAACCCATTCCACAAAGAACTCTCAATTACAGATTAGGGGTTATCAGATTGCAGCTGCCACTCAATATCCACAGTTTGGAATGTGAAATTTGGACTTAATTATCAAGTACTTGGACAATCTGAGGAAGGCAACAAAATCTCTTGACACCTCATACTTGAATGTTTATCTCCCTCCTTCTGAACAGTGGGAACATCCTCCACATCCTCTTGTTATATCTTGCAGTGATGTGCAAAAACTTCAGTTCCCCTCACACAATTGCTGGCCATGCCACTGAGTCTCCTGGTGGCAAAACACTCCTTGATTGGGCAAGCGCTGCCAATCTGCACTGCCTTTATGATTCCCAGAAGTTTCATACTTTCCAGTCAGCTTCTTGGGGTACCAAGTCATCACCAGATTTTGTTTTCACTTCTGTAGATGCTCCATTTTCCATCTCTGAGCATACAGTTGAAAGCTTCCCACCCTCTTAGCGTCATCCCCTTTTAACAGCAACAGCAGGGCTAGAGATCACAGTGGCTGAAGTAAACACATGCAAAAGATGGAACTTTGATGCGCCAATTCAGACCACTTCAGACAAGACGTCTCATAGTCATGGAGTCACAGCATGTGGCTGCTGAAGTAAACGTATCTTACAAGGTCTTCTGTGAGACTTTTTAAGGTGCTGCTGGAAAGTCGATTCCATGTGGTTTTCACAGGGCATAATACCCCTGCTGGGATGAAATCCCTATGAAAAAGGCAGTCAGTCTGCTTCTCCTGAGGGGACAAAACAATCCAGTCCAATCCTAATATAAAGTCTTAGAGTTAAGAAGCAGGAAAGGTGGAACGAATCTGTTGACAGTCTGGACTTCAGGCACACAACTCATAGGACTTTGGGCCTTTTTTGTTGCCTTTGGGCAGAGGAGACACTTCTCCCCCCTCCCATCCCCCCAACATGTTTCAGCAATTGTTAAGGTAGTCCAGCTTCTGGCCAACAGCTGAAGTAATTACAAACAGACATCATGAATGGAAGCTATTGCTTGCTCTCAAAAAAATTCACTCAGCACCTTCAGCCAACTCCAGCTTGTCTCAGTCATCTAAGAAATTTCTTTCTCCAAACCTTACCAGTCTCCTGGGCTTGCATCCCAGGAGTTCGTCCTGTTGCAACTTTTTATGAAGACGCTATAATACTTGTCTGAAATACTGTACAGTTCCAAAGGTCAGGCTATCAAGATGTCTGTTGTCGCACACAACCATGAGTGCCAACCATAGAGCAGACTGTTGAGAAACAGGCCATAAACCCCAAACTGGTTGTGTGTTCCAATCTATACTTAAATTTCATCAACCAAGTATCAAATGTGAACTCCTGAGGTACTACAACAGCCTTAACATGGAGTCACAGACAGCTCCCTTGGACTCCAGTCTATCTTGCCACCTAGACAAGCTTGTCTTCATGCTAGATGGTCCCTTGCACCAAAAATCACAACAATATTCAGGTTACTCCCAGTCCCAAAGGACCAGTCACTTAGCTCAAGTCAACGGCACCTCAGATCTCAAACCAAAAACAACACTTGTAGCCACTCCCATAATAAAGTAAAGATGTATTAACTAAGAAAAAGAAAGGAGAGTTAATTACAGGGTTAAAGCAGGTAAATAGACACACACAAATATTATAGTCTTAGATGCCAAAAGGTGAGAGTAGCTGCTGCATATGCAAGTTCTATATGTCCTTTAGGGCTAACCCAGACTAAACAGCTTGGGGATCCTTTGCTTATGCTTAGAAATATTACCCATTCTGAATTCCAAGCAGCATAGTGACACAGTTTCTTCTGATCCAGCATTTTTATTCTTTTCCCCCAGAATTCAAGCTGATGGGATGTGTTCCCACACAGAGCCCCTCTGCATGGTGTGATGGGGGGGAGGGCAATCAACAAACTCTTTGCTCTTTGATGTTTCACAGTGGCTCATTTGGTTTCAATGGGCCTTCTTGTGTGCAGGACTGGTCCATCATACTAATTAATTATTCTTTCCTGTTTGGGGAGTTACACAGTTACAGAGGTTTACAATGCAAACACTCAATAAAACTTTATACAATGGGCTACAGATGTTTAAGTGAGAGCAATATATGCAGCCTCCCATAAGCATTCTGTCAAATCTAAACACTAAACATTCTTATCAACTTAACATCTATTTTAACAACACACAGGTGAATCAGACTGGTTTCCTGCTATGCATTTGTCAGAGTTCATTGACTTAGGGGCCTGGGCATGAGCTGGCACCCGATTTGCCAGTGTCACATAAGCGAAGGTCACATGCAGTCTCACATCTTAAATCTGGAAGGAAGGAAGATGAGCCAAATCACTCTGATCAGCGTGCTTGTGAGACTGGCACTTATGGACTGTTGCCTTACCAGGCAGGATTTTATTTGAGTGATTAGAGCTGAGCTCACATTGCAAAAGTACCTAAATGATTTAGGACCCTAAGCCCCACTGAAGAGCCAAAGTTTCACTGAAAACCAATTGAACTGAGTCCCCTAAGTGACAATGTCATTTCTCAAAATGGGACTGAGGCACGTGTGAAAGTTTTACCCTGGTCAAATGTATTTATTGATTGATCTATTTTCAAAAAAAGACATCTTGCTGTTCTTCAACTGTCTTAAAGTGGTCAATGGCTTTTTCAAAATTCAAAATGGATGTAAAATCTTTAAAAATGTTCATGAATATTTTTGCTGCATTTTCAATCAGCTCTACTCATAAATAGGCTTGGCAGACTTAGATTTTTATCAATTTACGTTTTCACAGTTGTACAAAAGTTTGGGTGGGCAGACAAGAGGTTTCAAACAATAATTGTTTTATGACAGTAAACATAAAAATTCAAAAAAAAATTAAGCTTTATAAGTGTTAAAACACAAACTGTGGATATCCTATGTCAAAATATATGAAGTAAATAACTTTAAATCGAATTCTAAAAAGTTCTCAAACAGCATTTTTCTTACTTTGCCTAGCTGTAAATTTTTATTATAATCTGAAAATATTTTTTCTTCAGTTTGTGTATGTGCAGTGAAATCAACTTTTATTGACGTTTGCTGATAGAAAGTTAATCCTTCCAAGCCTGTTCATAAATGTTCACAGTTCATGGGTTAAGATAAATCCTGCAATCAGAGCCTTGAGGGCAGCTCTTGTAACCAACTGTATTCCTCTGAGGCCAAGGTCCTCCTCTACAGATCCATTTGCAGGATCAGGCCTTAGACATTTAAAATACCACTTAGACGTTTTAATAATTTTGTCAGTATTCATGTAGTATACATCCAACATCCTTTGTGTTCCTTTGAAAAGAGATTATACCTGTTGTTTATTATTGTGGTATCTCACAAGCATGGTCTCAAAGAAATACACTTATAGAGTTGTAATAACAGTTGTTATCATAAAATGATATTTTTGTGTATTCATCATCATACATTTTCCCACTGACTTCGCACAGTTTCTAAGTTGCTCTGCTATCCCTCAGAACCTATGCCAAACTCAGGTACCTTGGAAGTTAGCATGGCACAGGCTACCTGTGTTTTCCTAGTTGTTCACTTACCAGTTCCTTTCTTTGTCTCTGATCACAAACCCTCTTCGATTTTCATAGACTCATAGACCTTAAGGCCAGAAGGGACCATCACGATCATCTAGTTTTACCTCCTGCACATCACAGACCACAGAACCTCACCCGCCCACTCCTGTAATAGGCCCATAACTGCTAGTTAAGTTACTGAAGTCCTCCTATCTTTTGGTTATTCAATATAGTAGTTTATGTCTGCACACATTTTTCCATGCTAATTTAGCGGAAGGAAATTGGCAATAGAAAATGCATTGTTTTACTATATTTACTTTTGGATAGCTGGGCCCTACTACTTTCTGTAAATTACTGACTACTTCATAAATCTTCCTAGCTCTCCAGAATTGAAACATCATGTAGAATTACTCCATCTTCATCCTTTTCTAAACTAACCATTGCTAGACCATATTGACTTGTAAATGTCCTGGTTCTGATTGCTTTGTTAACAGTGTAGTAACCCATAAAAATGCTTCCACAGGTTTGTCCCTGGCAACACAGGATTAGACATTAACAAATCAACTGAACTCTACTTTTTAAAAAATGATAAATTTCAAGAGAACTTTTTTAAACAAGAAAGTAAATTAAAGTAACAGATGGGAACTTGTTGCCTCAAGGATTTGGTATAAAGCTTTGAAGCTTTTCACTTTTATCACCAATCTAAAACCAATACACATTGCTGATTGGTTGGTTGATAAAAGTGATAGTGTTCGTTCAGTATACTTAAGATGCCTGTAAGGCATTTGACTTGGTACAGCATGACATTTTGATTAAAAAACTAGAATGATATAAAATTAACAAGGGAGAGATAAGATAGGTGAATTAATATCTTTTATTGGACCTCATCTACCTTCTCTATCTCATATCTTGGCACCAAAAAAGCTACAACAACACTGCGAACAAAATAAATAGATTAAAAACTGGCTAACTGACAGGTCTCAAAATGTAATTTTAAACGGGGAAGAAAAACCACAAAATTGTTGAAGAATTGTAAACTATGCCTTATAGTATAGATTCCAGGAGCACAATTTATTTAGCTTAACAAAGAGAAGGTTAACATGTGACTTGATCATACTTTACATACCAATCAAATATTTGATAATGGTCTCTTCGATCTACAAGACAAAGGCATAGCAAGATCCAATGGCTGAAGCAAAACAAATTTACACAGGAAATAAGGCATACATTTTTAAAAGTGAGGGCAATTAACCATTGGAACACCTTACCAAGAGTTGTGATGGATTCTTATTCACTGGCAATTTTAAAATCAAAATTAGATTTTTTTTTCCCAAAAGAGATGCTCTAGTTCAAAAAGGAATTATTTTGGGGAATTTCTATGGCTCGTGATATGCAGGAGGTCAGACTAGATGATGACAGTGGTCCTTCTGTACGGGGAGATTTTGATAGACCAGCAAAAGGGCCAGGAACCACTTGATAGTGTAATATTGATTATCATCCTTGTTGCTAACAGCAGCCAAACTTGGTAGGCCTTTCTGCAGGCCTGTGCAGCCCTGGCATGACTACGGCAGGAGGGGAGGGGAGTCTCTTGCTCAGCCTTTGCTTGACCCGGCACCCCTCCCTGATGCTCTGGTAGACGTGCTGGGATCTATGTTTCAGGAAAAGACCAATAAGATTATTTATGCATGCCCTCTGGGCTTCAAGATATGCAGATTCTGTAGTAACACATCTAGTTGATTAAGTACTCTGGAGACCTTAGGTCTAGGTTTTGAAACTTTTTTTTCTCTTTCTTGATCTGTTATTGTCTACTAAGAAGGATAAATGGGGGACAGGGGAGAGGCTTGAAGTCTTTGGGATCTCTTCTTGGACACTGCTTCTGGATCCTCCAACGGCAGCTGGAAGATCAGGCCAGTCAGAAAGCTGTCACTGTTTCCACTTGAAAGCCACCCCAGACTTTGGTCATTGTTAAGGGTTGAGGGTTGGGGTGTTTTGCTAACCTGTTGCAGAGGTGTGTAAGTGCTTGAGCCTGAGTAAAAGTATAACTTTAAAGTAAGAGCACTCTCATGTGGTGTTTGAGCCTAGGTAAAGCCTAGCTTTGTAGTAAGAGCACTTTTGAGTTACACTGTTTCTCCCAGTCCATCTATCGGCTGGACGGCCGTGTCTGCATTTGCTTTATTTCCTGACACCACCTCGCACAAAGTAAAGTGACCACAAGCTTTGGGCTGGGAGAGCCCTGGGTAAAACCTCCCTGCTTTAGAATCTAAGGAACTCCTTAACTGATGGCTCTTTGGTAGCCTGTGTGAAATGAGCTGGCAGTGTCCGGCCAGTTTCCATCAGACAGGCATTCAGTTCATTCACTGGCACATTTGGCTGCCTCAGTAGAGAAGCCAAAGGCTGAATGTGTTTGTGTTCCTTTCCCTACAGGTGATGTCTCCAGGGCAGAACTGATGCATGCTGTTGATGCATGCTACTACTCTTTCTGTCCGTGGTCCACAAATAAAAGAAAGGCTGTTGTCTCCAGGGCTGTCACTGTGGCAACTTCCTTCAGAACAAATTCAATGTGAAGACAAGACTGTGGACACTCTCAGGGTTGGAAGAAGGCTCCTTGATGTATAATTTTTAGGTACACATCATTACAGTGAAACAGAAAAAAAAATAGAGGAGGACTATTTGGAAGCCTCTGATGTTGATGCTGAGTATCTTTGCCCTGATAGCTGCCAGGCTTTTGGCATTTGTCTGCTGATGGCCCTGCCTCAGACACTAGGGAACATTTAGGAATGAGCACAATCTTCATTACGCCTTGAGAAGAGACAGTCTACTTTAAGAAATGGAATGGGAGGTGCAGAGCGCAAGTCACCAACACTACTAATGCAATAAAGAGGGTCCTGTTACAAAGACGCACGGTGAACACAAATCTATTACTGCTTTCTAAAATAGCCATATAATATTGGTGGGGTTTAACAGAACGTGCAAGATCATTTTTAAAAATGGAAAATAATCTGAGGCCCAGAGGTATGGAAGGAACCATTAACAAATATGCTAAACATGTGCAATGTGGGAAAAAGGCAAAGATGTCAGCAAAGTAAATCCATTCATCCTTCTTTTGGTTTAACTGCTAATCTAAGAAATCACCATGGGATCGGTCACCAGTCTAGCAATGGTGGGAGTTGTGAGAGTAAAATGAAGGTTTGTAAGTGATATTTTTGTATTATAATTATTCACGTGCAAGTTAATATAACATCAGAGAGAACAAACTCATTATGCACTTTTAAAGCCTGATCCAACTCCCTTGCAAATCACTGGAAACAGTCCCATTCACTTCAGTGGGAGTTGGATCAGAAAATAATACCCCCATATGCTTCTATCTCCACTGGTCCCACAAAAGAAAAGAGCAGTTAGTCATTTATACATGGCTAAAGAAATGGCATAAACAAAATACCATGGGCCTGATTGTACCCTAACTGCATTGACCTCAACAGTTACTCCTGGTTTACACTTGCGCTAGAGTAGACTCAGGCCCCAAAACTTTATGCCTTCTCAACCTCTTAAACACATTACAGTAAGTAAATCCTACAGAAAATCTGCTGAATTTGTACCTACAGTGACTTCTAAAATAAATTCTATGGCTGCCAAAAGCCGTATGAGAAGTCAGAAATAATATAGAACATGGCAGGTGTTTTAGTGTAATAAAGGCATGACTTAGGTACATTAGGAAGCATGAGATTGATGTCGTTCCAGATCCTAAGAATGATTACAATACAGAATGTCATGTTGCTTTCAGACACGATTCCTACCCTGCATTTCAAACAGGTTTTTTTTTAAACGTATTTGCTCCATTCACCACCTTAGATTTCCTTCTGAGGAGGAAATCCCCACTTCTCAGTATGAAACTTCAGAAACTTTTAGTCTTAAAATGACTCTTTGAGCATATGTGGCTGCGTTCAGACCCCACCATCAGCTAACCTAAAACATGTGGAAATGTGAAGTTTGCATCCAGCAGGCCCTAAAAAGTAGGCCTAGCTTGTGCGTGAAAGGAAGCAACTTCAGTAGCTGAGCCAGCAGAGGGACTGACAGATGGCAGAGTGCATGTCACAGACATTTTCTGAAGCAGATGGCAGTGGTTAGTGGGAAACATATACAAAAGCAAATGGGTGAGATCTTCAGAAGCGCCCAAGTGACACAGGAGTAAAAGTCCCACTGACTTTCAATAGGGCTTGTGTTCCTAAGTCACATAGGCACCTTTGAAAACCCCATTTTGTATGTTTTATAATAGGTAACAATCAAAGGAGTATTTCTGAATAAGGCCCAGCTTTTAAAGCAGTTAGGAATCCATCCAGTGATGACAGAAAGAGAGCAACCAGGTGCAAGTTTCTTCAGCTCTATTCGAGACCATAAAACCTTCCAATATGGTTGTAGAGTTATCTGCATCACACAAGAAAAATCCAGTATGCTGGTTGTGATGTGGCAAACAAATTCCTCCATGCTGCTAAATTCACACTGAATATAATTAGGTTGTTTAACTGGCCATATGCACTTTATAATGGTTAATAGCTCTCTTACATATGTGGCCTCATATTTTCCAGGTCTGGTAGTCCAGATTTCACCAGCACTGTTTTCATCAGGTCTTACACCCCAATTTCTCTCTTTTACTAGTGAAAATCTGGAGCAACCAGGCGATCTGTGCCTCTTCAGATCTGGACTTAACCTGTTATTTGTATAACAATTGTTTTCAATTACGGGTAGAGAAATTCAGTACATTTTCAACCTTTTATTTTGCATTTCTTAAATCTGCATGACATATTTTTCAAGTGAACTCAAGCTGGAGAATAAAATTGAGATACACGTGGGGTTTTGTTGTTGGTTTTTTTTGAGGGGTGGTAGTGGTGAGGGGAAGCTAAGGCACCCAGCGTGGTCATTGCCTGTACCGTGTTGAAGTTGCCTCCCTGCTGGAATCTATTTCTCATTGGTGGATGTCCACTAATGAAGACCTGACTCCTTTCTCTTGAGCCTTTTCAGTACTGCAATACATCAAACCAGGTAATAGAAATATCACTGAATATCAACGTTACTAACATCGGCTTCCAGCTGCCTTCTCATACAACATTTCAGCTTCAACTGGCTTGTGCTCAATACTAGGAATGTATTCCCCAACACAGAGATATACTTGTTTTTCCCCCTTTTTAATTCTCCACTATGCCAAAACATTTACTTTAAAATATATTTGGCAGTTTTTCTACTTCAAGATTTTTCAAGGTGTCAGGTTGGGCCTTTCCCCAACAATAGCAATAATTAGCATAGCCAGCTATCATGTTTTAAGGTTTGTTATGTTTTTTAAGAGGTTTTTGCCTTTCTTCTGAAATGTGCCAGGAACATGTGCTTTCCGCTTCATGCTGTGGTTCCTCTCTCTCTCTCTCTTTTTTAATACATTACCTCTTCTGTCTTGATTTTCAATGGGAAAGCCAATACCAGAGGAATGGATAGAAGGGAAGGAGGTACAGCCTGTACTAAGCACTAATCAAGAAGCATTTCCCCGTTCTATAAATCCCATCCTCTAGTTTCTCTAAAAGATTGCAGTTTTCTCTGGCTCTGAATCTCTGTGGAAACAGAAATAAAGCCTTAGTCAGTATATCAAGTTGCTTCCCAGCATAGCAAGTAACAATCTTCAGAAAACACTTTATGAAATACTTGATGAAAATCCAGAGTTTGCTCAGCTCAGCTTATCTTTTGGTTAGTGATGCGGATGAGTGGGAGTCAGGGGAAGCTAACAGTAATCGGACATTTCATCTAGATGACCCGCAGAGGAGTTAATCAAAAATTCAAGGTTGGCCTACAGTGAGGGTCTCTTTGAAGGTCATTTCAAGTAGGTGTCATTTGATCATGGCTGACCTAGGCTCTGATCCTGGAAACAGTTACGCACATGCTTAACCTTGTGCACGTTGCCCCAGTAAAGTCAATGGCACTTTTCACGTGCATAAAGTTAAATATGTACATAGCTGTGTGCAGATCTTAGTTTTTCATAATAGTTTTTCATCTGCTCCCTTTCATCCAGTTTGGGGACTATTGCCCTTCTGAAGTACATGAGTCACACCACACAAACAAAATAGTCTTTACATTCATTTAAAAAAAGACATTGGTTTTTTTTCTAAATAATTTTAAAAAATCATCTCTGTTTAAAAAATCAACTCCTATGATAAATTAATGGGGGATATTTTGCAGAAATTAGTTTTGTAAAAATATGACAGGAAATGCAAAATGTCTCCCAAAAATAAAAATCCACATGCAAGCTCAGATTCTGTGATTTAAAGGTGATAATGCAAGTGGTATATTTAGACATTTACTACCAGCTTCTGTTTAATGAAATTCTCTCTATGTGCAAGCTACCATGATGTGTTTACAATGAGCAGTTGTGCTCTTGTCTTTGAAAAACAGACAAAGAGGGTTGCAGTCCAATTTAGCTGATTGGTGTTACTTGCCAGTGAACTGACTGTTTCTCATTATACATGAAAGGGAGTGGTTTATTCCGTGCTAATGCTGGGATTATGTGTCATCAGAGCTGGCAGCACTGGGGCATTAATTGACATCATGTATCAGGTTAGGTTAATAATCTGCCTCTTGGTTCTGCTTGAGCAGATCTGCATGCCTGGGGGGTAGAGATCAGGTCTGAAAAGGAAGTCTCAGAGGGAAAGGATTAGATACTAGATGGTCAATGGGATGGTACTCACATCCTGAGATATACAGATTTAATGCTTATCCTTGTTGTTAATCACAGGCTACACCTGGACATTAGCACCGTTTAGAGAGAGGTGTCAGTATATCTGGCCCTCCCAAGGATGCCTGCAGCAATCAAAGCAATTTTGGAGGGCAAAACAACAGATACCAGCAACCTGGACAGGACATTAGCAGAATGGGAGAAAACCAGCAGAGGTGTGCAGATACCTTCATGTTTTAGCAAGATGCACCAAGAGTCTGGGAAGAATTTCCCTCACACCAAACAAGTTGGAACTTATCTGGTGGGCAAAATGATCAACAAGGGCTCCTTTGCCAAGGTGATGGAGGGACTACACATCCCTACAGGGGAGAAGGTAAACTCATAACGGCGTAAAATTCACTAATAATTGCCACTAATCTCACGGCATTGTAGGGGGGAGGAATTCAGATTATTGTTTTTAATCCCACAAACGGCAGTCACTCAATGAACTACCACCCTAAACCTTAAAACTGAACCTGTCTGGCTTCAGAAATAGAGTTTGCTGCTCATTTGAAAGCCAGTAATACATGTGAATGTAACTGGGCACTGAGCTAACTCTGACAGCAAAGCCACCATCTGTTGAAACAGGAAAAGGACGGAGGCATAATAACAACTTCAAATCTATTTTCTCCAGTAATCCTCCCTGAGTTAGCCAGTATCCTGTAACTGATCCTTAATGCTATGGAGAAATGTTTATTGAAAATCTACCCACTGCAACAGCAATCTAGTAGATGACAGGATGTAGTTAATAATATATATATCTTCCCCAGCTAAAATGTAAAATATATGCCACAAGTCTCCTTTGTGGAAATGTATGACATACCATTACATGTGTATTGTCCGTCAACTTTACTTTTCAGATTGCTCTAAACAACACATTCAGTTTCTTTACTTACGACACTGGTTTCATTCTGTTTGAATGATCTTCTAAGGGCCTGATCAAAGCCCACTAATGCCAAAGGGAGTCTTTCTGTTGCCTTCGGTGGGTTTTGAATCCGGCCCTAAGGGAGCATGGGAGAGAGAGAACACATTGGCCACCTTCCAGTATACAGTTCATTTAAAGGAACATATTTATTTTTTGTCTTTCGGTGTGCTTTACATATGCACATTACTCACTGCAATCAGTGGGATATACAGAGATGCAGATATAAATATGATGTGCATAGCAGATGACAAATTTTGATCCTTAAGGGAGAGAGGAAGCTTATGCTTCACTATGGAAACACATCCTCTCTGCACCATCAAATTGTCAAGATCAATATAAATAACCAGAAGTTCACTAAAGTAAACTTATCCTCAGGCATTTTGAAAATAGATCTATGTTGCTAATGTTGAAATGGGTCTTGCCAATTTGCATCTATTCTACAATTTAGGTAGCCATAAAAGTCCTGGACAAGAAAAAAGCCAAGCAAGATTCCTACGTTTTAAAAAATATGAAGCGGGAGCCCCGGATACACCAGATGATTAAGCACCCTAATGTTGTTCAACTATATGAGACATTGGAGACTGAAAATTCCTTTTACATGGTCATGGAACTGTGCCTAGGTGGAGACCTCCTGGACAGAATCAGTGACAAAAAGAAACTGGAAGAAAGGGAAGTAAGGGAATATATCAGGCAGATCATGTCTGCAGTTGAACATCTGCATTGCCATGGGATTGTCCACAGGTAAGGTTCTTCCTCCCCCTTTCCCCCCCCCACCTTCAAATAAAAATGACAAAATCACAAATTCTAGAATGGAGAACATTTTCTTTTTATGGAAATTATGTAGTTCACGTGTCCAAATGACAATGTTAACTCCAGAGATCAACATTTTTCAAATTTTCATCTAAATATTTTCACACAACTCCCTACCCCCATTTTTCAAGCGATTCTAATGAAGTGTAGCATTACGATGAGTGGAGAATTCCAGGGCCAGGCAGAGGATGGATTGTTACACTGTACTTTACGGAATTAACTTGCAAGTTTGTTGAGAGGGCAAGGACCATTATAAATGAAAGTGGGGTGTTATTTTGGAATTAATTTGGGTCGAAGTGTTATCACACCAAGTAAAAATAATGTGATATAATTGTTCATTTAAATACTGGTTTGGTTGTGATAAGATCCATTGTGACTTAATCTGACCTGAGTAAGGGGCAGCAGGTAATTGTGCTGTCCACAGGGCGGACCAAGGAACAAATGGTGACTCAAAGTCCTTTTAATTTTCTTGTTCCCCACTTGCTCCAGGGAGCAATCAGTGGGCTACTGCTCTGGACTAGTGACAGATTGTTTACCTTTCCATGCTGATTTGGCAGAGATCACTGGTGAGTTGTGGAGTCAAACTCAAGGCTCTACCCATGCGCCATCCAACTTCATGGCTGGGTAGCCACTCAGTTGAGTGCTGTCCTCCCCTATGCTGTGAATCACAGGGTGAGTAAATGGCACAATGGACCTAGAAGGTGCATTATGCCTCCTTACCCCCCTGCACAGGGATCTTTCACACTTTTTTGTTTTTGTAACTTATTATATCTTTAAATGACAATGTCACCCCCCCTCCCCACACACACACACAAAGCAGTAGACACCCTCACAATTAATCAAATTTACAGTCACTTAACAACAACAACTGAACAGCATTAAATATTCATCTACAGGTAGCACATTAACTCTCTGACAAGTGCTTTGCAGGGCGTGTTCAACTTGCTGGTAATCCACCAGTAAATAGCTCCATGTAGCTGTTACTTTGTACTAATCTTTTTACGCAAAAAATAATAAAGAATTAACTGAACAAAATTAAGAAGTAAAAACGTGGCTTAGATATTAGACGCAGCAAAGTGTCCTAACAGAGGTCTCCCCAACTATTCCAGACTGACATCACTGCCTTTCTGGGTTCCTAGCTAATCTATGTTAGGATTTTTCTTTAGTGCCCACCAGCAGAGTGTGAGATGGGTTTCATTTAGATTATTGACTGAGACATCAAATAGCTCAGTTTATTATTAATCAAATATGCTAATTAATTAGAGAGAGCAGCATAGTACAGAAAGACAATACATAACCAATTTGGAGAGCAACTTCGCAGCTCGAATCTGTTCCACAGAATAAGAGCACACTTCACGATATACTTATACAGAGGTTGTTTATGACAAAGCAGAAAATTCCCCAATTAGTACAAACCTTTCATCCTTTCCCTTATCTGATTTTCATACCTATTTTTCCAGATAGATAGACCTTTATGACCCATTAGTCTAGCATCTTATCTAGTCCAAGAACACTATTACCAATTATTTCTAAAGTCTTATCCAGATTTTAATTATTTTGAAGGTCACCAAGACTTTGTACCAGTTATCCCAATTATCTTAGCACACTGTTCATGTTCTACATCATTTCTGAAATGTTATGCATGGACAAACGGATTACACGCAGTTCACTGTAAATTTGGCATGCGTGAAAAACATGCTGGTAGTTTGGTTCACAGTTTGCATAAGGACTTTGGAATACAAAACCTTCTAAACATATGTGTGATATTAGCTAACAATGTCAACAACAGTATTTAAGTTCTTGCCATGACAACAGCCCTGGTGAATTTCCTGCATCTTCTGCCCTCCCCGGTAGAGAAGGCTTTGCTTGAAATACAACTGTATGTAATGGGAAGGGGCTGTTTGTTTTCTCTCCATGCTTCCCTTCTTCTCCATTAATGTCATTTTGCTAGGAAAGCTTTGTCAGAGAGAGTTTTTGCAGCACTGCCTGAAAGTAGTTGCTTGCTGACAAGACTCAGCTCCCCTGGAGGTTCATTCCACAGACAAACCTCTGGACTGAAAACAATTTACCCCCGTCTCTCCCACGCTTTGTCGTGGGCTTTATGAGCTGAGTTGTCCCAGAAGAACACAGCTGTCTTGCAGGGTCACAGGTACAGAGGCAGTCACTGATGCAGCTGGCTCCTGATATGCTGATAGCTTTGAAATTCAGGACTAAGGCTTTGAACTAGTAACACAAGCTAATTGGAAACTAGTGGAAGGATTGCATCACAGGACTGATGAGTTTGCAGTAACCTCTCCTATTGAGGTGCTGGACTGCTGCATTTTGCATGGAGCTTTTGAATTGCTTCTTCATTCAGCTTCAGGGACAGCACTTTACACTAATGCACTGAAATTTTATGGCAGTCTGGAGATTAGAGCTGACTGGAAATTTTCCAGCAAAACTATGGAGCAGCTAGTGAAATTGACATTCTTATCAGTTTCATGACTGATATTCAGTGAATGACGACAATGTCAATTTCACATTTCATTTCAGGAACACCCCATATTTCAGTTCTTCTGAAACACAATTTTCAAGGATCAATGGTTCACCAGAAAATGTTGGTAAGTCTACTTTCATTTTAAAGTGGAATGAAAGCAAAATCATAAATACCCAAATCCCTGAGTTTCAGCCAGCTCTACCGAAGATGACAAATGCTTAGATCACGGTGGACAGATCCTCCTCTGAAAAGATTGGGCAAAGTTTCCTAGCAAATTGGGCATAGAAAAAGGAACTTCTGAACCTTGATACCACCCAGTTTTCAAGCCCAAGTACTGAACTGATCAGGACCCCAGGGCTTTGCATCCCTGTACCACAAGGAGGAGGTTGGGAGGAGATACCTTTGATGGAAGCGGAGGAGAGTGACCTGGCTTGTTCTTCAAAATTTCCTTCTTCATACCAATAACCAACTCAAGCTTGAGCCTGCTGCTTTTCATCCTCGTGCTGACCTCTTCCAGGCAACCCTTGTGCTGGCTGCTTTTGTGGAGAAGAGGCTAGACTGCTGAGTGTCAGTGTCCTGTTGGCGGCAGAGTCAGAGGTGTCTCTCTAACTCTTTGTCTTCTGTAGGTATTGACGGGAGGTGGTAGAGACAGAGCAGATCCCTCTGGAACTCTGCAGCTGAGCTTGCAATGCGAAGGAACACCGTTTGGGTCCTATAGAGAAGAATGGCTAAAGCCATCAAAGTCCTGCACAGCCTGCTCCAGCTACAAAGGGCTCACCAGTACATTGCGGTCAATTGTGTCATTATCTGCAGAAAACCCGAATAGTGTTAGCATTGGAGATGAAACCTCTATCTATTGCTACGGGAGGTCATCTTTCAGTGCTCCTACAGCCATCTCCACGCTATAGCCTGGTTTTAAGCTTGACTGCAAAGTAGCCAGGACATTGGCAGGTGTCACATGTTGGAGTTTGGTTATCAGTGATTTTGCTGAAGAATGGCACATGGATGCTCTTGATTTAATCAGTAACATACCTTGGAACAAATAATACTGGTCAATTTCTTGACTACTTCTAGTACCAAGGAAATACTGGTCATCAGGAATCCTTTTTTCCTGTTTTGATTGTTGTTTTGGTTTCCCTCTTCTCAAATATTCCTGTTGTGCATCTGAATCAGCACTTCACTAATAACACTGTCTAGACAACTGTTTATGTCCCAAATAAACTAAGATTACATCAGCTTCCTGCAGTACACTTTTCCTCATTTAGTCGTTTTCTAGTGTCCACACAAGCCTGTATTTTGCCAACGTGCCACTGTTCACCAAATTAAAGTGTTTAAACTTTAATTGAGTCACCTATTCATTTGTCACACTGTCTTTTACTGTACAAAAAAAATTTAAAAAGTCGCTGGTAATATATTTTTTCAGGAGCTACACTACCTCCTCTCTCCCCCATATAAAAAGTTCAGATACCTGCATTGCTGCTGGAGCAGAAACACCACACCTTTCCCTCTAGACATTCTCTCTAAAGCCTCCATGGGAATGAAAAAAGTTCATGATGTTGCTAAAACTTACACCATTTCCTGGTAAACTTTCCTTCTAGGAAGAAATTGCTGCATCACTGGTGTGAACGAACTTTTGACCTCATGAAAACTTTAATAGTATCCATTATCTGCTTTGTCAGGAGAGAAAACCCACACTTTTTATTAACTGCATGAACACTCAGCTTGATCTACAGAATAGCAGTTCAGCCAATCCAAAGTAACATTAATAATTGTGGTGTAGAAAATATCATAATGACTCTGAATGTTAAACTCCAAGAGCAATGTCCAATTTTCAGAGGTCACCAATATAACACATTAAAACGACATAATGTTTCTGTGCATTAGCCCACAAACATCTTAAGCTTACTTCAAAACTTTTGGGCACTGATTTATTTGCATTTTTAGAAATAATGTATTTTTTAAATGAAAGCCCCCAACATCCTGGGCCTTTTATGGGCTCGAGATTCTACTGTGCAGTTGTATTGTTTGCAACCTCCTTCCTGAGACCTATAAACAACGAGATTTATATACACCCTCAGAAAACATTGGGTTAACCTCAAGATATTTGCATTACTAACCTGTGCAACTGCTACAGTACTACACAATTTGCCCGCTTCTCCCCATTTTTTCCTCCCAGTCTTTATTACCGTTCCTCATGAGGTCTTGTCTCAGTTTACACTTCAACCTCTGCAAGGGAGGGCTATAGGGCGGAATAAGTTCTTAGCTGCCTCCAGTAAGTGCTGCTTGCAACTGATGGGAGGAGTTTCAAAGGAGCTTTTTGTTCTCCATCCCATTTCTAGGGCAGGTTTTCTGCCACTCCCAACTCCAGTGTAGTTTAGGGCGATCCTAGTACTGCTCTAAATGACACCAGCTTGCAATCGTGTCCAAGGGTCTGTTATGCTAGCAGGAATCACAGAACATAAGAGGCACTGGACATGCTCCCAATATCAAGGTTACACCAGCTGAGGATTCCCCTGTGCTATGGAAAAACCTGAACTGCCCTTTTGGAGCAGCTTTCTAGCCCCCTGGCACTACCAAAGGGAAAGCCAGGTTCTAGTGCTTAGTCTTTTGTCAGGGTTTCCAATGTACCCATAATAAGCACACAGCTGAGCCAATGTATAGCATCACACCTATAATTTTGACCTTGTCATTACAATTTGCTATAAGGAGTTGACTTTGGCTGATCCTGTCGGCACGAACACTATTGCAAAGATAGCTCCATCTACAGCGTCACTATTCTTTTCCCTTCTTTGACCCGACTGTTTTCCTTCACATGCAAGGCAGATGTCACTTCTCAATTTACCTCCTGTTTTTTATACTTCCTGAACACAATTACTCACATAGAAAGCAATTGCAATATAATCATCTCTTGAATGTGACAGAAAATATGTTCAATTCTCCATAAACGTGAAGTGCAAATCTGAACACTGTATAGTCAAAGAAAGTGGGAAAATATTTTTGAAAAGATATAAAAAGACAAAAATACTTGCCTTTGTCTTGAAACTGAAGGGATACAACAGAAAAATCAATAGATATATTTTAGACATTTTCCTTGAAGTTTTGAAGCACTGAATTACTATGCAGTTACTTAGTAAATAGTGTACCACTGTAATACACAAAATAGTAATTAAATAATATATATTTACCCCAAAGATTTTAATGGAATGGATGGTTCTAAAATAAGTATTCATTAAAAATACTCAGTAAGATATTCAGTAAATTCATGAAGGTTTCCACTCCACTAACTGAAAATTGCTGGATCCTGTTATAATTTTACATTCTGAGCTGTGTGGAACTATCATTGTTTTAATGAAAATTTTGTTTAAAAAAATTTGTTAAGAATTGGAATGTAAATGTTAAGTTTCAATATCATCTTAAAGTTTGCTTTCTGTCTTGATTTTTCTTAGGGACCTGAAAATTGAGAATTTTCTTCTGGATGAAAAAAACAACATCAAAATTGTTGGTAGGTGCATATCATCCATAAAATAACATAGAAGGTAGATTCTTGTTCCTGGACTTGATAGTTCATGTAGGTTTCTATGATTATCATTGATTACGGTAAACAACAATTTTTGTGGGTGAGTTGATGATTATTTAATGAATATATTGGCTGTAAATGGATCATTCTTTACTCAACTGTGCCTTTACACTATATTTGTGAATTTATTCAATTTATTTTTTAAATATACAGGGAAGAGTATTTTGTGTAGGATTCCATTTTCTTTTGTTGTGTGTTGTAGGAGTAAAAAAACAATTTAAGAATTATAGATCGCTTGTGTGGAAAAGTAATATGAGCAGAGGTGAATTATAGACACAAGCAAATAATCTTTAGCCTAAACAGATACAACTCCATTGGTTTCTGTAGACTAATGTCCTCAGTCGGACTCCTTTTATTAAACATTTTGAAAAGAAAACTGTTTCTGTCACTAATGGAAGCTTTGCTAGAGTGCTGAAAGGTGAGGCAAACTACTATTAAATTGAAGAAATTTGCACCAAGCAGTTAACACAGCTCAGAAAGGCATTTATTTTATTCTACAGAAACCTCACAGAATTCTGCAGACAAACTTGCCTTTGGAGCCACCATGTGCAAAGCACAAGTTCCCTAAACTTTTGAAAGCTTAGCTCCCATCAGGAAAAGGAAATCAAACAGGCACACCTTTTCCACCCTCAGCAAGTTCTTCACACCCCCCTTTCCCACCGACACATTTGGGGAAGTGCTTACATAGCTCTTCAAATACAATACTTCTGTTCCTTTCTTGTATGCTCTGATAAGCAGTGAAGTAGATAACAATGTTGACATTTAATGTGCCATCATTTGACCTGAGTCAGCACCCATTGAAATGACTGAGACAGTTCATACTCAGAGCTATTGTTTCAGGCTCCTTAAGGACTCAGACAGACACTACTCCATCAGTTACATTTGGGCCACATTTTCAAGGTTTTCTTTGCAAACACAACAGCTAGAGATTTACTTAAAAAAAAAAAAAGTTAAAACTTTGGACAACTGAGAAGCCCCTCTTGGCAAGTCCTTCACACCCTGCAATTGTCAGGATCCGGGTGAAGGTAGGCAGGAGGCTTGGCATTCTCGAAGTCAGAGGTCAAAGCCAGTATCAGGGTCAAGAGTCAAGCCAGCCTCAGAATCAGGAGTTAAGTCAAGAGTCAAAGCTAGAGACTGAGTCAGGAACCAGGTTGAGGGTCCGTATCAGGGGCCTTGCTGGAGTACCAGGGGGCAATCAAGAGTCAGCATCCAAGTCAGAGCCAAGATCAATATCAGGTGCTCAGGACCAGAGAAGCAGAGTAGTCGTGGCAGCTAACTAGGGATCTGTGGTTACCTGGACACCTCCTGGTATGCTCTCATGGGCTTACACAGGGACAAGAGCCACTCAGAGGTCACTAAGACCACTATCAGTCAGATCATTCGAGGCAGAACTTTCTATGGCATTGAACCTCTGAGGATCGTGTGCCACCAAGAGTGGCCAGGCTACACCTGCTGCTAAGAGGCATTATGGGGATGCTGGTTTCCTAGTAGACCTGAAAGCCTAAATTCAAGTCCTACCACTCCTTACCCCAGTGGGGTACAACACTGCCTTAACTAATAGCTTCTTATGAGCCTGACATAACAGGATTCTGAGTGTCTTTAACTCCCAGTGACTTCAGCATTTTACAGAACCACACCATAGGGATTACCTACTCAAGTTAGGCTTGGTGTACACTTAAACGCTAGGTCACCATAGCTACGTCAGTCAGGAGGGTGAAAAACCACACCCCTAACTGAAATAGCTATGTCAACCTAACCTCAGTGTAGATGCCGCTGTGTTAGAAGAATGTTTCCATCAACTTAGCTACCATCGTTCAGGGAGGTGATGTTTCTACAGCAATAGAAACACCCCTTCCATTGGTGTAGGTTGTGTCTACTGTGATAAAGTCAGGCCAAACAGCTTTAAAAGAGTGTGCTGGGGCTGGTGTGAGGGCCTGAAAGGGTTAAAAACCCTCTGCCTTGCAGGCAGAAGAGAAAGCACGGCGGGACCAGGGGTATTTAAACCCTGCCTTCCCTAAAAGAGGGGAAAGCGAACAAATGCAGGGGAAGCTGCAAGAAGGTGTGGAGCAGCTGGAGGAGAAGTTTCCCTCCCAGGCCAGGATACAGAGCACCTCTAAAGCCAGGGAAGATGAGTAACTGGGGGCACCCTAGCCCACAAACAGGAAGGTAAAGTGCGAGATCCACCAGGGGGAAGTGGGCAGTTTGTCACACTATGCAACAGGGTTATGCCAACATAGCTATGCTGGTATAATCTCTGTAGCATAGAGAGATCCTTCTATTAGCATAGCTTGAATTGGCTTTTACTGTGATAAAATTCAACTGATCCAAAAGGCTATGTGGATTCTTATTTCAATTTTAAGCATGGCTTATTTACGTTTAGTTAAACTGGTTCCTAATTGTTAAGAATGTGGACGATATCTGTATTAACTTTATGGCTGTTAGTTATATATCATTGTGGATTTGGTGATTATTGTGTTGCCAACTAAAAGGTATCTAACAGCTCAATCAAACTTAGGTGTGCATGCTCGGTTACTAGATCATGTATATGCTTGCGCATGTTCCCCATACCCACGCCAAGTGTCTACATATGCTGTGCTGGACAAGGATATAACACTGTGTTCATACGTTTACACACATCCACGCTGTTGCAGCATTACATGACATTAGCATTACCATTTCATGGGCAGTATCACACAGTTCTGTTTGTGATAAGGAGATGCTCTAGGAACCTCTTCGCTGTGTGTTGTTGGTACTGTCTTCACACATTTGCCAATGGTGGCTTCTGCTCCCCATTCCCTTCTGCCAAACTGGGTGGAAGAGAAGGAGCAATGGGAGGATGAAGTGGTTCTAATCCTGATCCTTATTGCAGGACAAATATTGCTGTGGAATAGGTGATCGGCAAGACTCAGGATGGACTTTGTGCAGAACTCTCTGACATAACAAAGATGGCTGACCTTGAGGGTCAATGATAATCCATTTGGCTCCCATGGAATAGATACGTTGAATGCTAGTATTGCCACGCTATGCCAGTAGATGAATCATCCCTTCCTATGCAAGAGAACTAGCAAATGGTGGTGGCATCACACTTTTTGGGAAATAATGGGATGACCTGTGCTCAGAATGTCCAGATGAGGAAACAGGCCTTTATGGAGCTGTGTGAGAAGCTTGCACCAAATCTCCAGTGCCAGAACACTCAACACAGGGAAGCCATGCTAGGTGGCTATTGCCCTGTGGAAGCTGGCAACACCAGACAGCTAATGTCAATCGCAAACCACTTTGGGGGTTGGAAAGTCCATTCCTGGGGTGGTGGTTCTGTAGGTTTGCAAGGCAAATAACACTGTAATCTACTCATGGGTGGTTGCCATAAGCAAAGTTCCAGAAATAATATCTGGATTTTAAAGGATTGGGTTTCCAAACTGTACAGAGGCCATTGAAGACATCCACATCTCGATACTTTGCCCACCAAAAGGGGTGAGTATGTGAACCAAAAATCATTTACGCATTCTGCAAGGCTTAGTAGCCCACAGAGACAGAATTATGAATATCAACGTGTGAAACATTGGAAAGATTCATGACACCAGGGAGCTCAGGTGATTTGGATTGTATTTGAAGGGGGAAGATGGGACTTTATTCCCCAGAAGCTATATGATTCTCAATGCTGTGTATATCCCAATTGTTATTTTTGGGGGAACCAAGCATACCCGCTCCCAACTTGGCTCATGAAACCATACGCCAACATAAAGAATGATTCCATTGAAAAAGGGCATTCAATGACAAAGTCAGGAGCTCCAAGATGGTTGTGAGATGCACATTTGGTAGGCTGAAATCTTGGTGCTGCCTACACACCTGCCTGGAGGCCAACATGGCCAACACTGTTCGCATAATTGTCAGCTGCTGCACACTCCGTAATGTTTGTGAAGATACAGGGGAGTGCTTCCATCCCAAGTGGGCACAGGAGAAGTCTTGTTTACAAACTCTGTACAGGCAGTTGAATTACCACCAATGTGCACACTAATCCTGGTTCCTGGTGGGCAAGGAAATCAGGGATACCAGATGTGCACACATCTTGGCACAGCAGGGAAACGGACGATAACCTCTGTCTGTGCCATGGAACAAGTTCACACCCTGTGTGGCTGTTGGAAAACACATGAGGGACCATTGGCATATACTGGTGGGACTTCAGAACTTTGGGGGGGTTTTATTCCCCGGTACTTTATGGCCGTTAGACATTTATTCCTTTGACTATTCACCCATTACAAACAATTATAATAGGGTGCCTCTACTGGGTAATCATTTCAGAATTGGGTTTGTGCCATGGAGAGTGGCAGCCCCTTTGTAATGGAGTCATTTTGGAATTCTGTTGTCTTAAATGTTCATGCTTGTTTACAAACCTGTTATCCAGCATGTGCAATCTTCCTTAGCAACCTTCTCAACATTTGGTTTGTTGGGGGGCGGGCGCACTCATTCTTTTTTTAACCCCTCTTTGGCAGCAGTGCTAACTGCACTTAACAGCTGTCATGGAGCATTAATCCCAAAGTTAAAATGGATCAAGAGGGGAGGACCATTGGCACATACTGGGTTTGGTCAGCTATGAAGGGGAAACAAGTAGATTTGCACAGCTGTTGAACCTCAAGACCCATCTGGAGTTTGTGCTACACCAGAAATTTGTTGCAATATACTTACAGGTCTAGGAGGCAATTCAACTGGAAACTGATTATATTCTTAGCTAGCATATAGTTTCCTTGCAAAAGGAGATGTGAACCATGGAAATTGCCTAAGCACCCCCACCTCACCTCACTGCTAGCATCATCAGAAAATCCTTCCTTTGTCTACCTAGCAATGGTGAAATGGACAGGGAAAGAGACACCACACAACTTTATTTCCTGCCCCACCATTTCAGATCAGCACCACAAGCCCCTCACCTTTCAACAGCAAAGGGACACCACACTGTATTTATCCAACAACAAGACCCCACCCCACACTTCCTTCTCCCACCTGTTTCCCTTGGCTTGTGCACCATGGCTCAGTGTGGAGAAAGGCCAGAAACCAGGGACAGGAATGGTAAACATTTTGTAATCTTCCCAGGGAGAAAGGACTGCTGTGACTAACTTTTCTGCAGACACCTAAAGTGTTTCCTTCCCCTTCCTGGACCTAATCTCCCTGCCCCTCCATCTAAGCCCACCCTTGTTCTGAGTGGCTCCTGTTTGTAAGGGGATAGTAAGGTTGGAAAAGTGGGAAAAGAAACACTGACACTGTTTAATCTTCCAAGGGGCAAAAGACGATTACTAACTTTAGCCAAAAAACAATAAATTCTTTGCAACTATCCCATCCCCAACCAGCACCTTTCCACTCACCTCCTCCTTTCCTGCAGTCTCTGTAGCCCTGGGACCATTGCTGCCTGATTGTTGTCCAAGAGATGCACATTCACAGGGGCACAACGATTGGGGATAGAGGTCTAAGGTACAGCTCACCCTGGAACCCTAACACTAACCAATTTTAGCTAAAGTAAAATAGGCCACTTAACCTGAACTAAGATTGCCCACAGTCTTTGGCAGCTGTTTAACTAGCTGGTTCACAGTCTTGTCCTAAGTTATACCAGTGCAACTTTCTTAAGTGCACAAGCTCTAAGCTCAGAATTTTTATTCTACTTACACATTTAGAGCGCAGTCAACAACCAGTGCAATATGTATTCTAAGAACACAGCTACAATATTGATTATAAATGCTAAAAAAAGAAAGAAAGGAAAATGGGAATAGTATCTAGCCAGCTCATTCATAGCATTGCTTGTTTCAGTGTATTATTGCTGTATCTTTTCCCGTCTTTAGCCAAATATAAAAGATACATAAGTCCCAGAGGAGTCTACAAATTCTTTCTTTTTTTGAATCTGTCAGATTTTGGATTGAGCAATACCATGAAGTTTGATGGTCTCTCTCAGGAACTGTTGAAAACCCAGTGTGGAAGCCCAGCCTATGCTGCCCCAGAGCTCCTAGCTCATAAGAAATACGGCCCAAAGGTGGATGTCTGGTCCATGTAAGTAGATCTATACAAATATATTCATCAGAAAGTTATGAAATGGAATGATTTATATTCTGATATATAGGATTTGGCAGCACTTCTGCTTTGAGGCAGCAACAGGGAAAATGAAAAGATACGTGGGAGGTTTGACCCTGGGGATATTCCAGTCTAGCATTCCAGGGGAGAGGATAGGATAATATTATTCTGTTAACCTCTATGATCCTATCCCATGGTTTAATACTTGGGTCTTTATCTTTGGTCTTGGTGCCCTGCTCATAACTCTGTCAGTAGCAGCCAGGATAGCGGAGCAGTGGTGCCATTTGGTGGACATCAGGGGCATTAAGAGGGTGACTAGTACCAAGCTGAGACACTCTCAGATTCCTGCCTCGGCTGCTATGAAATAATTGGTTAAGGGCTCTTTCCACTCATTATCACCAGTTTCTGACACATTCAGAATGCTGAGAGCTCAAGATAATGTTCCAGTTAGCATGTGGAGATATTTATTGTGTGGATATAACTCTCATACTGTTTGTAGGGGACAAACTTGGTTCGAGCAACCATGAGCTAATTCAGTTCAAACTAAATAGAAGGATAAACAAAAATAGATCTGTGACTAGGATCTTTGACTTCAAAAGGGCTAACTTAAAAAAATTAAGGGAATTAGTTGGGGGAATGGACTGGAATGAAGAATTCATGGATCTAAAGGTGGAGGAGGCTTGGAATTACTTCAAGTCAAAGTTGGAGGAACTATCTGAAGCCTGCATCCCAAGGAAGGGGAAAAAATTCATAGGCAACAGTTGTAGACCAAGCTGGATGAGTAAATATCTCAGACAGGTGATTAAGAGAAAGCAGAAAGCCTACAAGAAGTGGAAGATGGTAGGGATCAGCAAGGAAAGCTACCTCTTGGAGGGCAGAACATGTAGAGATAAACTCAAAAGCCAAGTAGAGTTGAACCTTGCAAAGAGAATTAAAACCAATAGTAAAAGCTTCTATAACTATATAAATAGGAAGAAAACAAAGAAAGAAGAAGTGGGGCCACTAAGCACTGGGGATAGCTCCATTTTTAATGAAGCTAATGATGACTTTGGGGATAGTGGTAGGGTGGCTAATGGGAATGAGGATATGGAGGTAGAAATGACCACATCTGATGTAGAAACCAAACTCAAACATGTTAATGGGACTAAATCAGGGGGGGGCGGGTAATCTCCATCCAAGAATATTAAAGGAACTAGCACATGAAATTGCAAGCCCATTAGCAAGGATTTTTAATGAAGCTGTATGCTCAGGGGCTGTACTGTATGACTGGAGAATTGCTAACATCATTCCTATTTTTAAGAAAGGGGAAAAAAGTGATCCAGGTAACTACTGGACTGTTAGTTTGACCTTAGTAGCATGCAAGGTCTTGGAAAAAAATTTGAAAGAGAAAGTAGTTAAGGACATCAAGGTTAACAGCAATTGGGATAAAATACAACATGGCTTTACACAATGTAGATCGTGCCAGACCAACCTGATCTCCTTTTTTGAGATAACAGATTTTTTAGACAAAGGGAATGCAGTGGATCTAATTTACCTAGATTTCAGCAAGGCATTTGATACGTTTCCACATGGGGAATTATTGGCTAAATTGGAAAAGATATGAAAATTGAAAGATGGATAAGGAACTGGTTAAAGGGGAGACTACAATGGGTCATACTGAAAGATGAACTGTCAGGTTGAAGGGAGGTTACTAGTGGAATTCCTCAGGGATCGGTCTTGGAAATAATCTTATTTAACCTTTTTATTACTGACCTTGGCACAAAAAGTGGGAATGTGCTAATAAAGTTTGCGTATGACATAAAGTCGGGAGGTATTGCCAATACAGAGAAGGATTGGGATATCAAACAGGAAGATCTGGATGACCTTGTAAACTGGGGTAATAGAAATGGGATGAAATTTAACAGTGGAAAGTGCAAGGTCATGCATTTAGGGACTAATAACAAGAATGTCTGCTATAAACTGGGGACGCATCAGTTGGAAGTGATAGAGACGGACCTGGGCGTATTGGTTGATCACAGGATGACTATGAGCTGCCAACGTGATGTGGCCATGAAGAAAACTAATGTGGTCCTTGGATGCATCAGAGGAGATATTTCCAGTAGAGATAGGGAGATGTTAGTACTGTTATACAAGGCGGGGGTGAGACCTCATCTGGAATACTGTGTGCAGTTCTGGTCCCCCATGTTTAAGAAAGATGAATTCAAACTGGAACAGGTGCAGGGATGGGCTACTAGGATGATCTGTGGAATGAAAAACTTGCCTTATGAGAGGAGACTCAAAGAGCTTGGCTTATTTAGCCTAACCAAAAGAAGGTTGAGGAGAAAGATGATTGCTCTCTCTAAATACATCAGAGGGATAAATATCGGGGAGGAATTATTGAAGTTCAGTGCCAGTGTGGACATGAGAATTATTGGATATAAACTGACCATCAGGAAGTTTAGACTTGAAATTAGACACAGGTTTCTAACCATCAGAGGAGTGATATTCTGGAATAGCCTTCCAAGGGGAGCAGTTGGGGCAAAAAACCTAGCTGACTTCAAAACTGAGTTTGATAGATTTATGGAGGGTATAGTATGATGGGACAGCATAGTTTGGCAATTGACTGATCTTTGACTACAGATAGTAGATATGCCAATGGCCTGTGAAGGGATGTTGGATGGGGTGGGTTCTGAGTTACTACAGAGAAATCTTTCTTGGCTGTCTGGCTGGTGAGTCTTGCCCACATGCTCACGGTTTAACTGATCACCATATTTGGGGTTGGGAAGGAATTTTCCCCCAGGGCAGATCGTCAAAGGCTCTGTAGGCTTTTCTCCTTCCTTTGTAGCATGGGGTATGGCTCATTTGCTGGTAGATTCTCTGTACCTTAAAATCTTTAAACCATAATTTGAGGACTTTAATAACTCAGTCACAGGTTAGAGATTTATTACAGGAGTGGGTGGATGAGATTCTGTGGCCTGCATTGTGCAGAAGGTCAGACCAGATGATCACATAGGTCCTTTCTGAGTCTATATTAAGCTTTTCATGTGGACCTATTTTCCATTTGTTTGTGATTTTTCTTGCTGAAAATTGGGTTTCTGGTAAAAGAAAAGTTTTGAAAATGATTTTTGATAAAAATATTGATAACAAATATTTGAAAATGTTGTGAAAAATGGGAAATGATGTCCTCACTACTCAGCAATACCAAATCTAAAATCCCCTCTTGTTGGTTCAGTAACTATTTGGTGAAGGAATCTGTCAGCTATCACATCCAGGAAAATCTGGGCCCTATTATTACTACTAGCACTTGTCCTCCAGTCTATATCTGGGAAGTTAAAGTCTCCCATAATCACACAGGTCCCAGTAGTATTTACTTCATTAAAAGCCTTAAAGAGATCTCTATCCATGTCCAAATCAGATCTCGGTGGTCTATAGCACACGTCAAGCACTATCCCAGGGGAAACTCCAGTAGTTTTCTTCCCCAATGTAATTGTTATCCAGACAGACTCTGTCGGATCAATTCCATCACTTCTAATTTCTTTACAGTCCACCTCATCATTGATATACAATGCTACTTCACCATCTTTGCCTTTATATCTGTCTTTTCTAAACAGCATATACGCTTCAATACTTGTACACCAGTTGTGACTACTATTCCACCATGTTTCTGTTATCCCTAGAATATCTGGTTTCACTTCTTCTACCAGTAGCTCTAGTTCCTGCATTTTGTTACCCAGGCTCCTCACATTGGTATACAAACATCTTCATTTTTGCTGTTTGGCTTCGCTCATGTTCCTTAGCTGATTTAGCACAGTCATTCTACTGCCAATATTGCCGATGAGACTAGTATCTACCCTGCCCTTCCTCTTAATGTCCATTCTGCTCTCCATTGCTGTGTCCTTTCTTACTTCATTTCCCCCCCATTTCAATGTTCAAATCAGGCATGGAGATTACCCAGGCATCTCCCAATCATCTCCCCCAACTCCCTAGTTTAAAGCTCTCTTAATCAGTTATGCTAGCCTCCATCCTAGAAATGTATTTCTCTCCCTACTCAGGTGAAGTCCATCCCAAGAGAACAGTCCTCTGTCCATGAATGCCTCCCAGTGACCATACATCCCAAAGCCCTCCTTATAGCACCACTGCCTGAGCCATATGCTGATCTTGTCATGCCTTTGCTGTCCTCCTCTAGGGATAGACAGAATCCCCTGAAGATCACCTGAGCCTTGATTTCCTTAAGAATCTTCCCCAGCTTGACATAATCTCCTTTGACATGTTCCAGTGAGAATCTAGCTATATCATTTGTACCCACATGAAGGACAAACAGTGGATTTTTTCCCACTCCTGTTGGGATCCTCTTCAACCTCAGGTCCACATCCCATATCTTAGTACCCAGCAGATAGCACACCCTTCTGTTCTCTGGATCATCTCTGGTTACAGGCCTGTCTGTTCTTCTGAGCAGGGAGTCCCCAGTCACATAGACCTGCCTCTTCCTGGTAATGGTGCAATTCTCCAGCCTATCCCATTCTTCCTGGCTGCAAGTAATCTCGTCTACTCTTCTCCTTTGCAATCCTCTGCAACTGTTCCTGTATCCTTCTGAGGCTCTTATTTGGTAGTATCTCCATTGGCTTATCCACTCTTTGTATGGGATTAGCTGCTCTTCTCTTCTTCCTTGCCCTCCCACCTTCAGTAACCACCTGCTGTGCACCCCTTCTTCATTTTCCAACTCTGCAAACTGTTTCTGAGCTCTATTTCTCCTTCACTAGCCATCCTTTCCTCTGCTGGGTTCTCACAGTCACATGATTCCACCGGCCACTTTCTTCACCCAGCATTCACCACTCAGAGTTCGTTGGTCCTGCTTCCATCTGCAAACTGATTAGATTATAAGGACACAAGGGCTTCCTTGAATTAATTCATACACATAGGTACACATTTACATATACAAACATATGCATGTATTAATGACAGAAAGAGACAAACATTACATGTTACAATCATATAATGCATACATTCATTCTTTGGCTTTTGAACTTAAAGTCCACCAAGGTGCTAACAAGTCCACCAGATGTCCCTGGGTGATCATTTGCATTTGGATTGCTGGATACTTTGGAGAAAACTGATGTATAAAAATGTATGAAAGCAGACAGTTCCCTATCAAGCTACATACCTGCAGGTGACCAAGAGAGTAAACTAGACCTTCCACGCTGCTGACTTTATAACATACAGTAATGGTACGTTCTGTTTTTCTGAACTGTTGCTGCAGACATACCATATGACAATGTGGCTTAACCATGACATCTCTCCCTTCTTTTTACATCTCTCTCTTCCTCCTCCCCTTACAGGATATGGATGGTTCAAAAAGTTAAGCTCAGACGGACACATTTTATTGAGTTACACCGGTCTAAATCTGGAGTATCTTGACTGACTTCAAGAGTACTACTCTAAGTTTACACAGGAGTAACACAGCTGAATTTGGCCGATAGAATATTGTCAGCACCTAAAACCTGATTTAGTTTAGTTCATGTTTGAGATATGCAGCATGGATGCAAAATGGCAACTTTAAAGCCATTTACTGATGTAATTCTGTCAATGAGTCACACCAAAAGAGTTGTATGAAATGTATATGTGGCCTTGGTGTTAGACATTTATCTGTGTCTAAAACATAAAAAATGAATTTACAACTGTATTCATTATTGCTGAGCCCTTCTGCTTGGAAAAAGGGTTTGGACAGAGGGAAATTTTAACTCTCACAATATTATTTCAACCTCTGTTCAACTATCTTAATATAAGCATATCAACTATGTTGTTTAAAAGTGCTGACTTTATAAAGACAGATTGATAGATAATGATTAGCACCAGAAACAAAGGTTTTTTTAATCCAAAATCATGTTCAGACAATCAAATCAGATTGAACAGTAATACAACTAGGATTCACAAGCACTAGCTTTGATCATACACAATTTTTGTACATCAGATTTTTAAGATTCCTTTGGAAGAATGGAAAATTTTTAGCTTTCATACATCGGCTGAATTAAGAAAACAGCTGCTGTATTCAAACAGAGCCAGATATTTCAGCAAGGCAGAAGAGCAGCAGTCTATTATAGATCATAAATTTTCAAGCATAATATATAGTCAAGTTTTCAGCTACAAATGTTAAATACATTGTTGATAACTAACTACATTTTGTACATTACTAATTTTTTTTAAAGATATTATGGTTGCAGCTCTCATTCCCAAAATTCTCATACCTTGGGGATTTCATATCCAGTAAGGTGATGAAAAGAACTACTGCCAGTCACAAAAGCACCATTGATGTATATCATCAACATCAATTTAAAGTGCGTGGCAATGGCAGCGTTCAAAATGTTGAAAAGACAGATGTAATTAATGTTATACGACTTCACAGATCCATTAGCACAACATGTGTTATTTCCAACTATCAGAGAATATTTAGGGATCCTCTCTCACTTTCAGTCCAGCTAAATTTAATCCAACATTTTCAATTAGATGATACTGCAGATCTACAATTTTGGGTGTCACTAATTAAATCAATTTAATCATAATTGATGTTTCACTGGAATATTACACACACACCAATCCCACCCTATCCAATATTGTTTTGACTGAAAGCTTAACCAGGAAACTTTGGGAAAACATTACATTCAAGGACTGGATGTATCAAAAGATTGGGTAATGAGGATAATAAAGATTTTCATTTCTAGGCGGCTGATTCAATTGTAGTCCAAACTAGTGACTAGCAGAAGAGATCACCCATTCCATCCCAGGACTTTGGTGTGATTGCAGAAAAGATAATCATCTTCTAATACAACTGTCAGCATCACTAGTATTGTCATCCAACTTATCTGCAGTAATAAGTGTACTAGCTCAAACAAAATAAGAAGTGCCTGGAATTTGAACTGAACCAAGCCTGTTTCCAGTTCAATACAGTTTAACCAGATTTTTCATTTTCACGGTCTTTGATACTTTCTGGTCCAGCTGGAAGCACTAATGACAGAATACCAGCCTACTGTTGTGGTATTTCTGGTCCAACTAACACAGGAGGTGCCATGAGTAGTGTGAATGGCCTGTTTACATGAGATTTCTGAAGCCAGTTGAATAAGCATAGTACTTACCCACAGTGAATCTGTGACCTTTAATGAAGTTTGCTAATGACATCAGGCACTAACTGACACCTATGCTAGCAGTCTCTGCAAATAGTCCAAGGACTGAATGATCATTTTACCCCCTTTTGGGTGGCCATTCCATCTCAGAGCCAAAGTTCTTTGTTTGGGTGGGCTAAGAATGGTGCTCTGTCACTGATGTACTGTACTTATTTTGTGAACAAATAGCAGACTTCCACCTCCAATACTATTAATCCAGCATCTTTATCTGAAATAGATTAAAAATCCCATTCACCCACAATATATTCTCCACCTACTCAATATCCGACGCTGTACAATGCCTTTCTAAGATTAAATGGCTTTCACACAGAGAAAATAATTTCAGTTGGTGATTCAATGTGTATCACTATTTATAGACAATTTACAATCTCCTCTTGATGTCAAAAGACAAGACTCCATGGATTTTGTTTTCTGTATTACAGCTATCTGTAGCGCTGATGTATTTATTGTATTTTTCCTTGACAGAGGTGTTAGCACATTTGCTATGCTAACTGGCACATTGCCCTTCACCGTAGAACCATTCAACATCAAGCAACTACATCAAAAGATGGTCAATGGTGAGATCAGCCCCATTCCATCCGATATCTCTTCTGGTAACCAACTCCTATTTTATATAGATAAGATAACATTTTAAACCTCAATAAAAAGTTAATATAACAAGCTTACAATAAGAAAGAGAGTGGAAACCTTGTTTAGCATCCATGTTACCAGGAGATAACGTGATCATATTCCCATGGAAACAAGAGCCACCTATTCCAATTTTATTTGTTCTGTTTACTACAGGCAAAATCTATCTAGACTGTCTCAATCTTGTCTCACAGATGAAGGGGAAGATAACTTGAGCGATCACAGAACTTAATTCTCATTTACACTAAAGGTGCTTGGAGTGGACATAAATATTATACTCATTTGGGTCCCTTTGTGCTGCCAGAGTGATGCAAAGGGGCCTTAAGGGCAAATGAGATTCAAACCCATAGGGTTTTGTTTAGTGTGCCAGATTAGGAAACCATCTGTTTAATGCACACAAAAGCTGAGCTGTTAAAACCTTCAGGAGTTGTCTGAAAGAGGTCCCTCACTTTTCACTGTAAGCACAACTCTTCAAAGTTCAAACTTATAACTACAGCGAGGTGAAAACAGAATATTTTGTGAAAAATCTGTCCCTGTTTTTCATTAAAAAAACCTGAAATTCAAAATGTTTACAAGCAGCTCTAGTTATCACCTTCATTAATGGGACTTTTAGGGCCAGTGAGACTTTTAGAGCCAATGGAGACTTTTAGGACTAATTTTCAAAATGCAGTTATCATAATCACTAGCCGCAAATGTCTGACTTTGACCCTCAACTTTAAAAGCCAGAGATAATATTGGTGAATACAAATTTGGGGCTAGAAGTCCAAAATTTATTTTCACTGGCATTAGACTTTTGTCAATTGTTTTATTCAGTACCTCTGAGTTTAGTTTATATTCTCCTTCCAGTTGGACTGGTAACATTTCAGCATCATCTGGCTTGCACATCACAGCCTCGGTTGTCTTCTCACAGCAATTTTATATGAGTGTAACTCCATTGGTTTCAATGTGTGTCAAGGGCAGGCTGGGGAGGGGACAGAATAGAGCAAGACTCTGCTTTGCCCAGTTCTCCACTGGAATATGTAAAAATTTTTCCCTGCTGCATAGCTTTAACTTCGATTTGGGTCAGGATGAATAGAATCAGGGAGCCAAGAAAGCTACTTGCTTGACTTAGCTCAAACTCTGCATAGATGCAGTAGAGCATTCCAGCTGATTGAATCTGTCTAGATCTAGTTCAGAATTACAACACTGAGGTAACATAAGGGAGAAGAATTCTTTCAAAGAATGTTAATGGGATAAATACCTTACATATTAATCATTTTAATGCTTTATTATGTCATTTAAGCATCATAAAGAGGTTGGTTAACGGGAAGTGTATTATCTCATCCTCCATTTTTCTACATAAAAAGCTATTGTTAGTGGGATAGTGTGAAAATTTCAGTTGTTCCAGCTGATAACCTTCCCAGTTGGAGATTAGATGTGTCAGGGAATTAATTAACAAGGTTTTCACACATGGAGACCTGAGCTCTTCTAAAATAGCTCACAGTATTATTGTGGTCCTCGTCTAATCCTCATTAAACATTTTTTTCCACTTCTAAAATCCTCCATTAGCAGATTTTGCTCAGGAATGCACCACAACTGGAATATTAGCAGTATTAAAAGTGAGACTGAGTTGCATTAGCAGAACTATATACAGAGGGGAATGTTTACACATACTTCATCTGTCTGTGTTACAAGTAGCTGAAGCCAAATTAGTAGTTGCTCACTTTCATGAGTGCTAGTATGTGCCAAAAGCAAACAAAACAATAAATCTTGTCAGTGAAATTAGCTTTACTATGTGAGTGAAATTACTATTGAGCAGAGGATCAGCCCAAGACTTATACTTGTACTAGAGGTGATGAGAAATTTTTGGATGAAAACGGGGGTTTTTTGGAAGGAAAATGCCAATTCATCAAAACCAAAACTGATCATGGAAAAGAATCCGTTCTGAGAAATCTCCTGATTTGAAAATTTTCAGAAAGTTTTGAAATTATCAAATGATGATGAACTAAAAACTAAACATTTCATATTACGGTTTAACATGAGTTTTTGTTTCAAAATTTTAGTAAATATACTAAAAAAAAGTTAAAATTTTAAAAGGTCAAAATTGAAATAAAACGTTTCAAAATTATCATAAAGAAACATTTTGATTGACCCAAGAGGAAACATTTTTGGATCACTGGTTTGCAAAAAAATTTCAAGATTTCAACATTTCATCTTGGTTTGGGAGGGAAAATATTTTTGCAATCTCAAAAATGTTCATGGAACAGAAAAAGCTTTTCCAATGCAGCTCTACTTATAACCTACTTCAATACCTGACCATGCCCCAAATCCTCAGAATAGGGCTCAATTTCTGCCTCTGCACATAAGTAACTTCACCCTGTTTGAATAAACAGACATAGACATCAAGCCATTTCATCTGAATTTCTGCACAGGAGCTGTGCACTTCATGCATTCCTTACTTGAGCCTGATCCTGCTAGGCGTCCCGCTGTTAAAGAAGCAATGAAAGACAAATGGCTGAATGAAGCATTCATCAGGAAACCACGGAATTCCAGTACCTATAAAAATAGGTAATTTCAAATCTCTCCTCCCTGTATTTGCATCTGTTCCATGGTATTTCAGAGGCTTTAGCCAATTCCAGTACTACCAATTCTTAGTAAAATTCTACTTTATTCTTCATGAATTTAGATCTGCTTTACATAAAAATGTACATTTGTATTTTTGTTCAAATGCATTTGTATGTGTAGTGCTATGTGCATATATTGCATTAATTTTTTTCTGAATATGTTTCATTGGTGACGTTAAATTTGTAGATTGTTTGATTCCAGTTATTTCTTCACTACAAAACTACATAGCATATTCCCATTTGAGAGATTTTGAAAAAATTATACTGAATTTGCATTCATATTATTCTCACATATCTGTGAAATCGGATTCTAATGTAGTTCATGTTTTCCCAGTCAAATCACTGCACCTATTAAACAGCAGAAGTGTGCAAACAGATGCAATACACCACCAAGCATTGCCTTTTCAGGCCAGTTGTTGTGTCTTAAATATACACACAGCTTCCACTCTGAAGATAAAATTTGTCCCACTGTTTTATTATTTCATAATTCTCTGTCTATGAAGAGGTAATGTGACATTTTATACATGAATTCTCTACCTTCACAGTTTTAATAATTAGTGTTTCATACCAATATTTTCATGCTCTTCCAAAATATCTAATTTCAGTGATGGATCCTTTATTATTTCTAATTAAGAATCATTTGATTTATGGAAAATGTTTGGGCCCAATTCTGCGCTGAGTTACACCACCGTAATTTTGTAGAAGTCAGTGGCATTGGACCAGTGAAACAGATAAAAAAATCTGACCTGTTATTCCTTTATGGTGGGGCTCAAACCAGCTGCACTGACTTAGACCAAGCCCTCATAACACAAAGGGCAAATGACCTTAACCATACCCTAATGCCAATTATTGCTAAGACTATTGGAAATCTGTGCAATTTGTTGCCACATTACATGGGAGTGGAAGCCCCTCATTCCCATCTTTGTCTCCAACTCCTGCAATACTATAAAAATGTTTGGAAAAATCTTTGGGATTTTTAAAATCAGGTATCTAGACATTTCTAAAGTGCCCTCTTTCAAATTCACTCAACTTGCTTATGAAAACACTCCTCCGTCTATTTGTGAGTTTTTTAATAATTGTAGCTTTACTGAGTAATTTTAAATAAAAGTAATTTTACGTATAAAAATCCTCTCTCACTTCCCTAAGATCTTTCATTTACCCCTTGAAATCCTCCAACTTCCTCAGAGCTTCCCATCCTTTTCCACAGACAGATCTTCTCCTTGTCACTCTGTTCCTGACCTCTATGCTGAGGACCAAAAAACAAACAAAAAACATCATGACAGATCATGAACTATTTACTTCTTGTCATGTTGCAGTCCCCATCTTGGAGAACATCCTTTCAAATTAATCCATCCGCTCTGAATTAGCAGTGGCATATCCAACAATGTTCTAAAGGAATCAACCCAGCAACAATCTTGGTGTTGTCCAACAGAATATTAAAGTTTGCACAATTCTGTCTCTCAAAGTTTTGTCTACGTAAAATATATTGAGTATCTGGATTCTCAAATTACTTATAGCCCAATAATGACTGCACTGCCCACTTATAAATCCACGTAACTACACTTGAACATTTTTTGGTTGTTTTGGTTTAGGGTTTTTTGTTGTTGTTTAAAATGAGTATTCCTAATTTTTCAGACTTCGTCCCGATGAACTGAACCCTGTTGTTCTAAACTACATGACAGAAACAATGGAACTTAGTCTTTCAGAAGTTATCAATGTTTTGATAAACAACAAACCATCTTCTATCATGGCTTCTTATTGCTTATTGCTGAAAAAGTTGATCAAGTATCAAAAAGAACATGAAACAATGAAGGTAAGACTTCATTCATAAACAGTATGTTAAGGGCTGAATTCTGTCCACTCTACTGCTCTGAGCACCGTCACCATGTCAACAGGAGGGCTTGTGTGAGTAAACTAGTCCTAAATATGTTATGTACAGCACTAACACTGCAGACACTGGAAAAATCGGTAACAGAACTACAGCCATGTGCATTGTCTGAGGAGACCAATTCACGGCATTCTCAAAGGTGATTACTGTAACAGATTTTTCCCAGAGAAATGTATATGGTTTTCTCTAAAAGCAATCAAATTGGGATTGACAGTTGTAATGTTAATGGGAATTTGTTTCTTTACAGAACAGGTGACTTTTCCAGTAAGAGAAAGGAAAGTTAGTTTCTGTTTGACCTCACACCACATTGTTCTTGGTCAGTGAGGGCCTAATTCTAAGCTCACTAACGTCAATGGGAGTCTGAAGAGTTACACATTTCCATTCTTGTGTCCTGTGTGCATTGTAGAATTTCCACCACTGTATTTTAGGTTTAGGTTTCAGTCCTGACTCACCCAGAGAAGCAAGCTAAGATCAGAAAATACTATATAGCAATAATTGCTGAGGCCACAATTAGCTAAAAAGTCTGTAAGCTTTTCTTTTATAACCAGTTTTACTAAGGGGTTCACAGTTCGGTCATAAAAATCTTGCTTCAGGCAGAAACTAGGCAGACAGGAAGCCAGATTCCAACTTCTAACACACAAGTGCAGTAGGGAATGTTTCAATTACAGAACAATGCACATCAGAGATTAAAATCCCAATCAAAGTCTTAGCCCCAGAGAAATGGTATTTTGAGAAGGTCCAGTTGACTCTTCTAGACGTTATTTAGCAGAACTTAAGTTGGTCCATTTCTGCATCCCAGCACACAGCCCTGTAGTCACAGTAGCATATGCAGTGTTTCCATTGTAATTCCATCTCACTATAGGGAGAAATGCAGGTAGCCCCACCTCGTCATACTAAAAACACTGGTATTCTTCCTTTTCCCCCAAAAATATAAAAATGAAATGTAGCAGGTCATGATGCAGTGGGTACTTACCCACTCTCCTGATAATTTCATTTAAATAAAACCTGTATCTGCTGAATTATAAATAATTGAAGACTAGCTGTTGTGTAACAACTATTGGGCAGGCCCATAGCTGGCATAAACAGGTGTGATGCCAAAGAATTTATGGCAATTTATGCCAGCTGAGCATTTGGCCCTTTAACATCAAATCAAAGACGTCTTAGGAAAGATCCTGCATGAGGTAGAATGGGAAAGTGATCATACATATGAGGGAAGCACCACTTCCTGTCCTGTTCACCCCTAGCATCCTATTGTGCACCTCTGTATTCCTGAAGTTGTGGACTAGCTAGAACTTTTCAAAGTATCATAGAGTTTAGGCCAGAGGGGATTCACTAGGTCACCTAGTTTGACCTCCTGTATATCACAGGCTACCAACACCACCCAGCACCTGAACACTAAACCCAACCACTGAAGTTAGACCAAAGTGTTACAGCCCACAGAAGACCACACTACTGTGTGCCACAGGCAGAGAACAGAAAGGACCGGGGCTCCTGCAATGGCAGGGAAATGATGAAAGGTATGTCTACATTTACAGCAGCGTGTAGTGCGCAGACACTGCATGCCCAGCTAACATGGGAGCAACGTACACAGTAAGGCGCTATTTAGGTGAGTAGTGTATAAACATGACAGAACCCTGGGGTATATTCCCTACATGACTCTCTGTGCACCCAAGCAGTGCTTCTCACATTTACACTGCTGCTTTTAGCAGAGTTGTGCCTAGCAGAGTGGAGACAGCAGGAGTCTTTCCCCAGCACAGTAAAAGGCTCTTAGAGTGGAAAAAGGCTCTAGTAGTGAGGAAAGGGGGAAAACACTCTCGTTGCTGGAGCCTCTCTCTACTGCCTACCCACTGCCAGCCCATTTCATCAGTGTGGATGCAGGTTACATTTCACTGCAGCATGTAGCTACATGTACCCTACACACCGCTGCAAGCATGGACAAAGTCTAAGTCAGAGATACACAAATAATCCTGGCAAGTGACCCACATTGCATGCCGCAGAGGAAGGCAAAAGAAACCCAAGCTCACTGCTGTTATGATATGGGGGGAAAATTCCTTCCCAATCTCACATATGGCAATCAATTAGACCCTGCGCATGTGAGCAACAACCAGCCAGCCGAGCACCTTAGAGGGAGAATGCTTGGAGCCATTTCAGAACTCCGGCCCTCTCTGTCCAACGTCCCATCTCCTGCCATGACCATCCCTGGGGCGTCAGAGAAAGGAGACAAAAAAACTGGAATACAGGTGACCAGCTGAAGCCCTGAAGCATGAGATTTGAGGAACATAAGACACAAACCAAAAGGGATCCTCGGGGCTGTTTAGCCCTTCCCCTTTCACTTCTCCCCTCCCACACCATCAGCAACCCTGGCATGTGCACCAGACTTGTGCCTCCAGGGAAAGGACTAAAGAAATCCAGCCACATCCTCAGCTACATTCCTTCTACGCCTTTTCCTCCTTCCCATTACTAGTGCAAATTAGGGGCCTCATTAAATCAATGGAAGTTTTGCCACAGACTTTAGTTTGGTGGGATCAGACCTTTATGGTACAGAGAGGGGGACTGGATACATGTGTACCATGCACAAATGACAGCAGGATTTATTTAGCTGCAGTTTGGATTTTGCACATTCTGGCTGGCCCAGAAAAAGCATTCTTTGCAATCTCATTTAATCTATTTTAATCTAATAGATACGTGCTCTAAGGTCATCTCATAAATCTTGTGCCCAGCCCCAGCAGCAGGACTTGGTGGTGGAAAAAATCCCACCGATAGACCTCAGGGCAGCTTCAGAACCAGTTCATGGAGGTTGCTCAGAAAATGGAGGAAGAAGCCTGCATGGACCATTCTTCCAGGGAGAAGGCAGGAGCAATGAGGAATAAAAAATTACAATCCCGCAAAAAACACTGTAATAAAAGTTTAAACCAGTAAGACCTTAGTTACAGGTGTTAAATTATTAGAAATGATATTTAAAAAGTGTTCAAAATACTTTCAACACATTTCAAAATAAAAATAAATAAATAAAATCAGAGTACTGTGATTTAATAAAATCATTAACAATAAGGAATAAACTGTGGAATTTTCACAGGAAATGCCTACTATTTTAATCACTTTTTTTTACCATCACTGAAACTGGGTTCCTAAACGAGTGGATTCCCATTATGTACCCTATGTGGGGGAATGACTGTAAAAATAAAACACCTCACTAGCATTTGGCTTCTGATCAGATTGAGAGGGAAAATAACAGGTGTTCTCGCTATGATCATCTCTGTGTTCTGTAATAAAATGAGTCCATTTTAAAGATGGCACATCTCACTACTTCTAAGGGGACAAAGCCAGGTAATTTAAGAATCCCTTGACTTGCTTAGCATCTGAGTCAGATATGAATAACAGAATCATAGAAATTACAAATGGGAAAAAATTTGTAATCCCATCTTTTTCATGGCCCTGCCAGTGCAGATCTGTTCTCTACTGTTCATTAACAAATTCTTGGTAACGTCTACATTTAAAGGTTTTAGGTTCAAGCCTTTTACCTGTTCTATTTGAAGACTATTCAATAACCCAATAGATCTTCCTGGCAGGTAGCTTTCCCAGATATTCAGTCCAAATTGTTTCTTTCTTAATTCTATCGCATTACCTCTAGTTACACCCTTTTGCACTACCATAAATAATTTCTCTCCCTTGGTGTTTATGCTCCACAAATTGATCTCGTTAGTCTTTTAGCCGTACACATGATTAACTCTTCCAATCATTCCCCAAATGAGGTCTCTTAAATCATAACTAGCAGTGATACAATCCACTTACCAATTCTCTTAGCATCCTAAAATATGTACCTGCTAGAGTGACCATTGTTTTTTACTGTATGTTAATATTTTCCCAATAGTCCCTTGCTTGTTCTTTAGCAACAGCTATTTTATGCTCATGTCTACCAAAAGCCAAAACTCTGGCTAAAAGAATATGAAAAGTGTATGGGGAAAGAAATAAAACTTGCCATACACAAAAAGACAGATCAGACACAGGGTGGGAGGGGAAACAAAACCAGAGAGATGTGATAATACTTGCTTGAAGTCACACAACAGTTCACTGGCAGGGCCAGACAGAGGAACAAAATCTAGGCCAAGTGCCACTGGACTGCGCTGTCTCAACCTTCTGGGAGGCCACCTGTGTCCTCATGCCATGCTGCAGCTGCCAACACCAGCAGAGATAGCTGATCTGCAGCTCCTCTGGAACATTTTCTCTTGGGGGCCTCTCTTCTTTGGGCCGAAATTGCCCAAATCCTGAGACCTATAGGACATGTTGCAGAGCACTTCGTCCAGCTTTTCCCACTTCTCATCCTCCCATCCCACCCCCCGTGAGTATTTGACAGTAAAGGAGAGGAGTGAGGGTGATTAATTGCTGGAGAGGGAGGCTTCTTTTTGTCTGATGTTCTGATTGGGATTTACGTGAGATGAGATTGCAGCAATTTAGGCTATGTCTATACTAAGTCGCTGCCGTCAGAGAGATCTTTCTGGATCGATTGAGCGGTCAGTGTATACCCGTTCAATCAATCAGGAAGTCGACACTAGTAAACCACCCCCTCAAGATCCCTTTGGCACAGTGCAGTGAAGACGGCGCATTAGTTACAATGATGTAGATATTTGATGTTTGGTTTTCACATTTCATCAAAGATGCCTAAAGAGGACAGAAAGATGCACTTTTTACTCTATATAAAGCCAAATATTTGTATATGTGCTTTCCTGTGAACGCAAGAGTAGCCTCCACAAGCTCAATAAGAATATATGGGTGCATAAGAATGAAAGCATGCCAGGTAGTTGTTTGCAGAACCAGGCCCTAAAACATTTCAAAACCAGGAGAGTAATCAACTCATAAGCAAACAAAAAAATAGCAGATAGGGCCTGATCCAAAACCCATTCAAGACAAATTTCCATTGGATCAGGCTAAAATGTACAGCTTATACTCTTGCTTTCATCTGAATATTCCTATAGGCTGAGATTTTCAAAAGGAGCCAAAAGGAATTAAGCACTAAACCCCTCACTGAAATTTAGTGATTCTTGGGTGCCTAACTCCTTTGAGAAAATTCAGGTCAAAAAGAACCAAAAGACTCACCAAATAGTTACACAAACTCTGGCAACAATGTAGCGTAAATGGCATATTATGAAAAGGTAGTAAGAGGGTCAAACCAAATAATCATTTGGAATTCAAACAAATGTTTATAAACATTTTTTTATAGTATTCAATCTGCTCCAATCAACAGATTAAACATCAGTTTTTCACACTAAATCAATGAAAAACGTAAATTCTTATGGACAAATTTTCAAGGAGCCTTCTAATTTGCACCTCCACCACAGCCCCGGGGCAGGAAGGCACTCCTTCTCCCATCCCCACTCTGCTGCGGCCCCAGAGCCAGAGGAGTTCTGTGCCCCCAATGATTATTGGGGGGGGGCTTTGTCCCTGCTTCCCCCTCCCATGCATGCCTCTGTTCTTTTGCATATACAACAAACTCTGTTTACATAAATAGAATGAGTAGTTGTGTTTGCAAATGCCAATTTTACACATAAATTGGCATTTGTATAGGCAGAAAAGGGTTTCAGTGAATGAAAAGAGATGCAGTTCCAATTTTTTGTAGGTGCAATTCCAGAAGTCTGTTGAAAATTTGACCCTTAAAAGATTCTTTCCTTGTTCAAATTTGAGCCATAAGCCATTGGATAAATATAACACATGGCCCGTCCTTTTATGCACAGTAATTTCTCCAAGCATGTATTTGCATGATGTGTGTTCTTTTGTAGAAGAGAGCTTTAATGATTATAATTTGCCATCCAGAACTTTATAGCTAGCCCTTGTCGAAAATAGTGTTTCTGCCAAAAAGCTTCCTGCCCAGGTGCTTAACCAATTAGCTCTTAAGAGGTCTGGCAGTAAAACCAGTCATGGCAAGTTTTCTGATGTACTGTATATAAGGTGACAGCTTGCAAAATGTAAGATGAAAATTTGTTTTCTTAACAAGCAGTGTGTAAAATCCTGGGAGACTATTTGATTGCATTGCCTAAAACGCTTATGACATCTCATATTCCCAATTGATCTAGTGTAGTTTTAACAATATGCTGTCAGATCAAACATATTTTATTTTGTTTTTAGATATACTCTAAAGATAATTTATTTAATTGTGATTTCGGTGTTGCGAATGCGTAGTAGGGCTGGGCTAACGTAGGAGTTTGCAGTTTGGTAAGCTTCAAACTTTTCCAAGCATTCTGCTAACTCCCAAAATGCATTCAAACTTTGGAAAGAGCTGTTTTCACACAAATTATACCCAACTTTTTTCCTGGGACTTTAGATTAAAAACACGTTTTTATAGTGTTACAACACAAGATAAACCACCCATTGCTAGCTCAAACCCCCTCAGGGCAGGCTAGAGACACAGTAGTAATAAGGTAAAAATCTCATTGGGGCCTCTCCTCTCCATTTTCCTGCCTGCAGCCCTGTATCTTTCTCCCACAGACACTTCTAGTCCTCTACCAGCAACAGAGCATTCAGGCCCTGTCTGCTGCCTGGCCCTCCCTCTGCAGCCAGCTCCCCGACAACCTTCAACTCTCTCCCAAGTCTGGTCCCCTCAGGCTGTACTTCCATTTCCTGACCCTCGGGATTTAGAGAGCTCTCTGCTGGCTGGATGCTGAACAGGGGCCTGGGTGGGGCATGCAGAATCGCAATGCTGAGTGATGAGCGAGCCCATTCACTTCATCACTCTTGATGGTGGGAACCTTAGAGTTCAAGAACTAAAGCACCATTGCCAGGGCGAGAGGATTCCCTTTCTTCAGATTGACGGGTCCTTATTTTCTTATAAAGTAACCCTAGTCCCTACCCAGACCTCCCCAAGTTCAGAAGGCTCCTGAGAGGCAGAACAATGATTGAAAAAAAGAAAGGTGTTCGCTAAAGGGGGGCAGTCGAGGAAGGTGCTGAGTGCAGAACCAACTAATTAGGGAGCAGATGCCCAGCAACCCTGGGGAAGGGAAGCTGTTTAGTGTGATGTTAAAGACACAAGGTGGGAGAGGTAATAACCAGTGCTTAATTTGTGCCAGGGCTGAGCCGCAGCACCTCTAGGCTTGGCAGTTCATAGCCCCGGCACCTCTGGACTTGCTGTCTCAGTTATGAATGTAAAAAAGTGCTTGAGCCCCAGCACTTCTTCCATTACAAATTAAGCACTGGTAATACCTTTCATTGGACCAGCTTCTGTGGGTGAGAGACAAGCTTCCAAGCTTACGCTGAGAACCTCTTCGAGCTCTGTATAAGCTCGGAGACTTGTCTCTCTCCCCCACAAGAACTGCTCCACTAAAAGATATCGCCTCACCCTCCTTGTCTCTCAGAGTCCCTGGGACCAGCACAGCTACAGCACTGCACACAACAGTGGGATGTTGGCAGGGGAGTTGATCAGGGAAAGGGCTTTGTGGGCCAGATGAGCAGCTGCAAGGAGGAAGGCAGTTAAATCCCTTCAACTAAGCTATCTGCAGCCCAGCCTGCAGCCACTTCCTCTGCCTCTCCACAGCTGCCCAGTCTCTCGCCCCCACCCCACTCCATGTTGGCTCCTCTGCCCTCCCCACCCCAGTAACGTGGCCTGAGCATCCCTCACCCCTTCAGTGGCTTCCCAGCATCACCTGGGTCTAGATCTTCCTTTTGGAGGAGGGAGCAGCAGGTACCAGTTTCCAACTATGGCTGCTTATCATGGGATTGTAGCCAATTAGCAGAGTCAGCTAAGGAAAAAATCGAGGGGAAGAAGAGATTAAAATAAAACAGTTACTTTTTACTTAAAAAAATAAAGCACATTATTGTCCTACTGGCAGAAGCCTTTTCAGTGTGAAGTGTTTTATTAGCAGATCTGGTTTAAAAAAAGGGCTTGCTTGGTGAAAAACTCTGAAAGAAACAAAATCTTTCATTTTTCATTCATTTTGTCTTATGAATTTGTTTTCATTCAGGTGAGAAACCGCCTAAGTGGGGGAGAAGTTTAAACAAAGTTTAAAAGTGAGATAAATTGTTTTTATTCTCACTGAAAATAATTTTTTCTCAATATATCCAAACAAAAATCATTAGAATTAAGAACAGGACTAACCACACTTTAAGTGGATCACTGAGGTAGGAGCGCATCACTGCATTCATAGATTGCTCTGCCTGTGATGACAGATGATAGATTCTTCAGCTGTGTTGTAAAACAGGAGGGGGTGTGACTGGGGGCATGAAAAACTCTCACGTACAAAGAGATTGAAAAGACTGTGATTATTTACACTGAAAACGAGACCATTAAGACAGGATGTGATAAAAGTATACAAAATAATAAATAATTTACAGAAGGCAGATCTGGACCTTCTGTTCTCCCTGTCTCATAACACAAGAATCAGAGGATAATTCAATGAAATGGAAAGGCAGAAAATTCAAAACTGATCAAAGGAAATATTTTCACACAACACACAATTAGACTATCATTGCCGCATGATGTTGCTAAAGCCAAGAATTTAGTAAGATTCAAAGTGGGAATGGACAAGATGAATTATTGCTCCCGGTTCTGATCACCTACTTCTGCAGCTAAAACAGCGGGAGAGGGCTAAGAGGGAGTAAATCTATTAGGGTCTTTTTGCAAACCTCTCCATAATTCTTTTGTCAGGAAGCAGGGCTCACCAGCTCACTAACCATGTGGATCTTTGGGATCAGTGGGAACCAATGAAAAAGTTCTGTGCTGATTCTTTCTGTGTTACATTGGTTAGGGTGGGATTTTTGCAGGACTTGTGGGGAAGGAAGATGCACATTTCCATTTGTACTGGTCTGAGCTTGTTATATTTCATTTCCTTGTACATTCAACCTTTTTTTCAATTTAAAACAATATGAATTATGACTGATATGTTTGCAGCGGGAAAATGGTAAACCTCCTAGAAACCTGAATCAAGATGCAGATATTCAGATTTCCCAAAAGGCAGAAATGGTCACAACAGAAATCCTCAAGAACTATGACAATAAGACGTTTCCTTGTGCAACTCCTCCAATCCCAGATGCCATTCAAGAAGATGAAATTGCAATTATTTTGGAAAACCAAGAAAATTTACCAGAAGGTACTGTACTAAAATATATTAATAGCTTTTTAATCTGAATATGTTCTTTTAGAGCAGGTCAGTAAACAGTGAAAACATTTTATGATTTTTTTTTTAAGAAATTCTCCTTGGCTTGGGGGGGGAGGAAGGAGCAGTTCTAAAATTTAGAACTGCTTTAGTTCTCTTGCTTCATGCAGTTTTCCCTTCATAGGGACAATATAATAAAATGTCATTAGAAATACCTCCAGCATTACACAATACACACATTCTGTTTGTTTCTTCAGAACAGGTTTTGAGAGATTTGGAAGTATGCCCTTCCCTAAGTCAATTTGAAGGAGATTTAGGGACTGATCTCACACTCACTGAAGTCAATGGTAGGACACCATCTTTGAAACAGAGGAGTGAGACTGGAGAGAACAAGATCCCTTGATACTCACCCTTCTCAGCAATGAGAAAAAATTCAGTGGGTGAGATATGCCCAGTGGATGTTAATAGAGGATGATCAGTGCTGCAAAGGAATGGTCAAATATGTCCAAGAGCCTTGCCATTACACCTCAGAGGAATTCTTACTTGAGCCGAAGTTCTGGTGATCAATTTAAAGTATACATAAGAAAGAATAATCATAACTAAACATCTAACCCAACTGATACTCTGGAAATATTGATTCTAATTAAATGTCCATTACATGTCATTATCCAAATAATTTCTCCTCATTTCCTCGAGTCCTAGTAAGGTGGATTGTGAGGAACTTTCAAGATCAAGAAATTCCAGACACTGATTATTCTGGGAAAGAAAGACAGAAAGTGATTTTAGACTTAAAGGCTGACTCCAGGTCTGGTATAAAAGCCACAACACAGCGCACTGAAGTAGGGTTGTACCTACTTACATTCTCCATTGCACTGCACCAAATCAGAAAGGTTGCAGTTTACACTTTCTCGGCAATGATGTAGATAACAAGTGCCAGGTGCAGAGCCATGGATAATCAGACCTCAGCTCTGAATTTGACCTCTAAATAAATGTCTGTTGGTTCTGACCCAATTATTGTACACTTAACATTTTTAGATTCATACTGCCTTTAATAAATGCTGAATAATATCCCCAGTGCCCTAAAGAAATAATAATAAAAGGTAGGCAACCCCGTGTCACTTTCTCTTCTGTTTTTGCATCAATAGCATCCTTGTCATTTGGATGTAAACTGTGCTGTGTAGTCATGGCAAATGAGCCTTACAAGTAATTAGGGTTATACGCAGGTATAATTTTTCAACAGTGACTATTGATTGTGGGTGCCTCAGTTTTGAATGCCCAACTCAAGGCATTTTAAATGGGGGTCTCAATTCCAGAAAGTGCTGAACAATACTCCCCTCTGAAAATCAGGTCCCTTTAAAGCATCTAAAGTTGGCCACTAAAATCACTAGTTACTTTTGAAAGCCTGTGTGTAAACTTATGGCATTATATCAAGATTTTTTAAAATATTTATAATATTGCAAAATATTTACCTACACTCAGCAAAATTTGCAATCACAAGGGGAGGCACTTTTGGTAATAACTTGTTACTTTTATTGAAGTTACCATTTCAGCATGAACTGATCTTATCCATTCTGTATTCCATTTAGTTTCCAAGTTTGCAGACAGAGAATGGGTTCATCTTGAACTTCCTAAATCACCAAATAAAAACATTTCATGCGAGCCAATGAATCAGCCACTTATGGATCTGCAGGAGAATTTGGATGATTATAAAGACTTAGCTGAAGTGAGGAAATCATATCTTCCTGAGAAATCACCTCGTACATTAGCAAATAATGCCACATATTTTGCAACCCACCAGCTTCAAAGGTCTGCAATGCCATGTACAAGCAGAGTAACTCCAAGGTCTCTAATAGAAAATAGAGTTGTAGACCATAGCCCTATGACTGATCAGGATACAAGATTTAAAGACCTTCTCAAAGCAATGGATGAAAATATTCCAACCTCAAAATGGCTGTACTCAGAAAAAGAAAGTCCTAATCTACTAATGATTGAAACACCACAGCTTTCTCCTTTGCCCAGGCTGAGACAAGGTAAAAAGATTTCATGGGTGGAGACATCACAACAACAAAGAAGTGGTTCTTCTCAATTTTTGGTCAATGGATCAAGACCACCAAATTTCCCTATTTACCAACAGCAAACACATATGGTAAGAAGTGTGAGGAAATCTAAGGAAAACCCAAAAACCTGTTTCAACAACATGAAGATTAAGAGTAACTTGGTCCAACTCAAGCATACCCATAAAGTTACAGACCTGAATCTTCCTGTATTATCGCCACCACACCAAACCAGGTCAGGGAAAAAGTCTGAGATTTTAAGATTAGATTTTGCATGAATACAATGCACAGTAATATTTAAAAAAAAAAAAAAAGGAGGGGGGATGAGAGAAAAAATAAAAATACAACCTCTAAACTTTCCACAAAGTATAAGGCCAGTAGCTTTAGCTCAATACTATGATGTCACAAGTCTGTTTAATTTAGGTTGAAAATTTGAGATTGGAAGAAAATGATTCACAATAATATTTTATTATGAATTTTTGTATCTTCCTACATGCTCCAGTACAATGTTTGCACCCAGACTATGGATCATTGTGTTAGTGCACAAGATCCAGAAAATAAATCTCACTAGTCTATTTTGATTGTTTACTTTTGCTCTTTATTCAGCTAGCACAAATAGCTATCAAGACAGAAAAATAGATTTTAAAAAATCTTTTCCATTTTAATAAACTACAGTGCTAGTAAGACAGGTCAGGAATTTTTTTGTATTAGCTATATGAATTTTAATGTGACTGTGACACTTTAACCTAACTATCTCCCAAAACAAAGAGGACCAAATTTTGCATCTAACTTCACTGTATTAATTAATTAGGGCTGCACACATGACAAATACAATTTATCCTTTCTGTTTTAAGTTCCAATGATTTATCCTCCTCTATTTCCTTTTTCTCTTTTCTTGTTCTTGTTATTATATTATTAATTATTATTGAGTCTCTTCTCATCCCAATGTAACTTCCTTGACTTCAGTGGAGATATTCCTCATTGATACTTGTGTGAGCAAGAGGAGAATCAGGTTTTGTGTCTGCAGCTTTGAAATGTATGCTCACATCTCACACATGGATGAGCATAGGGGTTACAAAGGATTTCTAAACTATATTAGGAATGCTTTGCGAGTCATCCTGTCGAGATTTCTCCTCCCATATTTCTACTGATATGACTGCCATACAGAGAACACATTAGGAAGGCTTTTGGAGGGAGATAAAGAGTGGGTCTAAGTGTGAAAAATCAGAATAAATTTCAAATACCTGTGTGTATTGTGGGTTAGATCCAGCAGTCAGAAAGGCAGTGAAGCCACTTGTGAATTCTGCTGTCTTTTCTTGGAGATGGACAATTTCATATCCAAAAGTAGTAACGATAGAGAATAATATTTAGAATGATACAAAGAAGGTACATCAATGGAGCCTACAGTAATTGCACTGAATGCTGAAGGGCTCCGTTCTGTCCACTGTTGGGCCAAGATTCAAGAAAGTATCCCTATGTGGGATAACTCTTAAGCACATGCTTAAGTCCACTAAAGGCCATGGGACTTAAGAATGTATCGAATATTAATCATGTGATTAAGTGCTGTCCTGAACTAGGACCATACATGGGTGTAACTCCCAGAATTGGGCCATTAGCTTATATATCATCTTCATTATCAAAGCTGGATGGCTATTTCACAGCCAAACTGGCTTTGTACTCTTCCCCCCCCCAATTTACAAAATCTTGTAAATACTTTCTAAGCTTGTCAATCTTGTAGTCAGTTTGCTGGAGTTTTGGCAAGAAAAAAAATGTGAAAAAATAAATTTTACCGTTTTTTGGTAAAAGTAGGTGGGGAGGACAATGGTGACAAACTAAATATGCGGTTCTGTTGGAAGAAAGAAGGCAAGCAGCAGTGTCTCTGGAGCAATACAAACAACAACAAATATGAAAAGACCTTAAACCTGTAAGAACCTCAATTTTCGTGCACCCATGGTTTTCTAGAAACCCTGTCTGTAATGTCTGTAGCTCCCAGCTTCTTTAGTTATAATGTTTTAGGCCCTGTTTCAGCAAGGTACATACGCATATGCTTAACTGTAAGTACATGTGTAGTGTCATTGAATTGAATTGTGAAATGTCCAAATTTTAATTTCAGTGGGAATACGCATGTGCTTAAAAACACAAGCATGTGCGTAAATACCTTGCTAACACAGGGCTTTATTGCCTACCTAAGGCCTGATCCTGCAAACACACACTTGGGTAACTTTTTAGGGGATTACTCAAGTGATCCAAATGTGAGTTTGAAAGAATGGGCCCCTAGATGGCAGGCGTCATGTCCCAAATAATTATTTGAAATAATGTGGTCCTTACTGACTTTCATCCTGTGCAACCCCAATGCGATGAATGGCATAGATCAGCACACAACTTGTCCCACAGTCTTTATGTTTTTATACTACAGACCGGGTATAAAATAGGTCAGCAGTTACACATGAATTTTGACTTGCTTGAAGGACAGAATAATTGTGCCTTCAAATCAACTTTGCTGCATGAAGAGTGACAGCCAAAAAAGGCTGTTGGTAAAAGGGCAGCCAAGAACTTTACAAGTTAAAAGTACACTTTTTTATTTCACAAACATTTTGATATAAAATGTTTCACATTCTTATATATAGAAAACTTAAGTAGCCACAATATTTAGTGATGACACATAAACTGTCAGGGGGACCCATTGTCAGATCCTCACTCCACAATTGACTTAAATGAGGCCACTTGTGGCCTGACGTACTATTCCATGGGAATCAAGGCTTCCAGGCTGGCCTTTAAAGTGTTAATGGCTCAATATTAATAAAAACCATTAGCATTGATAGGAAAATGATATGTTTTGTGAAAAAATATGTCCCTTTTGTTTTTAATTAAAAAAAATTGGTTTTGACCAGCTTTAAAAACTACATCATCATTCTTCTTAACATAGGATCACAGTCTAATGTTCTTACCAATGAGATATATAGCATCCTACCTAGCAGTTAGAATCATTCATTTGTGGTCCAGTGGTTAGGGCACTGGCTGAGGACTTGGCAGACATGTATCTAATTCCATTCTCCACTACAGACTTTCTGGGTGACCTTGGGCAAGTCACTTAGCCTCTGTGTGCCTCCATTCCCCATCAGTAAAATGGTGTGAGAGCACTTCTTTACCTCACGGGGGTGTTGTGAGATTAATACACTAAAGACTGCAAAGTACTGAGATGCTATGGTGATCCATATAAATATCTCAGATAGAGGGAACAAGGTACTATTCAATGTCAGTAAGGATAGTAGAATCTAGCCCAGGGCATATGAAAGATGTGCTGTTTGAAATAACCAAACTTGTATTCATTATGCTCAGGCACTGGGAGCAGTCTTTGCTTTCTTCATATATGTATTTCACATATCAAAGCTGTGCTCATCAATTCTGCTTACATAAGGAGCATCTCTAAAATCCGTGCCATAAAAAGTCAGTGTGTAACTATATATAGTTGAGTTTTTTTAATATTATAATTATTAACAGTGCTCTTAAACTGTACCACTGTGTTTTCTAGGGGCCAGAGCATGGAACCCTTACCCCATTGGTGAGCATTTACACCCATTGAAGTGTAAGGGACTACACACAGGAGTATAAGAAAGCACTCATAAGAAAGTGAATGAGGACTCCACAGTCTGGCCCTATGATATATTTCCTTAGGATTCCTTGCGATATACTTACTCATATTGAATATCACCTTCTTTCCCAAGTAAGCACACTGACTTCAGTGGGACTGTTCCTGGTGTAAGGTACTATTCAACATGAGTAAGAAAATCACACTCAGATTGATTGTATTAATTAAAGTAAAGGTGAAATGGAAAGAATTTTTTTCAAAAAAAAAGGGGGGGGAGCCTAAGATACAAAATCTTATAAATGAAATGCAGAAAAAAATGTATAATTATCAATAAATGTTTACACAGCACTCTAATGTAGGTGCCCAGTTGCTTTCAAAAGTGTAAGACAGTTCATTGCATCAAAAAGTTTTACTATCCAAAGGCTCAATTCTGCAAGCTATTAAGTGCCTCCTGTGAAGTGCTGGGAGTTGAAGGGGCTTGGCATTGCACAAGATTGGACCTTAAAAATGATCTAATACCGTGAACAATGTCAGAGGAAAATAGTGCTAGGTGGAAAGGGAGAGGCTGACAGTGAATTAGATCACATGCTTTATTCTGTAAAACTGTGAATGCTTGTTAGTTCCAGTCGTCCCCTGAGTTAGTTGCACTTTTCATCTCCTGTTCAGTTTGGAGGACAGAGGGTCAGGCCTGAGGGCAGAAGCAGATGACAAAAGAGTGGAGATGAGTGGTGGAAGGCAAACTGAATGAGGTGAGTGTTGAGGAAGGGGGACAGTAGGGATGACGGGTAATCCAAGCGACCGTGATCCAGGTGGCAAATACTCTTAGTTGACTGTACGTCCACATTGTTTTGTCTGTAGTTATCTAAGATGAATCCAATTTTAGTACACAGCTTGTTTTTGTACAAATAAAAGGAATATTTTCAAGTGTGTGTGGAAATTAAATCAATGTCAAAATTACCCATGAATAGCGGTCACATACGTAGAACTGTCTTTGATAATAACAAAGGTAGTAAATAAATGTGTGCTCTCCGAGCTAGGCAATCCCTTGTTCTTTACTTGGCTGCACAGAAAAGTAAGCCCCCACCCCTCTGCACCCAGCTTAGCTGCATGAGGGCTGCTCGGACTGTGGCTCCAGCTGCCTAGGGGCAGGAGAACAGGAGCAGCTGATATCCTCCCCCCTGTGAGCAAGTGAGAGGAGCGGAGGCAGCAGAGACTAGGGTGGCTGGGCAGCGACCCAAAAGGAGTAAGCTGTAACCCATAGGAAGTAAAGCAACATATTGCCAACTCCTCCCAGAACAAGGGGGAGCAGAGGAGGAATTGTGAGCACTCCATCAATTTCTCTGGGCTACTCACAGTGTCAGGTACTACCAGACTTGGGATCTGGGCCCCTAAAGTAAAACATTGTGGACCCTGAGCCTGAGCAGTTAGGCAGCATCTAAGGCCTTGTTGGGCTGTTACTGTTCAAAGGAGAAATTGGTGATAGGAGTCAGGTGTTTATTTGGTGCAATCCTGTTTATTTCCAAAGACTGTACATGGAGTCCTGGTTCCCTAACACAGTAGGAACAAATACCAGCAGACAGTTTCCTTGCTTAAAGCTTTGCTGCTGCTTGGCCTTGCATGCATGCTTAATGTCTTGGGCAGTGGTTTCTGCTGTCTCCAGCTATCTTTCTCCATAAAGGAGCTAAATTGCTTCTTCCCTTTAACCTGGGTGAAGAGTTGTTAGCACAAACAAGCTACAACAAGGTTTGTGATTGACTGTAGGTCAAAGATGTGCCTGCTGGAAGCTGTCAACTCCCTCCAGCACATCATGAGCATGGAAGCCGTTGCAATGTCTAAAGTAGCGATTCCTCCCTTAAGTGATTTTCAAACACATCCAAAACTAAGGGGCAAATTCTACTTTGCAGATATTCATGTGAAATGCCCACTGAAGCCAAAGAGGGCTGTGTGCACCTATCCTAAAGCAGAACGTACCCTTGAGCCAGTAAACAATCTGCGGCTTTTTCTAAAAAAAATCCTTTCACCACCTTCTGCTCTAGTGATACTGTATGTCTCATTATGAACAGAGCTGCAAAGAACAGTTTTTATAAACTGCTTGGATTTTACTTTTTAAAAAGCTTTGTCTTTTGGTTTATGGGCCAAAAAGGACATTTCTTGGCCTTAGAGTGTGCTATGATACATGACTCAAACAAATTGCCAGAAGGCCCATACAATTTCTTGAAAATCATGCAGAAAACTTGAAGATATTGAACATACAAACTTAAAACAACAAATGAGGAATTACTTATATTCTTTCTCCTGCACAGTATGTATGTCCAACCACATCATAGATACAATCCTGGGCCCCCATTTATTGTCTAATTGTGTCAAAATCCCTCCCTTCAAAATGAAAGTTTCCCTTTCCTGAGCCCCCTACCTGGTAAAGTCTATGAGTCTTTCTGAGTGAATCTCCTTGGCTTTTTAGGCCTTGTACCTTTACTGATGGCATGCTGTCTATATATGCATTGCATGAAAGCCCTGAATCTGACTTTCACCAGCTGTACCTATGGGACAATTCCATCTGGTCCCCGGTCAGGCCTGAAGAACACCATTTTGTAGAACCTGGTGTCCTCCACACAACGTGACCTCATACACACCTTACATATGGGGTCATGCCTTGCATGCAAGTGTAGAATTGCATGTCTTACTAAAAATGTTATGGCGTGCCATGGGCCTTTGTCAAACGTGGGGCAGAATTCTGAAATTCTTCCACTCTTCGACCAGGCCCTGGGTTTTAGCACTCACCTTGTGTATTCACTGTGCTTACCTTTCAGGTCTGACTGAACTCAGGCACCTGTGATTCTCCTTTCAGGATCTGTGAGCAGCGGTGGACAGTTATCAGACAGTCTTCTTAAAACAAAACATGTTATTTATTTTGCAATAGGAACAAAGTTTTTAGAGACAAAGATTTTTAAAACCACAGTCTACATGCATGTCTATCTTACCTAAAGGCTCCCTATTCCTTGATGGTAACCTAGCAGGCCTAATTCTTTCACACACCCTCAGCAGGTACCTGTTGCAGTCTGATTGCCTGAACAACTGCCTGCTTTCCTGAGAGAGTTCCTTTTTAAACCTGCCACAGTTCTTTTGATCTGTATTTGCAGGCCTTTCCTGTCCTGGCACTGTCTCTTAACAGCCCTCAAGTGTTTGCAAAGGAGCTTACCTTGAGCCATTATTTTTCCCTTCTGTTTGTTTTGCCTTTTCCCTATTAAACTAAACCAATATATTCATACAGTAAACATGCCAATAACCAGGTCATCATACCATATTCGTCAGTTATTACAGAGCTGCCCCACATTCATCACAGATAAGATTGCGATATTTAGCTATAGCCTTGAGCAGAAGACAATGCAGAACTAACCCACCCCAGACAGAACATAGGAGGAGCTCCTGCCCAAAGAGGTACTGTGCAGGAGAGAATGCAGACTATTAGGACGGCATAACATATTTGTTCCTACCAGGCATGGCCAGCCAGCAATACTGGCTTTCAGAAAGGGGTGAGGAGCCATGGTCCTGCCTAATTGTCCCCTCTAGGAGCAATTAAAGAGCAGTCCCTGCATAGCATAAGGACTGCAGTTCTACCTGCCTCTTATGTAGCCTGTGCAAGATTGGAGGGAGAGTCCTGACATGCATACCCATAGAGTGCACACGTCTGCATATATACAGTAATTCTCTCAGCAACAACTCCGGAAAGACCAGTATTCCAAAGGTCCAGCTCAGCGGTAGAGTGGATGATTCATGAGCCTCATCATGAATACAGAAAGTGACAATGTACCCCAGTGGAAGTATTGAAGGACCAACCTTCCCATACTTCCCATACACCAATAATGCAAAAGCCTCATTTCTGCCCCCCTCTTTTCCCAATTCCGTGCACATTTTGGGCTTAACTGTGCCTGTTAGACACAGCCCCCAGATAGATGCAGAGCCACGCTGTCCCAGGGGCACTCCAAGAGATAGGAGAAGTACCCACACTAAGGAAGACAGAAAAGCCTCCTGGAGTTCCCTGGAACACATGCATTCCTACCCCTCTTCAGCTGTAGAGCATACTTCCCCCTTGTTATGATCATGGCATACCAGAGACGTTAGATAAAAAACACATAAAATACTCTTCTGGAAAGCTGCAAAGTAACTTCTGTCATCCTTAGAATCCAGACCAATAACACAGAAACCAGAGAGAGAGAAAGCAAGCTGCTCCATAAGGCAGAGAGGTTCAGTTCACCCTACTTAGTTCTAGGCTTTTCCCAAACTGACCGCTGGTCCCACATCACAGGCTTCACTACAAAGCCCCCTAGCCTGCAAGCAGGACCAGGAACCCCTCATCTTTCTCCTCCTCCCCACCACTCTCAAAGTGATAGCTCGCAACACATCACACATTTGTAAAAGTCTTGCTCCTTGGGCCAGTTTGCTGGTCAAGCAGGGCAGTGACCCTGTCTCTGGGCACTATGCACTCCTGAGAAATACAGAGGAAAAAGTACCTACGCTCCTCAAGGTACGGGGACTGCAGCTGGGCTTGGCCCTTACATGGATCATGCAAACAGGAACAGGAAGGTTCCTTGTATCCTCCCCCTCCACACACCAGAGTAAAGGCCAGCTTTGTTCTAATCCCACTGAATAGTGCATCTGTAGCAATCACAGAATAAAAGAGTCATGGGCACATTTATAAAGGACCTTCCATCTATTTTATGCCTTCACACTTCTCAAGTCACGCCACCTAGTTCCTCCATGGAACCATAGAGAGGCATGGTGAGTAGATCAGTGACAAGTGTGAATCTACTGGCCACAGGTCATGTGTTAGGTGGGGGAGAGCAGGCAAAGAAATGTGCCACAGCCAATAACAGAGCTCAGGGCTACAGAAACACCTACAGCTGGACTGCACGGGTGATCTACTGCGGATATTTTTAACAAGTGGCTCTCACAAAGATGCTCCCCTTCAGCGGGTGATAAATTCCATGCCTTGGGGCTGCATGTGTTTGCAAGTAAGAAACTTTGCAACCTATACACTTGTTTCACAATGTAAATAAAAATATTCTCACAACCCAGGAAGCAGGCATCATCACTTGGCATAGAAATGTATAATAAGATGCACTTGGCCAGAAATATACTGAGTAATGGAGAACAGCATTCAACCTGCTTAATTTAAATGAAGAGGAGAGTGAATGCCTGACACAGAGGTCTGAGGGAATCCTATCTTGGGAAAGGATACTGAAAATACCTAATGCGTGGTGCAATCTTGTTATGACTCTTGGTGATAAGAGCCATCTCTAGTGAGAAAAATTTCACAGCATCGAGAGAGAGATGAACTCAGGAGGCAAGGAAATCACACAACCCTTCTTTACCAACGGGATCCCACCAGCCCTGCTTCTGGGGAAGCATCTGACCTCCTGACTCCCACACTGGTCTCTCCTGTAAAACAGTTTTATCCAGGCTTTCTGCAGGTAACCAGAATTTGACCTGTAGGCCCAGATCCTGCAACAGGATCCATGCAAGCATATCCTGGCATCTGCATGGATTGCCAGTGAAATCATAGGATAAAATTTCCACCCTGCCCTTAGTGTTAAATTCATTTATTGAAAACTCAAAGTCTATGTACAGGAAATGGCACCAATTAATTCCAGCACATCACTGAAACCATATCAATAAGCGTAACTGCTTTGAATTTTACAAACAGCAAGACTGGTCTGGTTTTTAAACCAAAACCATTTTCAGTTAAGCAGAAGTGTTTCAAACCACAAGAAATATTGTGGCATATGTACGAATATACATTCAAAAAGAATGGTGCCCAAGCATATCCAAGTTACTTTTGAAAAACTATAAGAAATAAAAAGATACCTGCTATATACAATCCATTGTCTTTCTACTGCATGTCTAGTCACATTGTCCTTCACACATACAAACACACTCTGGTTAATAATTTAGAAGTAAAGGAATTTTTGTTTAGCCGCTGTCTAAATAATTCAGAAGAAGTCTTGAACCAAATAGACTTTTCAAAGCTGAAACAGCCCTGTGTAAAATGGTGATGAGAGATTGAAATGCCTCCCACAAGCCTCTCACATTACTGCTTTTGGACAATAAACTCTGCAAATCAGAAGCCTACGAAAAAGGACGAGGGCTGCTCACATTCACCTGCTGCGTGTGCCAGCAATAGAAGAGAGAGGGAAAAAAACCAAGGTGTTTGATCACTTCCCATTAACAGAAAATTAAAGACATCAAATTAAAGAATGTGATCCAAAGCTCATTGAAGTTAATAGAAAGATTCTCTTTGATGTCTCTGGACTTCAGATTAGGCCCCTGATGCAGGGTCCATTAAATGTTTAAGAAATTTTAAAGTTATTCAAAAAGGCAAGAGCCATTTTCAAAGTAGAAGAGCAATGTTTACAAAGTTACAGCTGATCTTAGAGGAGAAATAATAAATGTATTTTCTTCTGCACAGCATTACTTGCATGCATGTACAGAGTTTATATTACCTATTATAAAATAAATATTTGCCTCTCTCATTCATGAAAATTAAATTAGTCAGTATTTTAAGACCCTTTCCCCTCTCTCACCATTCACTTAATTATGAAGATTGTTTTGGGACACATGTTCTAGGAAGAGATGCTGCACAATGCTGTGCTGTGGTGAACTGAAAAAATTTAATATCATCCCTGTAATAAATTCAAGTGATTTCTACTAAGCATTAGCTCCTGTGATTGGACCCAAACATGGGCATAAATAAGTCCCTATCGTGGAGCATAGTGTGAAGCAAAAAGGATTCTTTCCCCAAGAATCAGGCAGCACAAGATAATACTGAAGAGGTTTATTCACGGCACTGGGAAGACTGCCTTAAACAGCTTTGAATTCATGTTGTTACAGGAGAACTTATATATGGTTTTTATCACTTAAACAATCTATTTACATTTCTTCTCTCTCTTCACTTACAAATACAAACATTGTTCCACCCAGAAAGAACAGGAGTGATAATGACAGATACAGAACATACATGCAGAGAGACACTCTAATTACATGAAAGGATCTCTGACTACTCTTGGGCGGGGGAATGGGTGGAGAGGGAGAATCCTTTCAAATAGGAGGGTACATGGGGGGGGTAAGGAATGTGCTCTTCTCCCTGTGATGAGTGGATATCTGGCCTTCCAAGAGTTACCAGGTATTTACATATGCCAATGTCCTTGAGGCTCTGGAATGCCTGCCTGTTAGTTATGTGAATTTTCAGCCTAGCTGAAAATTGCCTCAGGCCTGGCAATAGAGAAGATGTTGGCACACTTGGGCTCTGAAGTCTTGGTGGCTTGTTCAGAAAGGAAATAATCAGTGAGGTGGTTTGTGTCCAGTTTCCATGGTCACCTAGTATTTCAACATTTCTAGCAGTAGTGTTTGGGACTCCAACCACACCCACTACCTCTTCTGCAGTCAGGTCATGAGGGATACCATCAGGGGAGGCCCACAGGGAAGGACTGTCCCCGCTTGACAATTCTGAAAGAAATGCCATCAAGCTTATGATGTCCATCAACACAGCAGCACTCTGACAGCAACAGAAGAGAGAAAGCAGGTCAGCTGTGTAGTTCTGTGCATGGCTTCTCCAAGACCTGGCCAACCTCACTGCAACCCCATGAACTAGAGCTGGGCCAGGTCCTCTCTATTTAAGGCTTTAAGTAGCCACAGACTGGGGAGGTGGAACAGCATTGTCCCATCCTGTGTAGATACAAGACAGCAGAAGTTCTGTTGGTGGCCACATCACTAGAGCTGTTAAATTTTTACGCCCTAACTGTAGTCTGACAAAGGCTCAGAGAGGAAGAGCTAAATTGCACTTAATCAGCTGCTTTCCCCTCATGCTGATGGAAAAACCTCAGGCATTTCCAGCACATCTCTATTTAGTAAGAGTGAGGGCATTCCAAGACCATTAAGAAGATCGCAAGCAACTTTTTTCTAATTGTTTCTTATACTTTAAGATATGTGTGAAATGGTACATAGAGGATGTTGATATTTAAACAAAGACAGAATTTATTTGGTAAGTCTGTGCATTATAGGAACTAGAGAGGGTAATGAAAAGCATTATGGGCTATTTTATGCAAGCTTTCCTCATGCTGGTCAGCATTTACTTATATTATTAGTCTTGTTAATCTTCTGGAGGAATAACTCAGGCAAATGGTCACCAACTTGAGTAAGAGTTACTATGATCTAGCCCTAAATGCATATCCATTTCAGTATAGTCCTTTATGGAGCATCATGGAAGTCACTGTGGATATCACAATATGTTGGGGGGGAAGGGAGGGAGGTTAAATAGATTTTAAAAAATGGTTCTAGAGCTAGCACCAGAGCTCTCGTTTAAAACATACATTTTATATTTGACAGGCCAATTTATAGCCTTCCACAGTATGACCATGAAGTCTCATGAATTTCTACATCCAATGTTTCCTCTATATCATCATATCAAAGATGCAGGTTTTACCCCTCCTGAAACTAATTTTACTTGCTACTTCTTGTGCTCCATGGTAGCCCCATGCCTCCAGCATTGTGCTCCTATGGATTCTTTACCTGTCTCTGGACCAAAATATCCCATTAGGACAGTGTTGTCACAAACCCGTTAGAATGTATTTCACTTGTGTAGTGAAAGGGACCTTCCGCCTGCTCTGCCCTGAGGATGTGGCGGGGGGGGAATACTGAGTGCACATTTCAGTGTACTTAGTGGATAAGTGTGATGCAGTTGTGAGAAAATCAGGCAGAGGCCTAATTTGCACACCTCCACCAAAATAAATAAATAAAACACCAACAAAGGAGTAACCATTTTATAACAGATACAAATCTTGTATGTAACTGGTCAACATCAATAAATGTCTTCTTAAAAAAATCTGTTGGTAATTAATAAACAAAGACATTTTAACACGTGTAATGAAAGAAAATTTCAAAATGTTGCCATTTGATCTACTAGTCAAAAATAGAAAAATAACATGGATTTGGAGTCCGAGTCTCAGGTCTACTCCAACTGCTTTTTGCCACTTCAGCAGTGCAAAGCAGCTAGAAACCCAGCAGACCTGGCCTGCTAAGGATTCCCCCTACTAGAGGGAATCCTGGATATTTAAAGCAGCCATAGTGGCTTACGGTCACCCTCCCTCTCCAAGCCACTGTGAATATGGCCAGAGAGCCCCAGTGCTTTTTTGGTCCCTAGTCACCAGAATGCACCCTGGGGGCTGTGCATAGCCAGGATTAACATACAGCAGCCTGAAGGTCCCTGGAATGAGAGAATTCAAAGGTGGTGTAAAGCCATCTTTGCTCTCCTAATTCTACACTGAGAACAGCTCAGCCAGGACAGAGATTGTGGGCCTTTAAGCATACCAAGTTCTTATTTAACAGCAGTTTTCACTTTGGGGCTTGATCAAACAGCCAGTTAAATTAACAGGAATCTTTCCATTAATTTCACTGGGAGGCAATCAGGACTTCGGTCTATTATATTACAGAAAAGTCTTCCATTGGAAGCCCCTTTCATCAAGGAATACAAAAACAGTCTGGACAAGTTACTAGAATATATATCAGATGGAAGAACCCTGCACTGGCAGAGGGATTCACTAGATAATCTATTAATTCTTTTCTGTCATTGCCTTCTGTGATTTTTGTCGGGGGGGCATCATACAAAACCCTACATTTATTATTTACTTTAAAGGTTTATCTTTAATATTTAAGGGTCTTCTATCTTTCAGATTTGAGTGGTAAAATTGTGTGTTTTGGTTTTGGGATGGTTTTTGTTTGTTTGTCTGCTTTGGGTGGGGTTTTGGGGGGGTTTTGTTTTGTTTTGTTTTGGCTATATTCGGGTTAAATCATGTATTTCGATTTTTATTTCAATTAAAGTGTAGAATAGCCAAGGTAAATCAGACACCAGAATAAGTAGCTGAGAGACATCGAGCACCTGGAGCTCCCACTGAAGTCAATATCTGTTTAGAGCATTTCTTGTGAGTGAAGCTTCTCCTATGCAAGCAGTGACAGAAATCTGTCCTCCTCTCCCCCCCTCCCACATTAGGAATGATTAATCCCTGAGGTGCTTTTATATAATTTACAGATCTCTGTGTCATCTTTTCTGCTACCTTCTCTCCTTCCTCCTGCCCCAGTTTAGTATTAGCCCAGAAACTAAAGGTAATCTTTACAATTCCTATTGGATTTGATTCTATTCCTTCTCAAGGTTAAGGTGCCACTAAATTGTCATAAGTACTTGGAACATAACGGAAACATGTTATTCTTTCAGCTGTGGGAATTTGCAAAGAAAGGAAAGACTACCAGAACTTCACACTGTGGCCTAGAGTTATTTATGCCTGAACTGATCACAGAGCTTTGATAGTCTGCGATAAACACTGTTCAGCAATTAAAAAGCAGCATACAAGTCAGAACATGAGAAGAATAAATGCTTGGAAAATATGGTTAGGTATTAGTGCCTTTGCTCTCTCTGGAATGTGGTGGCACTAACCTGTTACACTATTTAAATAAGCTATAAAATCATTGCAGAAAGGAGTAAAATTACTGGATCATAGTTATACCTATGTGTAAACCCACCAGGGTCAATGCACTTCTGAGGACAGAATTTTGCTTAATGTTCACATCTAGAGTGAATCATTAAACAAAGTTTTATATTAGAATACTTGGTGTGTAGCAAAGAACTCTCAGTAAAAATATGTATAGAATGAGTTATTGTTAAATGTTTAATGCTGAGTGTTATTGATTTATATGGTACAGTGCCTTAGATTTTGGTATTTCTTCTAGAAAAAAGTGATCAACTGCTAAATCCATTAAAATTAAATGTTTGAAATCTCTTTCTTACCATTGACTATTTACTGTACTAGAGATGGGAGATTCCAGTGGTGTCAGGGGTTTGACAAAGCATCAAACCACTTTTTAAAAAATTTGGGATGTCACAAAACTTTGAGTATGCAAAATATTTTTCCCAATATTTTTTCTTGGGAAATGTTTTTAAGAAATATGATATTTCTAACCAAGAAGTTGATGCCCTAAATGGTTTGGGTCCTCAGTTCCCATAAGACCTAATCAGATGAGGTGCACAAGCTAATAGCTGCCCCAGTTTAAACAGAAAGGGAGAGCACCGGAGACAGAACATTTTCAGCGATAAACCCTCAACAACTCTGAAATTTGCTTCCACCCTTCACTCATCCGAATCTGAATTATTGATCTTGAGGTCACACTGTGACTCAGTATCTATTTCTCCAGGGAATAGTGGGGTAAGACTCAGTGAGTGGGACTGAGTTGTGCGAGAGTTTTTGTTTGGCTGGAGTATGAAGGTTTGAATTATAGTCCAGTAAGTAAATTGTATTGCTTTGTAATAATAATTTTATGTTCATGCTGGATTTTTTTTGTTTAACATTGACACATCAAACGTAGTGATTTGTATCTTAAAGAAGCTCTCATATTATTTGTGAAGTAAATTCATTTTAAAGAAAGTGAATTTTCTCAGGGCTCATTTTTCCATGTACTATGAATATATAGTGAGCTGGTGAGTAATATGAGATTAAGATGACTACATTACTCTAATGAATTATTTTAAACAAAATACTACTTCAACCTATTACATACATTGTTTATGCCCATTCATTCTACTTGTTTGGTGATGATTTGGAATGAAGTATCATAGAACCTGCTTCCACCTGTCATCAGAGCAGTTCTAAACAGTCCATCACAGAAACTTGGTGGAATGAAGATAATCAATGAGACAGAGCAATACCAAGATACAAAATATATCAGAAGGAGAGAATAGGTCATACTGGTAGAGGAGTGGCACTATATGTGAAAAAAAGCAAATGAAAGAGTCAAATGAAGTAAAAATCTTAAATGAACCAAACTGTACCTTGGAATCTATATGGATAGTAATTCCATGCTTGAATAATGAGAATATAGCAGTAGGGAATTTTATCCCGCACAGCCTCTGCACAACAGAGGGCAAATCAAAGTCCTGCATACCAACACTCTCTGCACTACCAAAATCTCTGTCTACCTGCATGGCATGGCAATTCCCTGAACAGCAGCCAATCGCTGTGTACACTGAGACAATTGTTGGCTGTTAATGACAGACTGTATGGGTCTGGCCACCAGTCTCACTAATGTCCCTTTTTTTCTTCTTTAGGACAACACACACCACAGCTTGTGTGTCCTTACGTTTCACTTCCCAGATATGAGCTGTTTCTTCCCACTGTCTGGCCTTCTCTGTGTAAATGTCTATATCGCACTAAGAGATAGAAAACAAAGTGGCCTGGGCTAAGCAGTGAGAGATGGCAGAATCATACTGTGTTTTCCCTTTCTGTATTTGACCTTGGCATGCCATAGCTGTTCATGCAGCTCCTTGTTTTCTTTGGCCAACTTTCATCAGTCCTCATTAAGGGATTTAGAAATGAACAGAGGTCCGTGCAAAGTAGCCAAATGTTTCTTTTTATGGTCAGGGACAGGCTTTGTCTCTACAAATTGTTCCCACTGGAACATTAAGTCTTCATATGCTGTTTTACCCTTAAATGCTTCTCCACACCGTGGGTTCTTTCCCAGGTCATCTCCTAAAGCTTCTATATCCAACACTGGTTCTAGCGAAAGAAGGGCAGGAGTGGCAACCTCTCTACTGCCTGACTTACAACACATTCCTGTAGAGGACATAATGCCCTCCTCCTGAAGCCAGATACAGCTTTGCAGAGAACTGTGCCAGGCAGCTTGCTACGCTGCTGACACACAGTGAGAGAAACCCTTGCACCGTGCACCTCAAAGATTGTCCCACTCACAGCTGATCAAGCCCACCCAGGGACGCCAATTGTTGATACTGGATGCTTAGTGATCAATGTAGTTACCAGTGAGACATGGTACACCTGATCTGCAGATCAATAAGGTTTAATGTGCAAAGTTTTTTATAAATATGATAGTTAAATACAAAGCTTAACATCAACTACAATGTATTATACTTACTAAACCTGGAAAGCTAAGCAGTCACTCAGGAGGCTATATACAGAAATGGCTTTTTTTCCAGGGGCCCTGCCTGGGAGTCAGTGGGTCTTCTGGGCTGACCAGCAGCACCTCCCATGGAATCAGGTATTGATGGAGCATGCTCCTTTGTCTGAGTGGTGACTTTTTATACAGTTTTTATTTAGTTACTTATTTATTAATAATTACCTATTTTATTACTACATTTTATTTTTACTGTGATAATTGGGGTTGTTAAAACAACATTTGGTGATAGGATAGTTGGTGAGAAAATATACCCCTGGGCAGTGTGAAACTGTAACCCCAGGCATTCAAGGATAGCTTGTTATTCCCATCACTGTTATCTATGTGCAGCTGCAAGCAGACATATGTATTTCATTTTATTATGTACCATGGTATGCAGAAACTGAGACATCTGCAAGGTTACTCAATATTCCTATTTGTCTTTGCCAGCTGGAAGAGGTCAGGTAGCGGAGGCCAGAATAATCAAGCAAGCAACTTAAGCTATCCTAAGCCCCAAAACAGTGGTCGAGCAACTCAAATTGCACAGGGCTTCCAACACTACCAACCATCTGTCCAGGATGGTGATAGTGACTGTGAAATGCTCAGGGAGATTAGAGAGGTTATATAAATAAAAAACCCAATAATAATGACAGATTTCAACTATCCACATATTGACTAGATTCATGTCACCTCAGGACAAGATACAGAGAAAGTTTCTTGACAAATAAATGACTGCTTCTTGGAGCAGCTAGTCCTGGAACTCACAAGAGGAGAGGCAATTCTTGATTTAGTCCTAAGTGGAGCATAGGATCTGGTGCAAGCTGAACCACTTGGTAATAGTGACCATAACATAATAAAACTTAACATCCCTTTGGGGGGAAAACACCAAAGCAGCCCACCTTGGTCATATTTAATTTCAGAAAGGGGAACTACATAAAAAAAAGGAAGTTAGTTAAACAGACATTAAAAGGTACCCGTAAGCCGGTGGCATGGTCCAGCCGGGTCGTCAGGCGCAGGCTCCAAGGAAGGCCACAGCATCTTGTTCTAGGGGAATAAGCGGTGCAGATTACAAGTCTTTAGCCCTAGTCCCCAGCGGGGCGGGCTTCCTTCCCCATCTGTAGCCCTCTGGCCCTCCCATAGGGGAGAGCTGATAAGGGGTCTGTAGCCCTGGCCTTTCAACAGGCAGGGCAGTAAAGCAGTCTATTGCCCCTGGCCTTCCCACAGGCAGGGCTAGCAAGCAGTCTGGTGCACCTGGCCCTCAGGCAGGGCAGGGAAAGCAAGCCCTCAAGTAGGGTGAGGCAGACCAGAGCAGTCTGCAGCGCCCAGCCCACGAGCAGGGCAGGCCAGGCCAACTAGTCTATATCCTCTGTCCTTCAGGCAGGCAGGACTGGTAAGCTTGGCATCGTCGGGCAGGCAGGTTCAGAGGAGCCAAGCACTCCCAGGGTGGCTAGGGAAGGGGCGAGGGGGATGCAGGCCCACCCAACTCCACTGCGTCCCAGCCCAGGGCCCTGGCAGTGGCAAAGTGGTTTGCCACTGAGTCAGCAGGGCTTCAGCTGCAACACGCTGACTGGGTCAGCCACAGCCTCAGCCAAAATATGTTCAGTTATCCCTGGGCAACTTCCTCCCACCCTGTACCTGGGTACCTGCAGCCAGTGGTCTTCCTCTAGCTCGCTGGGGTGCATGGCAAGTGGGCGCCCGATGAGTTCTTCACCGTCAACCAGCAGCAGGTCTGGAAACTCCTCAGGGTTGTCAGTGGAGAGCAGCTCCTCTAGGTCCCCGGGTCCCAGCAGGTCCTCCAATATACCATGCTCAGGTAGCTCCAGTGGGTCCCCAGCATCAGGCAGTGCCTCCAGGTCAGGGCCGGCCTTGGGGGATTGCTCCCATTCAGTGGCCTCAGGTAGCTCTTCCCAGTCACTCAGGCCTGGCAGCCTTATCCAGTCGCTCAGGCCCGGCTGCCGAGCAGGCCTTGAAGGCTCCGGTCAGTGCAGCAGTTGCTCCGCACAGCCACAGGACCTGGGTCAGGCCCAGACCACAGCCTCAGGTTAGACACCTCTGTCTCCAGCGACAGCTTCCCCCTGACTGAGCTGCTAGGCCGGCTTTTTATACTGGCCTCTCCTGTCCTGGTTCCACCCCTTTTCTCCCGGGGTCTTCGGCCTGCAGGGCCTTGTTCTGCCCAGCAGAGGAGTTTTTCAGGGCCTTTATCTGCCCAGCAGGGGGGTTACAGCTTGTCCCTGGACCCAGGCTCTGAGGAAGGCCACAGTGCCTTGCTACAGTACCGTGTCAAAAGTGAAATCCCTGCAAGCTGCATGGAAACTTTTTAAAGAAACCATAATAAAGGCCCAATTTAAATATATAACCCAAATTAAAAAACATAGTAACAAGACCATAAAAGTGACACCATGACTACACAACAAATTAAAAGAAGCAGTTAAAGGCAAAAGGGTATCCTTTAACAAGTGGAAGTTAAATCCTCTTTAGGAAAATAGAAAGGAGCATAAACACTGGCAAGTGAAGTATAAAAATATAATTAGGAAGGCAAAAAAGGATTTAAAGGACAGCTTGCCAAAGACTAAAAAAGTAACAGCAAAATTTTTTGTTAAGTACATCAGAAGAGGAAGCTTGCTAAACAACCAGTGGGACCACTGGATGATTGAGATACTAAAGGAGCTCTCAAGGAAGATAACGCTATTGGGGAGAAACTTTGCATTGGTCATCATGGCTGAGGATGTGAAGGAGATTCAAAAAGATCCATAAAGTCTTTGACAAGGTCCCTCACCAAAGGCTCTTAAGCAAAGTAAGTGGTTATGGGATAAGAGGGAAGGTCCTATCCTGGATCAGCAACTGGCTAAAAGATCAGAAACAAATGGTGGGGAATAAATGGTCAGTTTTCAGAATGGAGAGAGATAAATAATGGTGTCCCCCCAGTAAGGTGTCCATACTGGGGGGACACCACTATTCAGTACTGTTCAGCATATTCCCAAATGATCTGGAAAAAGAGGTAAACAGTGAGGTGGCAAAATTTGCAGATGACACAAAACTACTCAAGATAGTTAAATTCAAAGCAGACTGCAAAGAGTTACAAAGGGATCTCAGAAAATTGGATGACTGGGCAACAAAATGGCAGATGAAATTCAACGTTTATAAATGCAGAGTAATGCATATTGGAAAACATAATGCCAACTATACATGTAAAATAATGGGGTCTAAATTAGCTGTGACCACTCAAGCAAGAGATCTTGGAGTCATCGTGGATAGTTCTCAGAAAACATACACTCACTCTGCAGTGGCAGACAAAAAAGCTAACAGAATATTAGGAATCATTAGGAAAGGGATAGATAATAAGACAGAAAATATCATATTTCCCCTTTATAAAGCCATGGTATTCTCACATCTTGAATGCTGCATGCAAATCTGGTTACCCTACCTCAAAAAAGATATATCGGAATTGGAAAAGGTACAGAAAAGAAAAGAAAATAATTAGGGGTGTGAAAAAGCTTCCATATGAGGACAGATTAATAAGACTGGGGCTTTTCAGCCTGGAAAAAAGATGACTAAGGTCGGATGATAGAGGTCTATAAAATCATGACTGGTGTGGAGAAAGTAAATAAGGAAGTATTATTTACTCCTTCTCATAACACAAAAAATTGGTGTCACCAAATGAAATTAATAGGCAGCAGGTATAAACGAACAAAAGGAAGTATTTCTTCAGACAACACAGTCAACCTGTGGAACTCCTTGCCAGAGGATGTTGTGAAGGCCAAGACTATAACGGATTCAAAAAAGAACTAGATAAGTTCTTGGAAGATTGGTCCAACAATGGCTTTTAACCAGGATGGGCAGGGATTGCTGTTTGCCAGAAGCGATAGGATGGATTGCTTGACAATTACCGGTTCTGTTCATTTCCTCTGAAGTACCTGGCATTGACCACTGAGGGAAGACAAGATATTGGGCTAAATGGGCCATGGGTCTGACCAGTATAGTCATTCTTATGTTCTTATGTAACACCCTTAAAAACATCACCAAATGAGTACACAAGAAGTAGATTGCATCATGGAATAGGTCATCCATATAGCCTGAGAGAATCTGCTTCGATAGAGAAAAAAAACCCTCTGACCACACACCTCTAGTTGTCACCTACCAGCCCCCACTGGAAATCATTAAGTACTTACAGCCTATACTTAGTGCAGGTCCTATCCTTAAAGAAATCTTTCCCAAGTCCCCTCTTCTGGACTTCAAACAACCTCCCATCCTCGTCATCAGAAGCAAGGTCCCGACAGACCAGGAGACACCAAATCAAAGCTGCACTGGACCCTGCCATAACAAGAGATGCAAACTTTCAGACATATCTCCACTGCTATAGTGATTGACACCTCCCACAACACACCTTTCAAGATCCATGGATCCTACACATGTGGTTTTCTGCATCCGGTGCACTAAATGCTCCAATAACAACTATGTGGGTGAAACAAGACAATCACTACACTTTCAAATGAACTCTCACATAAAAATGATAAAAGACAAAAATACCATATCACCCGTGTGTGAACACTTTTCACAAATTAACACTTTATATCTGACCTCTTAGTCCTTTTTCTCAAAGGAAGATTGCATAACGCATTTAAAAGACAAGCCTGGGAACTTAAATTCATAATTTTGCTACATATTACAATTATATCCACTGAACAGACACCCTGGAGTATGGCTCATTACAATGATCTGTGACCCACTAACCCTCCTTTGTCCTACAACTGCAAGATATTAACTGCCTTGCATGGTCTCTTGCAACATGTGTTAACTCCTTTTCTTCACAATCTGCTCCACCTTGTATTTGCCTGTGACATGGACCCCTCATCTACACTGACAATGTAGGTCGACATAATGCAGCTTATGTCAACCACATAAATTACGCGTCACCATTGACATGTCAGTCCCACCGACCTAAATCACGGTAAAATTCGACAAGTGGCATAGCACTGTAGTCAAATTCTATGGGTTGACTGAGCATCAGTGTAGCAGAGCGCAACATAAATCAATGTCTTTGGCCTCTGGAAGGTATCCCATAATGTGACCTCTCTGGACATTCTCACTCTGCTGCACCACGGTCACGTGCACAGGAAACAGCCCCTCCCCTGAAGCTGTGAGAAATTTTGAATTCCCATGTCCTGTTTGGTCAACATGAAGAGAGCTTTGTCACTGAACTGCTCATGGTAACTGCATGCCCCAAACACACTTCAGCATGGAGTCGATATGAGGTCTTGTATCTCATTAGTCTGTGGGGTAAAGAGACTATTCTGGCTCAGCTCCGAGCCAGCAAAAGAATGTAGATATCAACGAGAAGATATTGTGCAGTATGGTGGAGAAGGGCCACAACAGGGACGTGCAGCAGTGCTGCATTAAAATCAAAGAGATGAGGCAGTCATATCAGAAAACTAGGGAGGTGAACAATCATTCTGGCTTGTCACCGAAGACATGCCGCTTTTATGAGGAGCTGCATATGATTCTTGGCAGTGACTGCAACACTGTACCACCACACAGCGATGATACCTCCGAAGAATCCCAGTTCAAGATGAATAAGGAGGATGGATGAGAATGAGAATGAATGAGGATAAATGAGGATTATGATGAATGACAATAAATGAGAATGGGGATGAGTGAGGAGGACTCTGTGGATGAGAAGGATGAGGAGAATAGGGGGTAGGAAAGCAGGGTATCCATTCTCCCTGAAAGCCAAGGACCTCTTCATTACCCCAGAGCAGCCCAGCTGGACACAGGACAGCGTTCCTGACAGAGATGCCAGGGAAGGCACATCTGGTGAGTTTGTATAGCAAACTGCATTTCTGTGGTTATGTCCCAGTCCAGCTTCTTATCTGTGGGAAAAAAGGGGTTTGTGTTTTTGTGGGGTGGGCTTCCTGGGTGTTGGTTCACTGAAGCAGAGGGTTACCCCCGGTACAGACTATTTATGTGCACAGGGATGCTCCGAGAATCCTCCGTGGCTATCTCCTGGAAATTTTCATGTAGGCACTCTGCAATCCTTTGCAGAAGGTTTCTGGGAAGGGCAGCCTTTTTTCTTCCACCACGATAGGACACTTTTCCTCACCACTCTGCTATTAAATGAGCAAGCATCATTGCGGAACACAGCATAACAGCAAAAACTGGCGCTCAGCCAACTGAAGATGTTGTGTGACAGCCTGCAGCAAATGGGAATTGTTTTGTTCTGTGGCTTGTAGCAGGCTGGCTTCAGTAACATTGCAATTTTCCATACTGTGGATCCTACCTCGGCCTTGAAAATACTGCAGGATAAGTTGTGAATTGTTCGTGATGCTCACAATGATAGGCACAGCTGAGCGGGCTCCATGCCTCTCCAGCAGTGGCATACATGCGGCAGAGATGGGTTTGGAAAAATGGTGTGAAAAAACATTGGTCTCTTTGTTTTGGATGGAGGGGCGAGGGAGCACGTTGCATCATGGGAGGAAGACAACCTTCCCAAAAGACACTGCAGGTAGTTACATTGTGGGTTAGCTACCCACAGTGCACTGCTCTGATTATTGATGCAAGCGCAGCTGGTGGGGTTGCAAACCTGTGATGCAATGTGCATGGTGCGATCACATGTCTCTGATTTTGTAAGTTCACTGGGTGAAAGCTGACTGAAATTAAATCGACTTCACTCCACAGTGTAGACATACCCTGAGTAACTTTCCCAAACCTGAAAAAGAGCTCTGTGCAAGCTTGACAGCTTGACTCTTACACCAACAGAAGTTGGTCCAATAAAACATATTACCTCACCCACCGTATCTCACTTGTATTGGGAAGCATACTAAATAGGCATATTCCCAAAACCTAGAATTAATGTACAGGAAAGATACTATTGTCCATTATGCCATTCTCATGTCTCTGTTTCTCTCTGTCTGAAAACATCTATCACTGTATTTTAAATCAAGAGGTCCAGGATTTTCAGTCTGTATTATAACTTCAATAAACATGATCTTGTTCCTCTCCTATGTTACTTTTCTCACTTGAGAATTACTATAACAGGAGAGCAAAATTTGTTCTGTGTTAAAAACTGGAACTTCCATTTATTTTTCATAAAAGAAACTTAACATGATTTCCTGCAAAAGAAGTGGGCATATCATTTACTAATTCCCCTTTAATCTTGGTTTTGTGTTTTAGAGCTTGATTCGAAGAGCAATCTCCAAAACCATCTTGTGAAAGAAAGATGAACGAAGATGGGCTCGTGGGAGCACTTCCCTCAACTAAACCATTCCATGCATATATCTGGTCTCTGATTTAACTACAGTCATGGTCAGTCATTTATAAGACATAGGGACATTGACTTTAATCGCATTACTTAAGAAAATAACAGCATTCCAAATAAGGGGCTCATAACGTGGTCCATAGTGAGCCCTCACCAGTGTCAAATACTGTATTAGGAGTATAGTACCCGATCAAGGGAAACTGTCTCCTTACATGTGTAGGAGAAAATGAACCCCCATGAGTCCACCTCTCAGGACTAAAACCAATCAGCATTTTTCATTTGAAACCTTTTCCCCACCCAAGAAAAAGGACATTTTTTCAAAAATGAAAACTTTGGTGGAAGCTATGTTTTTCAAAACTTCAAAATCTTTCAGCCACAAACCTCAAATTTTTTTGGGGGTCAGTTAGCGTGTTTTACCTCCTGTCTCTCCCCCCTCTTTTTTTTTCTTCCCCCCTTTTCAGTGGCAAAATGTAAAAAAGGAAAAGAAGAAAATAGAAAAAAGAGTAGGGAAAGAAGAAAAAGGGGACTCAAAAAAGAAAATTTTCCATTGAAAAACTTTTCATTATAATTTTGAGAAAATGAAAACATTTTGAACAAGTCTTGTCAGGATCAAGCACCTCTAAATTTCAGTTAGTGCCACACGTGGAGACATAACCCAGCAACCTGTACGATTGCCTCTTTAGTGGTGCTCTTAGCCAGCAAAATGAGAGCCCATGAGAGGCATCAGCATTCTCTCCGAGAGTGCATATTTGAGTCCTCATATCAACAATGTGAGCAACAAGAATTGCTAGCTTTGGGGTTGCCTATATCTTAAGTGAAAGGCCACATTACTGTGCGATCTTTGTAATTAGAATCAGGATTTGCCACAACACAAGGTAAGTTAAAGAATGTCCCACAGGAGCTCCACAGCCAATTTCCTTTATTCAGAATGAACCTGATGAAAGCATGTTTATGATCAAAGTTATTTTTCCAAGCCAATCTATGCACTTTTACTCTTTGTTCATAGGAAAAAGTTTTCAAGAAACAAACACAGGAATGGTGGGATAATCTGCATCATGTCATGTGTTTTCTTACCACAAGTCCACAAACATGGTCTTCAGAGACAGGAGTGACTCAAGGAAAATGGCATCAGGGGCAGCACAGAAAGCAAAGTTGACAGAAACGTGAACCCAAGACAACCCCTGAGAAGATTTTTCTGCCAGCAAAGCCAGGAGTGGCGTCAGCCAAAGAAGGCAGCCACAAATCCAGAGGCGGTTGCTGGAAAAAACACATTCCAGGTCATACAGTCAGCTGCCAAATACACCCCATCATTATAGCCATGGACTTTGGAGAACACAGAGGAAGAAGGTGAAAAGGAATAGGCTTAACATTGCCTCCATCAGGAGCAGGGAGTGCCAAAAGAGTATTGATATTACCAGTAAATTCCACTTTGCCTTGTACTTGCATTATTTTAATGCAGATACTAGCTATATATTTTCAAGAGGAGACAGGAGATTTTATCATTTTTGGCAGCAAACTGCTTTCAGCAAAAGTGATAATGGCCTTACATTACATGGCCTTTTGCCCCAAAGGATCCCAATGAATTTTGCAAACTTAAACTGATATACAGCCAATGTAAGCAAGGCTATATTCATCTACCAGTTAAATGTAGCCCCTTCTGGAATGATCTGTGACAACTGCTAAGCAGCACTACAGAAGTAGCACGTCATATTTTAGACTGGGAAGTGAAGAATACCTTGCCCAATTGAAACTAGATGCGGAAGGCAGAAAGTAATTACCCAAACTGAAATTCAGCCAGCACACCAAGGTCAAAATCCTTATTCTGACAAAAAGTATCATAAAATCTTTAATTATTACAACCTTTGTTTTACAGCACATCCGGCAATATTGTCCTCAGCAAGATGCTGGAACAAAGATTCACTACTGCTTGACATTAATGCCACCTGCTGAATCAACACCACCATTGTATTCTGCATCTAGGTAGCCTTTAAAAGTTTCCGATCCAATGATCATCCAGGCTGACCCTCCTCAAAATCGACAGGATCACAATGAAAATGAATACAGCTGTCATGGGCAAATCTCTCTGCTTGCACAAAATCTTGAATTTAAGTCAGGCAAAATTTCACCCCTTTCTTTGTGAAAACAACTATTTGCTGCACAATGACAAATTGCCATCCACCACATTCTTTAAACAGCTGAGAGAATTTCTTACATTAGATGGCTGCCTATCCCAGAACAGGTGGATTAGCTCTTATCCACTATCCACTTCCTTTTCTTAATCATATAATAGAATGATCATTTTGATTTTTTTTTTGGCCTTGTGATTTATTCATTTTTTTTATATCACTGGGTTGTAGTGGCATTTCTCAAGGTCTCTCGATCACTAGTTGATTTAATCAGGGTTGGGGGAGGGAAGAGACCTTATGGTCTCTCCAGAACGCCATCTGCATAAACAATGGAGGAGAAACGGTAATGCCATTTCAGTGTACTGCATATCAGAGCTCTGGAAAAATGCTTCTTAAAAAATGAAGAGGTTATAAAGACCAGAAATATTTCAATTAATAAATAAAACCAATCACACTTTTAAATTTCTCAGCCAAGATATGGATATGTCATAACATATAGCCAGTACATCTTACTTAAGTTCAGAGAAAGAGATGAAAAAGTTCTCAGATTCATTCCATTCTGCTGTAAACATAATTATACTGATCATCTCACATGAATTAAGTGAGAATAATCTTTTCCCCTACAAAGTTTCAATGTATATAGTATTAGTGAAAGGGGCTAGACTGATGCAGTCCTGAAGACTGAAGTTTTCAGTTTATTAACAGAGCAAGGACAGAAAAAGGCAACAGCCATACAAGTTTCCCCACTGCCATTCATAAATCCCAGCCTAGAGGGATCACTTCTAGTGGTGAGAGCAGTTCTCCCCATGTGTCAGTTCACATATATGTTAGCCTGTCTGGTGAGACTTCCAACAATACATCACCTTGTTGGGAACAGCTAACAAATCACTTATTCTCTAGAAGAAACTAACAAAAATATCAACCCATTATTCTTGCCTCAGGAAATATCTCTTCACTAGGTCTATGCAAGTCTTGAAAAACTTATCAAATGTCCATCAGCCTCAGGAGAACTCAAACAACATTATTTGTCACTGCTTTTAAATTTAACAGCTCTCTCATCCAGTAAAAACAAATCAGTTTCAAAAGCGATTAGCTTACTTAACTCAAGGTGGGCAGAATTTCAAAGTTTTTTCCCTACAAAATTAAAACACTTTAACCTGTTGTGCAATTTTACAAACACCTTTAAAAAAAATAACTAGAAAAAATTGCCTACCCCCCAAACAATTTCACAAGGATGCCAAGTAAAGTGCATTAACAGCCCTAGAAATACTCAAAAATAACAAACGTCAAGCACATGCTAGGTTTGTTGCTTCCCAAAGCGCCTATCCAATAAATGCAGCTCTAACCTATTCATCTTACTGACTGGTCCCTGCATAATTGTCAGCCTTACCCTGTAGGCTACAAAGTCCGAGTAGGGAAGACATTTAAAATAAAATCTGATTTTCTCATTTAAGGGGATCAGGGAGACAACAGAAAGGTACCTAAAGAGGCTTCTCATTAACAGCTTTTCAAAGTTAGGCACACGCAATAGTACATAGTCATACGCACATTCCTAATTTATATACACAAAAACCTATTATGCATGTGTAAATCAAGTTTTTGCTCACAGAGTAAGAATTGGACTGCTTAAATTAGACACACACGAGAGTACACACACCCCTAATTTTGACAATCTAGCCTTGTCTTCTTCCTGCTGCCACAAGCAGGTAAGCATATGGGGCCACGTCCAACAGAATGGCTATGATTCGTTACACTGGGAAAAGCTCTGCTGGAGAGGACTGATTTGTTGATTGAAACAAATTTTAAAATTTGTATTAAAGTTGCTGTTAAAATGATCTAATACACATGTTAAAGAAAAAGCTTCTACACATCTGGGTATAAATGCTTAAATTATCCAAAAGTACAAAGTTTGGTTTAGAAAATCATAAAATACATATGCTATGTAATCCTCAATATCCCCAAATTAAGGTTAATAAAGCTAATAATACAGATTAAATATTAGCTTCCAAATATTTGGACACATCACGCATAAAAAGTTATACTAAGAGTAGCTTGTGGAAAGCAAATCTAGGAATGAGTGTAGATTGTCCCTCAGTAATTAAAAATGTCAGATAGGTTGTCCCTCCACCTGGAAAAAGTCCAGTGTTTTTGCAAAGGTAAATTGACAGTTTCAGTAGAGATGCAATTTCTCACATTGCACTACCAAAAAAGATATAGTCTTTTCTCTTGCACTTCCCAGTAAAGCTGGGCCAAAAAAAGGGTTATTTGGTTCACTGGCAATTCCAAAAAGTCACACACAAAAATTCAAACCAAAAATGAAACATTTTTTAAAGAAAAAATTTTGGAGCCAAAAAGTTAAAAAACATTAAGAGTAAAAATCAAGTGCAATGTTTTGGTAGTGCCAAGATGAAACATTTCATTTCGACCTGAAAAATTTTGTTTAGGTTGTCAAGCATTTTGACAAAAGGAAAGGAGGGAATTCACAAAATGGCTGGAGGAGAAAAAGCCTCCTTTATAAACTTTAGCCCAGTGGCTAAGGCACCCACCGAGGTTCAGAAAGATGTGGATTCAATTGAATGACGGGGAGAAGAGATTTGAGTCTTCTACAAGGCAAACGCATGCCCTAGCCATTGAGTTATGGGATATTCCGGTATGGGGCTTCCTCAGTCTCACCTGTTCAAGCTATTCAACATTTTATAAATGATAATTGAAGCAAAGATTTGAACTTGAGTCTCTTGCAGGCTGAGTGAGTGCCCTACCTATTTTGCTATAGACTCCTTCTCACTCTTTTTCTCTGAGGCAATTCAGAAGGTAGGTCTTCACTGTCGAGCTGGTGGAGTAAATTCGAACAAGCATGCTAAAATAGAATGCAGCCACCATGCAAAGGGCTAGCCACCTGACTACATATGCGTCCAAGTTGTCTACTCGGGGCAGCTACCCCCTCCCACCACTATGGCTACACTCAATCAGAGCTAGTATGGGTATGTCTCCTTGAGCTGGGATTTATACTTGCAGCTTGAAGCACAGATATATTTAAAGTCATTGAGCCAGGGGCAAAGGGTAAGAATGACTCTATAACATGGCAGTTAGGGAAGTGGAACCACCAGCTCATCCTCCTCCAGCCATTTTTGAGAGTCCTTTTTTCTCTTGCTTTGGTCAAAATGCCTGAAAAATGAAAACAAAATGCTGTGGGTCAAAATGAAACATTTTGTTTCAACATTACCAAAATCTTTTGATTTTTTTAGTTTGGATGAAACTGCTCTGTGAACAATGTAAATTTGCACATTATTTCAATCAACCCAACACTTCATTTTTCAGTAAACTATTCGCCCCCCAAAATTCTCTTGGCTCTACTTCCCAGCAGCACTTTCCTGCTGAAGAATCTCTCTCCACAGTGGCTTCTGATTGATCTTCCCTGGTCTTTCCTGGCAGCAGAATCCCAACCTGTTCCTGACTTTGCCCTATTTCAGAGAATTACTTCATAGAGGAACCTACAATGCCAACCTCTTCTAGCGCTTCCTTCAGCTGACTGTCATGGAGCCCTGATTTTCAATGGCTGCACAAAATGACACCACAGCTCTCACTGATGAAGTTTGGAAAGTTAAAGGATCTTTTCCATTACCAGTTTAATCTCACATGAACAGTAAGATGCAGGCTTAATCTTTGCTACTTATGGATAGGTTTATTTTTTCAGAATATGGCCAAGACCTCTTTCAAGGAGGTCCTCCAGGAGCAGAGCCAAGAAGTGATTATGAAAGGCAGCATAAAGAACATTTTACACTGTTTTCTGCCTATGCTTAATGAGCACCTCATAATTTGGGCTCCAGTTTGCACAATTTTGGCTTTTAGAAAATATGAAACACCTTAATAGATGGATTTTACGACTAGATTCCATCCCAGGCACTGAACCCATCCAGTTTTATTATTTAGGCTTTCAATAGACTGGGAAAAGCTTCAACATTGCATCTGAAGAATTCATGAACTTTTCCTAAAAAAATACCTGAAGTTCTCTCATCCACATTCTTTTCAACCATAAACACAGATAAAAAGGTAGTCTTCAAATAAATCTTACCAGACTTACACTTAAGTAAAAATCAATATATTATTCATTATCTTGTATTTCATTTAAATAAAAAATCCTTTATCTAGTACTTCCTTAGGTACCCTTCCAATATACCATATGTACAACCCTGCCTTTATATAATTCAGACTCCTGCTTCTGACTGAGGTGGAAGAATCAAGTGAATGCAGTGGAGGTAGGAGTCAAACAAAAGCAAAGAGAGAGAGCTGATAACAGGCTGGACACTGTCTTTTCAACAGCTGCACAAAATAACAAGAAGGGTGTGTCATTTCTGGTTGCAAGCTGGGACCACTGTCAGGAAGCCACTTCTTCACTGGTAGCAAGGACTGCATGCCATCCTCACTCATGGAGTAGTAGAATACAATTTTAATTAAGAATCTTAGTTCCCAACCTCAGTTTCTGCTATCTCCAGCTCTGAGATCTGTCTACATATTGAACCCATCACTGTGGTATCTGCAGGCATGTCTACTGTATCTGGAAGCAAGCCTGGGTCCACACTTCCACTAGTGGGGCTTGTGCTAGCAGTCTAAAAATAGCTGTATAAGATGGTGCAGCTCGAGGGCTGGAACTTGGCCATTGAAGCTTATATCAAAGCAACTTTTAGACAGCATTTTTAGAGAGCTAGCACAACCCTCATTAGCATGAGTATGTGGACCCAGGCTGGGAAGCTCACTCCCAGATGCAGGGTAGACAGGCTCAAGAGGTTGTGATAAACCTTTGCTGGTGTGCAAATATGAATCCACTGACGGACTGCACTCCTTCATGAGGCAATCAGTGAAGTGTGCTTTCTAAGACAGTGAGTGTCCTTAGCCTGACATTGTGGCACAGGGGTACTATCACTCTGATGCTTTGGCAGAGCTAAAGAAATTAAGAATTTTTTACATCATCATTCCTTAGAGCCTTCTTTGGTCACAGTCACCTGGAGACCCTTTAGTTAGTCCCAGGCATGAAGGCTGGCTGCACACTGACTCCATTCAGAATCATTTCAGAAGGCCCACAAGCAGCATGGCAAATCTAGCAGGTACACACATGGTTGGCTCAGTTATAAAAGACTGGTTTCTAACGTCAGCTGCAGATCATTCTTCATGCCACATCGACATTGCAGAGAAATCTAGGCAGGACAAGTGGGCCCACAACAGATGTCTTGATGACAAGCGTGCTCTTGGGTGGTTAATGTCTGTTACACAAGCATATCAAAAGAAAAATCTACTTTTAGATGGGCCTATCACTATAATATCTGAGGGCCCAAAGCTCTAATCAGTGTGGCACACAGTGGTTTAATTATGGAGATTAGAAATATAAATGAAGCAAGGAAAAACAGTTAATCAAATCCTACCGTCACGTTCTTGGGTGCAATCCAGATCAGTGAGGAGTTGTCTCATCACCTGCCCTGTAACCCTGTGTGCCTTACTTGCTCTGCTACTATTGTCAGCAGATAAGCATGCAATATTCTGAGTGTCTGTGTCCCATGCAGTCCTGGTTTGGCACTCTGACCTCAGCAGCCGACCTACAACACAACAGTCCCACTCTAGTCTCCATTATCCAGTTACTTTATGCTGGGGTGACCCCAACACACTCCCAGTCCTGAATTTCCCCAAAATTGTCTGCCCTGAAGTGTTCATCTCTCTTTTGAAATACTCAGAGAAATAATTAGGGTCAGTTGCTCCTTTGAAGAGATAAAAGCACATCCTAGCTTATTAACTTTACTGGGTAAATACACCCTTCCCTTCAAGCACAGCATTGAGTTGGTTTATTGTAAAAAGTCAAAGAGGTTTATTAAACAAAAGTCCTAGGTTAAGTGATTCCAAGCAGTAGTAATAGAGGTTAGAAAGGGTTGCAAATAAACAAAAGTATGAGTAGGCTTCTAAGATTAAAACTTATTTTCAGCCAGTTACAATCCTTCCCATCTATAATCAGTTTCCAGAGATGTCACATGCTTGTTCTGTGATCTCAGGAGCTCTGAGCTCTTTAGTCCCTCCAGTGATGGATGCCAAAAAAGGCGTGCACGAGAGGAAGCAACCAGGGACACAGGACCCCAGTAATTGGTGGGGACACAGAACTCCTCTGGCCCTGGGTCCGGGACAGGGATATCTAGCTCCTCCATTGCCATGGGGGAAGAGCCAGCTACTGTGGTCCCAGGGGAGGGGAGGGGGGGACACAGAACATGCCCCTCCAAAAGCAGCCAAATTTTTATTCCTGTGCATGTCCCTGATGCCAAGATGGCTTCTCCTTTCTCTTTATATCTCCCCAAATTTACTGTTCTGTCCCAGACTCAGGATAACTATTGTTGTTCTTCTCTTCCTGTGGACATAGAAAAATAGAAAATTAGGGTTGGAAGAGGGACCTTAGGAGGTCATCTAGTTCAACCCCCTCCTCAAAGCAAGACCAATCCCAACTAAATCATCCCAGCCAGAGCTTTGTCAAGCTGCATCTTAAAAACCAATAAGAATGGCGATTCCACCACCCGCTTACGTAACCCATTCCAGTGCTTTACCACCCTCCCAGTGAATTTTTTTTCCTTATATCCAACCCTAGATCTCCCCCTCTGCAATTTGAGACCTTTGCTTCTACTTCTGTCATCTAATACCACTGTGAACAGCCTAGTTCCATCCTCCCTGGAACCCCTTTCAGGTAGTTAAAAGCTGCTATCAAATCCCCCCTCATTCTTCTCATCTGCAGTCTAAATAAACCTACTTCCCTCAATTTCACCTCATAAGTCATATGCTCCAGCCCCTAAGCATTTTTGTTGCCCTCCCTAGTCATCTGACCAAGCTTCCACTTCTTGTAAGCTTCCTTTCTGTGTTTAAGCTCACCAAAGACTTCTTTGTTAAGCCAAGCTGGTCACCTGCCATATTTGCTATTCTTTCTGAACATTGGAATGGTTTGTTCCTGTGCCCTCAATAAGGTTTCTTTAAAATACAGCCAGCCCTCTTGGACTCCTTTCCCCTCATATTAGCCTCCCAGGGGATCCTGCCCATCAGCTCCCTGAGGGAGTCAAAGTCTGCTTTTCTGAAGTCCAGGGTCCGTATCCTGCTGTTCTCCTTTCTTCCTTTGTCAGGATCCTGAACTCGACCAAAATCAATGTCACTGCTGCCCAGGTTACCACCCATTTTTACTTCCCCTCCAATTTTTCCCTGTTTGTGAGCAGCAGGTCAAGAGGAGCATGGCCCCTTGTAGATTCCTCCAGCTCTTGCACCAGGAAGTTGTCTGCAACACTCTCCAAAAACTTCCTGGGTTGTCTGTGCTCTGCTGTATTGCTCTCCCAGCAGATGTCTGGATGATTGAAGTCCCCCATGAGAACCAGGTCCTGTGATCTGGAAACTTTCACTAGTTGTCTGAAGAAAACCTCATCTATCTCATCCTCCTGGTCTGGTGGTCTATAACACACGCCCACCATTATCTCTTTCATGGCCGCTTTTAGCTACAGATTATGACATCAGTGTGGAGGGTGCAGTGAGCAGGAGATGCTTAATTTTTAATGAAGAGGTGCCAGGGCTCCGCTCTGGCAAGACTGGGCACAAATTAAGCACTGCTGTGCCCCTATCCCACACACCCCATACACCCAACCCTCCCTAACCCCCATGCACCTCCATCCCCACACTCTACACGCACCCCTATCCCTGCCTATCCCCCATGCATCCCAACCTACACCCCATCACAAACCCCACCCACACGTACTCCCACGCCACATGTGATTGTCCTAGAGGGGCTGGTGCTTTGGTTTCCAAATTGGGCAGGGGACACGGGAAAGCAGCGCTGCCCTCCCAACTACCTCTCCCCATCGCTCTCTCAATGCTGGGGGGTGTTAATTTTACACCCCACCCAATTCATTGCTCCTGTACAAAATGGCTCAGAGCTCCCCTGCCATGAACCTGAAGCAGTCTGCTCTTGACCTGGATCCGGGCAACTGCCCAGCTGGAATCCCCTGTGGGAGGGAAGAGTACCCAACCCCTTGCACAAGGGGGTCCAGTATTGGGCCCAGCTCCCTCCCTCTCCACGTGCAGGTCCCCTGCAAGAGTTGCAAGGGCAGTGTCCCCTAAAAAGAGCATGGCAGCTGCTAGGGGCTGCAGCACCCAGGATCACAAGCATCATGGGGGCAGGTGCCCACTGGCTGCAGTGCAGAGCTGCCTCCTCACCTGGTGCATCTTGTGCATCCCTCTCTGACTGCTTCATGCACCTGCTCCGCCTTCCCCAGCAGGGCCCTGCCCATGGTACTGGACCTTCCCTCCTTCCCTACCCAGCTTCCCTTGCCCCCGGCCCTGCACTGTGCCCCAGCAGCACGGTCACGCCCTCCTAGCTGCCAGTACTGGGGAGTCTCTGCCTCTCCTGAGCTCCCAGGGGCAGCAGCCTGCTCTCAGAAGCCCCACCCCCGGAAGGCAAGGGGGCCCTGGTGCAAGTGCTGCTGGGGGGGGCGTCCCCTGCCCTGCAGGACTCACTGCCCAGGATGCTAGAGCTCAGCTTGTGCCCATTTAGCCACAGTGGCACCTGCTGGGTGTCAGGCAGGCTCAGGGCACTGCTGATATAGCGCAGGGGTGCGGGCAAGGTGGGAGTGCTGGAACCTGTGGGCAAAGCAGCTGCAGCCCCAGCACAGAAAGGGCGCTCCGTGGCCTGCATGAGCCTCCTGCTGCGCATGCCGGGGCCCGTAACTGGCACGAGAGAGGTGCCAGCGCTGAGTCCCAGCAAGCCCTGGCACAAAGGAAGCACTGTGAGCACGGCCGGCCTGACAAGATCTGCTGACACTGAGCGGTGAGGTTAGTAGAGTCGGAATCTGGCGACTTGCAAGGGAGAGTGATTCCAGGACTTCCAAAGGAGAACATCCTCTCCACAAACGTGAGCTGTTCAAACTCAGATTCCAACCCCCCACCCTCAGTTTATTTTTAAGTGCCATGGTAGAGCAGAGGGTGGGAAATGATCTCTCTGATAAAACTGTAACTAACACCCTGAACTGTATTCAGAAGTCAACTGGGCATCGCTGGAGAGATTTGAACACAATTGTTTTGTCTTCGTATCAGTTTGCACCCTGCAATCCGAAGGGAGCAGCATTCTTCACCAGCTGGACCTCTCATGTGAACAGCAGCCCATCCTTGAGGTTAAAAAAAAAAAAAAGAGTGTCTTGCATTGACACATGGCTTGTAGTTTGAATGAATGAATGCATCACAGATACCAGATTTTAGATAAGTTAGTGTACTCTACTTAGCTTTCAATCAGAATAATTTTGTATATTTCCATAGTGCAAGAGTCCAACCTAAAACTGTCGCAAATCTGTCACTTCAGAAAGGATCAATTTATCACCTTTTTACGTTCAGGGAAATAAAACTTCCCTCTTTAAGTAGAATGGCAAATTTTAAAAAATCCAGGGTTTGCCGTGTGTGTTTAAAAATAACAACCGTTAAATGGGCTCACTAAAGGAGCTGTACAGAAATGAATTGTGTTGTTTTGTTCCTGGGTGCACGACTGTGATATAAAAGGACATCATTTAAAATATTGCATTTTTGAACCAAAGCCATTAGCAAGTGCATTATCATTTGAACATTTAGCTTTTCAAAACAATTGGATCAATAAATAAATTATAGAATGCAATGTTTAGTGTACTTTGCTATCTACTTTGAAGTGGAATTCTAAGTAGAAATAGGCTAGTTACCGGCCTGCAGCTGTAGTTATGAGCATTATAATCATAAGGAGACTATATTGTCTAGTGATAGAGACAAAGGGCTGGGATTCAGGTAATTCCTGTGTTCAGATACAGAGTAAGACTCATTCACTGTGTGACCTTTATGAAGTCACTTGACCTTCTGGTGCCTTTGTTATAAAAACTGGACCTCACTGAAAAACATATGTTACGGTACGTAAGAGTAGAGTTTACGAGGATAAATACATTACCAAAAACAATTACTCCATGCTAATGAAATGATGCAGGGCCAAACTTCTTTCACTCTTTGTGATTTGTGCCTCATAATTTGTACAGCAGTCACTAAGAGAGCAATTCAGTTCAAGAGACCATTTTTTCTCAGTGAATTAAATTGCAATACTTCTCAATCATTTCGATAATCAGATGGGGAGGATTAAATCCTTATTTTCTTCACACAGATCTATACAGAACATTGGAATTGCACATATTTGTTAAAAGTGCATACAAAACTAACAAGTTCCAAATGTTTCCTTTTCTTAACTGCATGTTTCTTCCAAATCATATGTTTTTAATCTTTGTAAATTGCCCAAATTTTAGTCATCCTAGTCCTACATAATCAAAGAGATACTATAACTTGTAGAATTTATGCACATGCTTTTTAATGGCCTATGGCCCTGGATATAGTTGGTCAATACATAAAGATATTAACTGGACTCCTCTACTAACCAACTGAAAAAACCAATTGTATTAATAGGTTCAAAGACACCCCATTATACAATATCATTACTAGCAGAGTGATTATTCAAAATGGCATTTCTGCAATTGAAACTAAATGCTCACATCATAGCAATTGCCTTTATGTTTTCCCCTAATATTTTGGAAATAAGATAGGAGTTAGGCTTTTATTTACACAAAGACAATAGCGCCACAGTGATTATACAGTACAGGACAAAGATAAGGTAACAACAAACCAAAGATAACAAAGATAGAAGTATCTTGGGTTCAGACATACATGCTTTCTTTAAGGACATTGCTTGGCCACTCTTTGCGGGGAAGGAACACATTAACATCACTGAAATTCACTTTGAAAGAAATAATACCACAAGCCCTAACTGTTATACAGCAAAACAGAAGGTGCTGGCAGAGCCAGTCTGAAGCACAATGAGAATATACACGGATTCTGTACTTTTTATAATTGGACTCCCTTGTGCTAGATGCAGTTTGATACTATGCATACTGGAGTTTTTGTTCCCCTAGGATGAGATGCAGTGCTGTACCTCTAAGGATAGGACAACACTGCAGTAAAACACCTGCATCTGGCCCATGTCAACTGTGAGCCTCAGGCTATGGGGCTATATAAAATTGCAGTGTAGACATCCAGGCTCAGGCTGGAGCCCAGGCTCTGAGATCCCATGAGCAGACAGGGTCCCAGACTCCAGCCCAATCCTGAACTGCAATTTTAGAGCCCTGCAGCCCAAGCCCACGAGCCAGTCAGTTGACACAACCCAGGTGTAGGTATTTTATGGCAGTGTACACATACCCTAAATGCCCTTTCCATCCTAGCTTCCTCTGGAAGTTGAAGAGGCACCCACTGAAACTTAGTCAGCTCTGGTGGGGCAGGCCTGTCTAAGGCCCAGTCTACACTTACCTTTGTGATTCGGTGGCAGTCGACAGGAGATACACAAGTGACGTAAATCACTTGTGTATCTCCCATCGACTTTGCAGCGTCTCCTCTGCACAGCGTCCATACTGCGCTACGTCGAAGGGAACAGCGCTCCCTTCGACGCAGCGCTACTCTACTTACCGAGGTGGTTTTCCTGCATCGCTTCCTGAATCAACTGAGCACATCTATACAGACCGCTCAGTCGATCCAGAGCAATCAATGTGACGGTGGCGAATTTGCCGCCATCAGTGTAGACCCAGCCTAAGTTAGAGCTATCTCTCTGAACTGCCCTATGGGTCACACTGACAGCCAGAATCCCTCCACCACTGCAATCCTATCCCAGCACACTCTTTACACTAGTATTTGTGAGGGGGTCCATGGAAGGCAGCTTTATTTCAGTCTTCTTCAGGTGAATCCTGGCTGAAACAGAGGATCTGGCTCTTTTACCAGGTGTAAAGGGTCCACAGCAGAAGGAAGGATCTCACCCCTGGTCTCTTCTATTGATTATTAAATTGTGTCTGACCCTTATTTTTAAGGACTTAATTTGCTTGGGCTTCAGTACTGACTCCTAGACTCCCTAAGGTACTCTTAATTTTATGCTATAGAAGTAGTTATGCGTAAATCATTTTAAATATTGACTTGTACTGCTGCTTTATGTTTGGGTATTATTTTAGTTTTATTTTTTAGGTTATGGCAAAGGCACCTGCAGTGTATGCCTACTAGCCCCTCTCCCCCATTTTCCAGGGCGTACAAATCTAATTAGACAAGGAGTTAAACATAACACATTTCAATCCATTTTCATTTGCTTTTATCATCTAACACAGGCATGTCCAACCCGCGGCCCGCAGCCCAGGTCCGTTATGAATGCGGCCCAACAAAAAATCGTAAACTTACAAACTTTATAAAATTGCGACTACAAATACAATTTTAACATGCTATTGATTTATAAATGAAGAATTTTTGGATTTAACACGTTCTTTAGCAATAAGAGATTCATAAAATCATTCTCAAATAATTTTATTTATTTAAAATTGCCGCCTTTGCGGTTGGTTACTCCGCTACTCTTACCACGAAATAGATGTCTATGCGCATCATGAATATGCTACAGTGCGAACGCTGATTCAGCAATTTTTAGCGGTCTATTTGACATATGTTTCTGGTGATTTGTGCAGTAAATATAACCAGTGATAATTGATTATATTTCTTGCTTTATATTTTTATAAATTTTTATAAAATTTTTATAAATTTTATAATAATTGATTATATTTCCACCTTTGTAAACGACAAGTGATTTTAGTTGGATATGTAAGTATATATTTGATTATTAACCCTTGCTTTCTAATTTTAAATGTATGTTTTTAAAATCCCAGCATGGCTTCCACAGCGTCTCAAAAGAAGTCCGAACCAAAAAAGAGAAAGATTACAGAAGAAGGAAGATTGTTCAAAGAAAAATGGACAGATGACTACTTTTTTGTCGAGACAAATAATAAGGCAATTTGCTTAATTTGTAGAGAATTTGTGCCATTTTTTTTTTCCTCATCAGCTATATGTGCGGCCCAAAACAACTCGTCTTTTTCCAATGTGGCCCAGGAAATCTAAAAGATTGGACACCCCTGATCTAACACAACTGTTAATAGAAGAAGGACATAGTTAGTAAAATTCAAAACTTTCATTTTAAATAACAACACTATAAGTGCAGTAAGACACGCTGTGGTAAATGTTGTGTACTAACTAGGAGTTGGTAACCAGCACAGCTAAACAAACAAGAACATACCAGAGTCTTTCTGGTCCCTCAGACTGCCTTTAAAGGTTGATTCATCAATAGCATTAATGCATTTTCTTGTGCATTGTATGTCCATTATTACACCACATTCCAACAATGCACTACTTAACATCAAGTAGAACATGATCACTTTTTTGTGAAAAATATGAAGGACCAGATCCACAGCTGGTGTAAATTGGCAAAGTTTCATTGAAATCAATTATTTCAAAGGATTTGTGCCAATTTACTCCAGCTGGGGGTCTAGGAAAGAGAGATAAAGGACAATTGCAAAACACCTTTGAGCAACATTGTCAGAATTATGTTTCATCCTTTGAATACAAAATGAAAGCTAATGAGGCTAATAACAGAAGGTGGGAAGTCATCTCTTTTCCATCTCTTTTGAAACAGCTTGAGCAATTCTATATTGTGCAATTGCTATTGAGATTTGATTCTCTTGCTTTCTATCTGCTTACTGGTGACGTAAAATCCTAATAATTGAAAGATGGCTTTACAAGGGAGATTCTGGCAGGTGGCATAGTACATAGTCTTTTCTTTCATCATTTCTATGCTGTTAAAGAAATGATGTCATCATAGAGAGAGAAATCATTAATTAGAAAGCATTTTTTTTCACTTCTAGGTCTAGAAAAAAATATAGACAAGTCCTATTGCACCTCAGAATCTCACATATGACTTTCAATACACCCCATGCTATCCAGCCTAATTACAATTATCATGACTTGATATGAACTCTGAGGCCCTTTGGTGCAGCATGAAAAAACCTAGCCTGACTCACATTTCTCATGGATATAATAACTGCAGACTAATGTTACTCATCAGGTTTCTAATGAGCTGCATTTATAATTAATCAGTTTTCTCAGAGGCAACGCAAGGAAATAACTGGAAGTTTGTTCGTCATAACAGGATCACAATATTGACTGCAGGGAGAAATGTTCTTCCCAGTTTTATTTAAGGTAGTAAAGATAATCTATGGCATTAAATTTAAATGTATTAAGTAATTTACTTTTTAACTTAATTCACTCCCTGGGAGCAATGAGGAAGAGACAATCTTATTATTTGATCAAGTAAAATGCAACAAATAATCATCATACTGTGTTATCAAATATTCTTGCTCCTGAATTTTCAATAAAATAATACACAAATTATGTCTAACGGTATAAAATAAATACAAGGTGAAGAGCAGTAATTTCTGCCAGATTTAGAACAGAATTTGCTGAAGACCTAAGCAGCACTTCAGTTGTGCAACTGTCAAGTTTAAATGCAAGTCACACTCACTAACGCATATAATTCGATTTTTTTTAAATGATTGATGGCTTCCTTAAAAATGTAACCCCTCAATCTTTAGCTGCAGTCAAGGAGTGCAAAGTACAACTCAGGGGGTGGAGAAGCAAAGGTGGCTTTAGGAAGCCTTTGCACTTCCCAGATCCTGAGCCAACTGTGTGCTGGACTAGTCCCCCAGTATAAATTTAGCCAGGGATCATCAGGACATAGGAAAGCCTCAGCCACACTGTTTCTCCAACAGTAGAGTTGGATTAACATTACACAGTTCTTTGTTTCCCTTCTTGGTAGAGAGATCTTAAGTAAGTGAGGAAGTCATTCTCTAACTCTCTGCTGAAAGAACATGACACCTGTTCTGACTGCTCACCCAACACCAAACAAACCCTCTTTCCTCCAGCCACACTGTTGGCCATAGGGGAAGGGGCTGTTTGGGAGTGGCTATCCTGACTATATGTCATCAAAAGTTCTCTTTGGACTGGAGGGCTTGTCTACACTTGAAATGCTATGCCACTATAGCACTTCAGTGCAGATGCTCTCTAAGCCAATGGGAGATGTAGGTACCGTAATCCACCACCCCAAGGGCAGTAGCTAGAATTCTTCCATCAACCTAGTGCTGTCTACATTGGGGGTTAGGTCAATTTACCTATACCACTCAGGGGGGTGGCTTTTTCACTGGGTAATGTAGTTAAGCCATCTTAATTTTCTAGCATAGAGCAGGCTGGAGTGATCCTCCCATGACCAATTAAGCTCCAGTCTACACTTCAGAGGTAGGTCGACATAAAGCAGCTTACGTCAACTTAACTCTGTAAGCGTCTACACTAAAATATAACTCCCACCAATGTAACTCACCCACTACACCAACTTAATAACTTCACCTCAGCAAGAAGTGTAGCGCTTAAATCGATGTAGTTAGGTTGATGCAGTGTCAGTGAAGCAGCGTTGCTTACATCAATTGTTGTTGCCTTTCAGAAAATGTCCCACAATGGCCCACACGGACAGTTAAATCAGTGCAAGTGCTTCTGGTGAGGATGTGCACCACCGACACAAGGAGCATAGCGTGGACACGTAAATACTGCGGTGCTTGTATGTCGACATTACTTAGGTCGATCTAATTTTTTAGTGTAGACTTGCCCTTAGTCAGCTTTGTGGACATGTAGCACCAGTAGAGTAGGAATCTGAGGGTCAGGCCTTTCACTGATATTAAAGCCAGAAGGGGCCAACAGATCTAGTCTGACCTCCTCTACAACACAAGTCAAAGAAGCCCTTAACCCTTTATATCTTTGGAGCAAAACTGGCTTTAGAGTCATGAAATTTCTTCAGCTAATAAATTATTTCTTTTAGTTTTTTACTAAAAACATTTATGGGAAATAGTGTTTTGGCCCAAGGATGATGATAATAGGCAATGGCAATTAGAGGGAATACTAACTATACACAGTATGTTAGCTTAACTTTATTTTAGTGTAAATTATGGAGCCCAGATTTAACCCATGGCTTTTAGCATCATATATCTACACCTGTAATTTGCCATAATTGAGAGAAAGGTAGCTTCCCAATAAAAACGTAATGAAGCACTTTCAACTGTTTCTTTTAGACTATGTATTATTTTTGCCTGTGTATAGCCATTCCCCACTTAAAGGGTTAATATAGTATGGGTAATAATGAGTTGGCTGGCTCGTGATGTGAACAAAATCTGATTGATTATATGCACAGTGCACTAACTCTCTACAGATGATGGCCGCCTGTGTATCATGCATTCAGCAATCAGCAACATCTTCAATACAGATGTAAACTTTTGTATTTATGCCAGTTAAGCTACAATGATCAGAAAAGGAATGTCAGCTAGAGAACATGCATCCGATTTCTCATTTCAAAGGGGCACTCACAGCAGTGCAGCATGCAAAACTACACATTGCACTGTGCTAGCGCTATTTACCAGCACTATAATTCCTGCTCAATGCCATGTTTCTCATTTCAGAGGCAGGAGTGCTATAAATGGAGGATACTGATTCGATTAACTCATACAAACTACAATACAGTATAGCTCTCAACCTTCAAAGCTACCAGCATGTGACAAAATGAATGAAAAGACTAAACACTGTACACACAAACTGCAGAACACACTGGCTGTACATCACACCACAAGTGACATAATAGTTTAAAGATAAAACTTGTTTTAATTAGGTTCTCTTATAGTCATGTATATGAACAACCTTTGCAATCTGTAACATGTAGAAGGGCTGGGAAAAAATCCTTGCTCAAGCTATTGAGTATGCAGTACAATCTGCCATGCCAAATGTACTACATACTGTGGTACAAGTGAGAACTTTGCACTACTGTCTTAACGTTTTCATAATTCCACCTACCATGCTAAGGTGGTCATTGCTTAAAAAATCCACATTTGCCATACTTTCTATATACTTAAAATAGGAATTAACTGTGGTATCTCAAATATTGTGGTGTCCTAACTGTTGATCTGCTGAAGCTCCAGCTGGGAGTCAGGCAAAATAGAGTAAATTCTCAATTCCACCATGGATTTGCTCTATGACCATGAACAAAAACACTTTATTTCTCTCCGCCTCAGTTGGTAAAGCAGGGATAAATAACACTTATTATAAAACACTGAGATGTTTGAAAGCAAAGTACTGAATTAATATAAAGGATTGATAGATTCTAAGGCTAGAAAGTACCAATATGATCATCTAATCTGATCTCCTGCATAACACAGGACCCAATATTTCACTCAGTAATTCCTTCATCAAGCCTGTCATTATTATTAATTCTTTCTTTTACCATAGCACCTAGGAACTGTAGTCATGGGCCAGGACTCCAGGGAATGAGATAAGAGACAGACAGATAGCAGACACAAAACTTCTGGATGAGCTAGAACTGATCTTTTAGAAAAACATCCAGTTACTATTGGCCAGCATTTTCAAACCTGGGTGCCTAAAATTATATCCTTAAATTCATATTTAGATACATAAATAGAATAGACTGACTTTTCAAAGGTGCTGAGCAAGTTCTAAACCTGTCAGTGTCAATAGGTACCATTGAAAAGGCTCAAATAAGAGTATTCTAGGGAGAAATTTAAGCAAGGAGAAGGAAATCAATTGGTGAATAAAGGTGTGAAAAGAAAACAAATGGGGTGTCCAAGAGAGAGGGCTGAGGAGGAGCTGTGAGATACCCTACACTGATAACGAGGAGATTCAGATATCTCACAGAAGTATGCACAATAGAAGGGAAGCGTAGTACATGGGAGCAGAGATACAGCAGATCAGAATGGTTGCACAGATCCTTGAAGATAATAAAAAGCTAGAGTTTAATATGAAAATGGGGAGTGCCAGAGAAGGGATCCAACTCATAGCTCTGTCGAGAACCATGCGTGGTGTGGACAAGCATGTGTTTCTCAGTCCTAATCTAAAACAAATGCATGCTTGGAATCACAGGACTCCTCTGATTAGACAGAGAGACACCCAGTGCTAATCATGCCAAAGCATTTAGTGATTTTCTGCCATGGCTAGTGAACTCATTTTTACTTGTGACCTAAGGCATAATTTGAGCACAGATCAAGGAGGGAGGCACAAAGGAGGAGGAGATGGAGATTTTCACATAATTGCTTTCAAGGTGTACTAATGGAAAAGATGCAGAACTAAGAATCAGAGCAAAGCCAGCTTGATTTCATAACTGGACCTGTCATTTTATTCAAGTAATCAAAGTTAGCTCAGTCTTCAGAAACTCAGAGAAGCAATGAGCCAAGTTCAGTAGTGGCAATAGTTACATGTTGGGTATTAAGTTGGTCAGAAAATGGGTGTAAGTGGCAAAATAATGTAACTTGCTCAATGCCAAATCAGTGCAGGTCTGAAAAAGAAGCAACTACTACCATTTAGTATTCTGTGCGGAACATTTTAATCCTGAGGTAAGTGGGCATGACTCATTGAAGTCAATGATGCCCACTTATATCAGGGCTGAACCTGGCCACAAGAAAGCTGAGTACAGTGTGACATTAGGTTAAACAAAGGAGGGGCCAACTTTATCTTCACAGTTCTGTTTACTTTTCCTGCTAAGCCCCTCTCCACAACCAAATATTCAAATTACACTCCTTTTTTCCTACTATGCCCAGTGGCTCCCAGTTACACTACTCTGACACATTCATTTTCTGACCCACTAATACCTGGCATATAACTCACACCACATTTTACCGCTATTGCTGAATTAGGCCAAAAGACTTCTAAGAAAGTTGCACCTGCTATTAAGGCTGAATTTGGCCAACTTCAATTCAAGATACCCACCTATGTTTCAAGCTAGATGCTTGATGCTAGATGCTAGATACTGTTCGGTCTCAAACACTCTGTCCTTATCAACAGAGGAAGCTGAGTGGGGTCTAGAAAATATTTATATAGTGTCATTCTGACTAATTTGCATGTCAGAATAATTAGCATCTGTTCAGCTAGGTAATAAACAGATGCACAGGGTGAACTTCCCCTTGTAGCTTCCAGTCTTCTTCAAATTCAAGCATACTGAGTTAAAAATGCCAAGAAAGAAAGATAAACAGAATTTTAAATTGGAAGGAAAATAGCCATCCAAGACTCTAGGAGTTACTAAGGAAGTCATGTTTGAGTGTGGTAAAAGTGATACATTGGTGATTTGTACACAGAACCCCCTCCTATAAAACTCAAATGCTTCAAAAATGTAATTATTGAATTATCAAGACATTTCAGCCCTTCAACATACATAAATCAAAACTAAAGATACTTTAGCACATTTGGCTTTGCCAGTTCCTTTACATCCTGTGAAATGGTTGTGTGCATTAGAATCTCTGAAGTAGAAAAATTGCAAATAAGACAGAAGTTGTAGAAATAAAATTGAAATGAAATGTGTACATTTATTGGAATTATTGATGAAAGTAAAGATGCAGAGATAGTTAAATATATGTAACTCCTTTGAAACACTACTGTGACCAAACATTTAGTGCATATACATTCGCAGACCAGAATCAAGCAACCGTTCTCCTCTTCTAAAGAAGCATCTCCATGAATAATAACCAAAGTGGCTTGATCATCTGAAGCATTTAAAACATTTGGATTTTGTTCCCATTTCTTTTCAAAGTACAGGTAAAAATGCATTCTGACAGCCATTCTCTTGAAAATCCTGTTAAGTATGATTTTTCCAACAGTTACAAGTGATTCAAACCCTTGTGATTGCTCCCATTAAAGTGCCTCATTTTTAAATAGTCTTGTGATGGGACCTCCTGTCCCTAGTAGTTAATCCAAACTCTCACCCCTTGCCTTGGGATAAAGAACTTTCCTTCAACTTTGGGAGGCAGGAATTCACCCCGAAATCACCTCAACACTGTTATTAGTAGCAATCAATCAGCTTTACCCACAACAGTTCCGTTTATCCTCAGACAGAGACCCCCAGTGCCTTCTAGCACAAGTCCCTCAGGACTGACCAAGACACCTTCTTTCCTTTGGGATCTGGCTGATTTTCACATGTGGTGGCACACAGACTCTCAGAACCCAGACTCCTGGCTTTTTCCCTGCCAGCTCTCTAACCAGCCCCTTTTCAGAGGGGTGAAGAGACCAGCTCTTCCTCTCTGCCCATCCCCCAGTGGATAAGGGCTCCAAGGTCAGGGCCAGACTTTAGAGCACTGCTGCTGATTCATGGAGTGGGAGGTCCAGGGGTGCCTTATACCTTTTGTGCAACTTTAGTTATTGCTTCCCTAAACCCAGAGCCCGAAGATTGCATCAGAGTACCAGCCAACAGCATGCTGCAGAACCTAACCATCACAAGCTTCTTGGCCACATGTAAGGAGCACAGAGACTAAAAAAGTGCTCCTCTTCTATTCCCCCTGATCCTTATTTCTTTGTCTTTGCACCATCTAAGGAAAGGAAGAATTTAGGGGCTAGCTATAGTTCCCATGGGAGGTCTTACTGTCTTTCCCTCAAAGAACAGGCTGGTTCCTCTCTTGGAGCAATGGTTTCACAGCAGGGAGACATCTACTTAAAGTCAGACTTCCCCTGAACATCACAGCAAACCATTTGGAATAATGGGGAAGAAAACAGTTTTACCTAGACACAGCCCCACTGTTCCTTCGTTCTGCTTGTCTTCACAGAAGGAGGAGCAGGGTCTGAGTTTGTGAGCTAGAGAGAGAGTGAGCACAAATCTTCCTCTCCTCCCTGCCCTCAAAGTAGAGAAAAGCCAAAAATTAGTGAGCCCATGTCCATAATGAAACCTCAAAACCTAAGCAGGGCAGCAAAGAGGCAGTAAAGTGAGCAGTTAGACTGGAAAGGTCTAGACAAAGGAAAGGAAAGTAAGGGAACAAAAAATTTCTTACCAAAAATTTCCTTTTTTCTAGCAACATCTCCCACAATTCTGGACATCTGGGCTGCTCTCCTCTCTCTGTAGCTCAAAGAGGCAGATCTGCATTTGGCACCGCACTGTCTGGCCACACCCCCTCTGTGCCAGCTCACTGTCAAATAAATTATTCCCAAACTGTAAAACTTGCACAACATCATTATTCACAAATATTCCAAAGATAACAAAATAGCTATGTACTTTAGACCATGGAAGAGAGTCATGTGGTAATGATTCCACTTAATAGCTGATATTTGACTCATGAACCCTCCAGGGTGAGTATAATTGTGGGAGATGCTGCCCGCTGAAAGGAAATCACCACTAAGCAATTCTCCATTCTGAAACTGAGTGTCTCTCACAATTCTGGACCTCTGGAAAGTAGCAAACAGTGCACAGGTGCAAGGAGGGTCATGAAACAAAAAAGTTTGGTAAGAAAGAAGCACTCCCCTTTTTGTGAGATCACTCTGAAGTCTGTATTATTTCTAGGCAACCACTTGTAGCACCTTCTTGCCAAAGGAGGCCACTACAGAAGATAAAAGATCCACCTTGTGGTGCTTAAAGAAAGTATTAGCTGTAGACCAAGAGGTCACTTTGCAAATTTCCAAAGTGGACACCACTTGCTCATGCCACCCATGAAGCTGCTAAGGATCTCATGAAGTGCATCTTGATCCCTTCTGGGACAGAAACCTCTAATGATTTTTACACTTTGACAGTACAAAGTCTAATCCACCCATCAATGGAGGATTTAGATGCTCTGAGTCCCTTGCATTTCAAATGGAAGGACAAGAATAGGGAGCCAGATCTTCTTTTGTTTTCTGTATGTTTGTGATAGACTTTCAATGCTCTTCTGACATCCAAGGTGTGCCATGCCTTTTCAGTTGGAGGCTGTGGTTTTGGACAGAATGAAGGAAACACAGAATGAGAGAAGTATGGAAGGAGAAATTTACCATGGGAAGAAAGCATTCTGGTGTCTTGTGCACCACCTTGTATTTATGTAACATACAGTAAGACTCCTGTATAGATGAATCTGCCAGCTCTGACACTTGTCTGACAGATACGACAGCTACTAAGAAACAAGTCTTAATGGATAAATAATTGGTCGAAACTGAAGTCAGAGATTTAAAGGGATGGTTTTTCAGGGCCACCAGAACTAGTGGAAAGTCCCATTTTGGAAAGAGTAGCCTGACCACTGGTCTAAGTAATCAGACTGCTTGAAGGAATCTAGCTACACATGGATTGTTGCCTGGGAGCCTAAGATCCTACAAATAGCATGCTATTAAGCACTGACACCCAACATGTCATGATACTGGGCTGAAGGCCTCTGTGTATGTCTTCTTGGAGAAAGTCTAGAACGGTTGGAATTCCTGGATTTCTGAGATTTGCATTGTGGTCTTGGCACCAGTTGCTGAATTTGGACCAGAGAGAGGAGTATGCTTTTAGTCATGACGAAAGCAAAGTCTCAATGACTATGGAGGACAGATCAAGACTTTCTAATGCCTTCCTCTCAATAACCAGGCTGTCAGCTGAAGCCGTTTTGGGTCTGGATGAAGAAGAGAACCTTGTAAGAGGACGTCTGGTCTCCACAGAAGCTGGAGTGAGGGTTTCCAATGACAGCTCTATTAGGTCTGAGAACCAAGGTTTCCTCAGCCAATGAGGAGTTATCAGTATTATTGTCACCTGTTCTCTTTTTATTTCCTAGATCTAGACCACTTTCTTCAATAGTGGAAAGGTGCAGCCAGCTGTGCAATGAGGCATCTGTCAATATAGATCTAGGGGCTGCCTCCCTTGTTAAATATTTTCACTTGTTTGTGTTCATACAATTCATGAACAGATTGGTTGAAGGGAGGCAGAACATCTGAATGATGAGACTGAAAACCTCCTGATTCAGGCATCACTCAGCGTTGTTGACCCCGTGCCTGCTGAGCTAGTCTGCCTTTTGGTTCAGGTGCCCTTTAGATGTGGATCGCTCTGAGGGAACAGAGGAACTGTTCTGCCCACCTCATTATTTCCATTTCTTCTGTGTGTTGCCTCTTGATTAATTAAAGATACGATCGTAGTCAGATTGTCTGATTGGAACAGGATGTGGTTCCCCCTTACAGTGGACTGGAACCTTCACAGAGCTAGCTTGACCACTCTCAACTCTAAGAGGTTTCCTCTTGGCTCCAAAGAGGAAGGTTTCTAAGACGTTTCCTCTTGGCTCCAAAGGTCCTGGGCTGTTTGGATCTCCAAATTAGCTCCCCAGCAATCCAGGCTGGCATTTGTTGTGAGGATAAAAGAATCTGGAAGGCAGGTGGACATGCCTTTGTAGACACTGTCCCAAACAGACCATCACAGCAAGGAGTTGAACACCTGTATTGGAACCCATACTTTGTCCTTCATGTGTTCTGGGGAGTGGTCCAACACCTTTAGTATGAAAGATTGGAGACTTCTGATGCATGATTGTGCCTGTGGAGTGATCCTTATCCACAATACCAGGAGTCCTAGCAGTTGGAGGCATGTTGCTATGGTAGGCCTCCTGAAGCTCTGGAGCAAGAAAACATATTCCTGGAAGGAAGCAGAGAACTTTTCTTGGCACTGAGGCTGTAACCATGTGCCTGGAGGAGATTCAATGTCCAAGATGTAGTCCTGCATGCTGCTGACTGCAATGGAACTCTGATCAGGATGTCATCCAGGAAAGGATACACGTGAGCTCCCTGTAACCTGCGTCTGGCTATTACCACCACCACCACCTCTGTAAAAACCCTGGGGACTGAGGACAGGCCAAACAGGAGTTTTTGATGCTGATGTTTCCTGCCATATGCAGGCCTCAGAAGTCTGTGGTGGTGTGGTCCAATGGGAATATGAAGATTCACTAGATCTACTGAAGTCAAGAAGTCCCCTGCGACAGCGATCACATCAAAAGCCAGGGTCTCCATCCAAAACTTTTTTCTTCATCCATTTGTTGAGACTTTTGTGGGCAAGAATGGTTCCAGTGCGCCCTGTGCACTTCTGTACAATGAAGATGGAGTAAAACTCAGAGAACCTTTCTTCTGAGGGAAACTCTCTCTATCACTCCCTCATCCAGAAGATGGGATATTTTGTGCTGAATCAGATTGTATTTTATAGGGTCATTGGAGAGGGTGACTGAATGAATAATGGATAGGGTGGAGCCCACAGCTCAAGGGGACTCTCTGATTCTCTGACCCACTCATCTGTGGTCAATGAAAACCATTCCTCTAGGAAATTGGAAATCCTGCTCCCTAGCTTCAGATCTGGGTGGAGACCCATGTAATCTTTGCCAGAAAGTAGATTTTTGGCTATGAGGTCTGTCTGGACTTTCCCCCTGGACCTTGAGCCCACAGTTTTCCCTTGGGGAATCTGTTGTCTCTTTGTTGGTACCTACATGTTGACAAGGAGTGAAGGAAGTCCATCTGTCTGAAGGCTGGTCTATATTCTCTCCTGAGGGCCCTTAGCAGCTTTTCTCGAAAACAAAGGGAGTCCGTAAATTTGTTCAAGCCCAGGACCTGCTTAGAGCACCTGCCTTCCAGGATCACAGCCATAGGTGGCACCTGGCTACTGAGCTGCAGGCCATAGTGCAGGCTGAGAACTTATTGCAGCCATCATCAGCTACAAAGACGGTTGCTAGGGAGATTGACTTTAAAGTGGAGCCAAAGTCAAGGCGATCTCTGTCCTTAAGGGCTTTGAGATCTTCCAGTCAGGAAAGTGTTACTCCTGCAAAGCAGGTAGTTGCCAGGGATGCTCGGAGAGTGGTGGAAGAGGTTTCAAAACCTTTTTGGAGAGTGGCCTCCATCTTTCTACCTCTGGGCTCCTTAGGGTAGTACTCTTATTCTGAAGGAATAACCATATCCAATGTTACAGCGGTGTCAACATTTGGTGTCTCAGCAATAGAGGCCTTTGGTTCCTGAATGTTATCCAACCTGAGGTGACTCTTGTGAAGCCCTAAGAGGCTTGTTCCTTTCCTCCCTAATCACTTCCTCAGAGGAGAAGTGAAGGGGTATTGCAGCCTGAGGGGAGGATTTTGAGGGGACAACATCTTTGTAATGCACTTTGGGAGTGTAGAAGCTCTGCTGTGGCTTTGGTCAGGCCTTTTGCGGCTTGCCCTCCTTAGATCCCAGAGCTGTCTTGAGTGATCGGCCTCAGAATACTTCCCACTGGCTCCCGTTCCTCCTGAGAATCTGGGTGGAGAACTCCTGGTTGGCTTGGGAGGGAGGGTGGCTGATTAGAAGCCCTAGGTGCTCAGGGCCCACTTTAAGACTGATGGGAAGGGAGGGGAGTGGTGGCCCTGAAAACCTCCTCTCTTTGTTCTTCAAAGGTCCCCTGTGACTTACCTGCTGAGCTATGTGGTCATGGTCTTCCTTTCTCTGCTCTGGACTCTGGTCCATTTTTCCCCCATTGGAGTCCCAGCTGCCTTGGTGGGTCAGGGACCCCACCTTCCTACCTAACTTGTAGCCCCGGGACTGCACAGAGTTAGGGACAGAAGAAGGCTGGGTGCAGGCTGGGCACAAATAACCATCTGCCGAGCCTGGGAAGACACAGCAGAGAGACCCCAAGGGGTTCACCAATCCAGGAAGGGGAAAGAATGCTGAGGAGGCATGTTGCTCCCACTGCCCAAAAATATGGGCAGGAAAGCTAAAATAGAAGAAGAAATAAGGGCAGGAGCAAAACAAACCACCACCATCTGCTGCTGCAGAGGTAGAAAATCTGGCCGAACAGTGCAGCACCAAGCTGCTGATTCGCTTCCATGAGCTGCAGAGAGAAGAGACGAGCATCCCAAACATCCAGAATTGAGGGAGTTGCTTGGCTGAAGAAAGCTATTTTTTATCTAGCCCAGGGATGGAAGGGGACGAGCCCTGAAGAGACCAGAGAAGAGGAGCCAGACAGGACTAGGCCTGCTCAGAGGAATCCTTTGAGATCAGATATGAGTTGGCTGAGAAGACGGCGGAGGTTTGGGTAAAGCAATCAACAGCATAATTTAAGCGGACTCACCTTGTTCCTGTGTGAACGGATGGAAGCCCTCCAATATTAGTGACTTTCTGTGAAGAGAAGATGCAACAGATCACATTGCTGAAAAATGAAGGCAAAGGAGAAGTTGTCTTTCAAGAAGAAATTTAATGAACATGTAACATGTATGGGAGCGAGCAAAAAGCAAATCAGAGTTTTAATACAATAAAACATGAACACTTGCAATGTTTTCTGGACCGTATATACAATTGGAAAACAGACCTAGAAGTTTGGGTTGACAAGAAAGTAAATAGTTTGTTAGAAAGAAGAACCTGCCCCATGTTAAGTCTATGTATGGATATAATTGACCACATTTCATCTGAAGGGAAAAGAAAAAGTTGTGGCCAACTTCAAAAGGAAACTGAACAAAAGTATCTGTAATGATTAATGAATTAACATCACTGAGTAAATGAGCTATTCTGAATGTTTGCCCAGAGGCAGTCGTGGGAGAGTTTCCAGAACCATTGTCATTTTTCCTGGAACTCATTGCCTTTCAAGACTCCACAGCTGCAAGAATTGTGAGAGCACTTCAGAACCGTCAATTTCACAACTGATTTTCTGAAGAATTCCTCCTGAATTGGATTTTATTGGTTTCAGCTGGAAAATCTATTCCATCCAGCTAGGAAATACTACATGCCTATTAAACTACTGCTTAATATTTTTTGCATTGACACTATTGGAGACTAAAATTTGTCATAAGAAAATCACTTGGGGCCAAATGTTGTCCTCTGAGTTGTGCACACAGCGTCCATAGAGCCAATGCAGAATTATTTAGCCTTTGGAGCTTCTTATAGAATGCAGTTTAAAGAGGCCTAGAAGTCTTGCATTAGAACAGGGTGTTCACACTTGTGTTCCCCAGTATCATTAACACAGTTTTAGTGCCATGCCAGTAGGAAACATAGAATAAATCTCTGCCATTTTTGTTGAAAACAAAAGCATTCAGTTCTGTTTGTTATTTCTATAGCACTAATACGTTCTGTATCAATAGTTAGGATTCAGAAATTCTGTCCTGTCAACAATGGATTGAATACGTGTAACACTCCTCCATTCTAAACTAAAAAGGAGAAGATAGAACTTTGTGTGGAACGATATCCACTCCTGGTCGCTGAACTCTACTCAACTCAAAGTTCCCCACAAGCCTCTGCTGTGATGCTTTACAGAAGGGGCTCAATCCTGCTTCAAGATGCCAAGCTTCAGTAAAGGAACAGAAGCAGCATTCACATTTCCTTCTTAAGAAAGAAGCTTCAAACAGTTGACAACGCTTACATGAAGGCCCTCCCTCCAGTCAAGTGCCAAGAATGGAAATAGAAATTCATTCAGCTTGAGGTCCCAAGATTCCTTCTGAGACAGTGCTGAGTGCAGTATATGCATAAGGCCCTGCTGCAGTAATGTCAGTTCTAGTTACTGTCAAGGTGGTGTAATGCTGTAAGCGTTTTTGTTATACTTATTGCCACATGGTGGTCAATGTAAGAATAGCTATTCATTGTTAGAAGTCCTAAGGTTGTATGGAGCATGCCCCAGCTGGTTGATGGTGGGGATAGGAGTGTGAGGCATTTTTCCAAGAAGGCGGTTGATTAGTTGTCTAGGTGTATCAAAATAAAAGATCTATTTCAGTTCAAATCTTTTTTGGGTCTCCATACACTATACTCTACACTGATGACAAAGAAATTGAAACTACCAGCAGCAAGTTCTACACACTGTGTAAGTAACTTTTTTTATTGAAAAAGGCACAAGCATGGAAGTATCTGCACACCATGCTCTGGATTTACAAAGAAGCACGATGCAGCAAGTAGATAGCTTAAAAAAGTCATCGGCACAGGGCACAAATTGTCCAGCATTCCACACAAAGGAAATGAACCTTTAAGTAAACAGAGGTATCACCTTAAGAACACACAAAATTGCTTAGATGTGTGGGGAAACATGATCATATCTCCTGTCCGTACAAGGAGACAGAGAGCTGGGTTTGTCAGAAGCTAGGTCAACTTGCCAAAGCGTGCTGTAAAAAACAGACACATGGAAGGGAAAATGTGGATCACAAGAAGGAGCCTCACCATACTGCAGAAGAGGAAGAGGAGCCAGAAGCTGAGGTCTCTGAGTAGACCATGTTTAATGTGACCAGCAAAAGAAGAACCCACTGTGAGTCAATGTTACAATTAATGAACAAAGACTAACCTTGGAGACTGATACAGGGACAGGACCTTTTCTGTCTATAATCAGTGAGGTTACCTGTAACCAGCTGGGGCCAAGGGACACGACACTACAGTTGCAAGCAGCAAAGGTAGTATTATGCACATATACAGGAGAACAAGCTTCAGTGAGAGGTATAGTTAATGTGGAGGTGGGATATCAGGACCAGAAGCTATGCTTACCTTTAGTAGTAGTGAAGGGGGATGGCTCCAGCCTCATGATGTGAGACAGGTTAAAGCTATTCAAATTTAACTGGGCAGATATCAATCATGTCGATACACCAAGTGCAGAAGCACTTCTTGAAAAACCCTTAGAGCTGTTCAGGAAGGGTTGGAGCAACTGGCAGAATTTACTTGGATCCAGATACTAAACCATGTTTCCTCAAGCCAAAGCCAGTACCTATGCCATGTGCCATAAGGTAGATCAAGAACTGGACCAATACAGGTAGTTGCTATTGTGCCTGTCCAGTTCTCAGTCTCGGGTGCTTCTATTGTTCCAATGTTGAAATCAGACAGTAGAGGAAGGATATACAGGGACAACAAAGTCACAATCAACCATGTGGCCACGTTAGATACGTTTCCAATCCCCAGGACTGAAGATCTGTACGCTACCTTATCTGGAGGAAAACCTTTCACAAAAAATTGATTTCAATAATGTGTACCTCCAAATCCTTCTGTACAATAGATTTAAACCCTTGTCATCGCTGAGGCCATTGTCATGGGTTCAAATGAACCTTTGGTGCAGCATGGTGGCTGGATTTGATGTGCTTCCATGTTACAGCTTCATGTAACAGCACCACCAGTCTTCTCACTGGAGGTCTGATCACCCCTAATAATATGTACCCATCCTGGACACTTAAAGACTCCTTTTGGGAGTAATAAGATTGGAGTTCTGTACTTACCTCTCTGTCCAGCAATTTGTAACCATTCTCTGCACTTGAGACAATAATGCGTCTCTCTCAGTCTCTCTTTTCATCTATTGCGTCAGTTAGTGACGTGGACAGTATTTCAGTAAGAAGGATGGCTTCTGTAGGCTGAGGTACATGGAGGGGTGACTATCTGGTAAAGGAAATCTATTCAGAGCATTCACATTACCCAGTGCTTTTCCAGCTTTATAATCAAATCTGTAGGCATAAGCTGACATGGTGAGAGCCCATCTTTCAATTCTGACAGATGCTATGGAGATTCAGCTTTGCTCTCACCAAACAGAACTTTCAGAGGTTTATGCTCTGAATGTATAACAAAATGCCTGCCAGATAGAACTTATTTACCCTCAGAACCCTTCTCTTTCTAGTTGGGAATAATTTTTTTCTGCTGGAGCTAGTGACCTTGACGCATAAGTGATAAGGCAGTCAGATCCATCTAATTTGGTGGACTAGCACTGCTCCCACCTCGTATCGCAAGGCATCATAAGACAGTATTATTTTCTGGCTATCATAATGAACTAAAAGGTTTGATGACTTTAGCAATTTCTTTGCTTTTGCAAAAGCTATTTTTTGTTTTTGACTCCAGTTGAATTTTATCCCTTTCTGTAACCATTTATATAATGGGGCCAATACAGACGCCCGTTTGGGTAAAAATTTACCATAATAATTTAGCAGGCCTAGAAAGGAGTTCAATTCGGACACTAGGTGGTGGGGGTGATGTTGGTGCCTCAGTAATAACTTCTCTTCTGGTTATAAGCCAGTTGCATCAGTTTTGTGTTTCAGATAAATGACTTCATCAGTCTGAAAAATACACGTTTCCCTCTTAAGATGGATACCTGCGTCAGCCAGTTTTGCAATACCTGTTCCAAGTTTTGCAAGTGTTCTGAATCAGATTCTCCTGTAATCAGGATATCATCAAGGTATACACAGCCATATGGTATGCCTTGGAATAAATTGTCCATTTCCCCTTGAAAAATACCTGGAGCTTCTGACACTCCACATGGGAGGCAGCTGTAACAAAAACTCTTTGGAAGTATTAATTGTTACAGGATGTTGCCTTGCATTTCAAAGATGTATATACTTGCACTGACGTAGAGACAGAAGTAGAAGGTAGACCTGTTGAAAGTCTCTTGGTAGGGATAACGGGTAAAAAAACAAGGGTGTTGTCAGGTAGGACTACTACAGATCACATTACCAGGAAGAAAAGGTGGATGAGGTTTTTTCAAAACAACGAGCAAAATCATCCAAAGCACAGAACTTGATAGTGATAGGGGGATTTGAACTACCCAGATATCTGTTGGGAAAATTATACAGCCGGGCACAGATTATTCAGCAGGTTCTTGGAATGCACTGGAGACAACTTTTTATTCCAGAAAAAGGTATACTACACAAGGTCACTCAATGAATGCCTGCCTCTGCCCACATATGTAAGAACATAAGAATGGCCATCTAGTCCAGTACTCTGTCTTCTGACAGTGGCCAATGCCAGGTGCTTCAAAGGGAATGAACAAAACAGGTAATCATCAAGTGATCCATCCCCTCACCCACTCCCAGCTTCTTGCAAACAGAAATCCCTGCCCATCCTGGCTAATCACCATTGATGAACCTATCCTCCATGAACTTATCTAGTTCTTTTTTTAACTCCATAGTCTTGGCCTTCACAACATCCTCTGGCAAGGAGTTTCACAAGTTGACTGTGCATTGTGTGAAGAAAAACTTCCTTTTCTCTGTTTTAAACCTGCTGCCTATTAATTTCATTTAGTGACCCCTAGTTCTTGTGTTATGAGGAATATATAACACTTCCTCTTCTGGGGTAAGGCAAGGCCCACTTCAAAGAAGCTGGATATGAGTCAACGGTGTACGTTATTGCCAAGAAAACTAAGGGCATATCAGGCTGCATTAATAGGAGCATTGCCAGCAGATGGAGGGAAGTGATTATTCCCCTCTATTTGGTGTTGGTGAGGCTGCATTTGGAGTAGTGTGTCCAGTTTTGGGTCCCCCACTGCAAAAAAGATATGGACAAACTGGAGAGAGTCCAGAGGAAGGCAACAAAAATGATTAGGGGGCTGGAACACATGACTTATGAGAAGAGGCTGAGGGAACTAGGCTTGTTTAGTCTGCAGAAGAGAATAATGAGGGGGGATTTGATAGAGGTCTTCAACTACCTGAAAGCAGTTCCAGGAAGGATGGAATTAGGTTGTTCTCAGTGGTAGTAGATGACAGAACTAAGAGGAATGATCTCAAATTGCAATGGGGGAGGTCTAATTTGGATATTAGGAAAAACTTCTTCACTAGGGGGTGATGAAATGCTGGAATGGGTTACCTAAGGAGGTGGTGGAATCTCCATCCTTAGAGGTTTTTAAGGTACGGCTTGACAAAGCCCTGACTGGGATGACTGAGATGGGGTTGGTCCTGATTTGAACAGGGGGTTGGACTACATGATCGCCTAAGGTCTCTCTTCCAACTCTAATTTTCTATGATTCTATGTCCTGAGGTCCATTCCAACCCTAATATTCTATGATTTTTCCTTATTTACTTTCTCCACACCAGTCATGATTTTATAGATATCTATCATATCCCCTCTTAGTTGTTTCTTTTCCAAGCTGAAAACTCCCAGTTTTATTAATCTCGCTTCATATGGAAGCTGTTCCATATTTGTAATTATTTCTGTTGCTCTTTTCTGTACCTTTTCCAATTCCAGTATATCTATTTTGAGATGAGGCGAACAGATCTGCATGCAATATTCAAGATGTGGATGTATAAATATTTATAAAGAGGCAATATGATAGTTTCTGTCTTATTATCTATTCCTTTCCTAAGGATTCACAACATTCTGTTAGGTTTTTTGACTGCCACTGCATATTGAATGCATGTTTTCAGAGAATTATCCACAGTGACTCCAAGATCTCTTTCTTCAATGGTAACAGCTAATTTAGACCGAATCATTATATATGTAGAGTTGGGATTATGTTTTCCAAAGTGCATTACTTTGCGTTTATCAACATTGAATTTCATCCGCCATTTTGTTGCCCAGTCACCCAGTTTTGGAAGATCCCTTTGTAACTCTTCCCAGTCTGCTTTGGATTTAACTATCTTGAGTAATTTTGTAGCACCTGAAAATTTTGCCACCTCACTGTTTACTCCTTTTTCCAGATCATTTTTGAGTATGTTGAACAGCACTGGTCGCAATACAGATGATATGTGATCTGACAAAAATACATACTAGATTCAGGTGATGCCTCGCCTTACCCCTCCCTCTATATGGCTTGGCAGAAAAACTGCCAAAGAACCATTTAGAACCCAGTCAGAGCAGCTAGAGAAGCAGCTAAATCGGGGACTTCTACACAGAGTGGGAGGGGATAAAATGGTGTACTACTGGAGCCAGCCTTCCCCTCTGGATCCAGAATTGTGCTGAAAAGATCCCCGTATGCACACTTTGGGGAAACTGGGACCCTGGTGGTGCCTCCTTTCTTCCCATGTGGCATTGGGGAAAAACTGCAGAGAGGAGCCAGGTAGAGTTGACTAGCCAAAGCAGGTACCTTTGGCCATTCAGAGAACTTCCTACAGTTCTGACAGAACTTCATCTGTGTTGACTGGCAGTTTCCTCTGACCCTTCTGCTCTCCCACAGTCTCTTCACCTCAGTTTCACTCCACACCTGCTTCTATTACCCTCTTCAATATCACTCTCCCTTCACTTTTCTGTCTAACTTATCATCTCCTAACTAAACCTACACTTTCCCCCAAAAAGGAAATAACACAACATTTGTTGCCATCACATTGTTCACTCTGCTGGTGTGTTATCTCCCTTCTTTCTCCCCCTCTTATGTTTGTCTTGTCCATTTACACTGTAAGCTCTTCAGGACAGGGACCATCTACTAATGTGTGTTGGTAGAGTACCTAGCACAATGGAGCCCTGTTCTTGGTCAGTCTTTAGGCACTACTGTAACACACTTGATTATTAAATATTAAACAGCATCAGTAAGTAAATAGCATGGGCCAGATCCTCACCAAATGTAAAATGACATAACTCCACTGATTTCAGTGAAGCCCTGCCAATTTATGATTACAGTTTGCTGAGGATCTGGTCCTACATTCCTATTTTAAAGTATTGTTAAGAGCTTTACAGATATTTGAGTAATTTCTTAAGGAAAAGAAAGGTTAACACTCCTCCTAGCACTATAATCACAGGGAATGGGGAGTGGGAATTAAAGAACAGAATAATGGGCCGCCTGAATGATGTGCTCAAACTTGATCTCTCCCTGTCAAATTAGAAATGGAAATTTATGGCATCTCTCTCTGGAAAGGTAATTTTTCTTCGATGTGCAAGAAAGTCTCAGGTTTTAACTACCCTCAAAGGCACATGCTATTAACAGTCTCCTTACAGGCAGTATACAACCAAACAAATGTATGAATGCTATTAATTTACAGGGATGAACTCCACTGCTAATAGTTAATTTGCTTGCACTTTCTATGTCTGTTCTTAGGATGAATTAAGAACAGGCATATGAATCAATAACATCCATCAAAAATAGAGTGCTCAGATCCCCGACATTCCAGACTTTCATCTCCTCACTGCCTGAGCCTGTTTTTGCCTTAGTGTAGTAGCTCTCATCTATTTTTTGTGAAGTAGCCCCCATATTTATCTGTAATAAAGGGATTGCACATTTAGATGGGCATCAAAACCCCAGTTCTAATGAATGATAACATTGTGGAAGGGATATTAAATCTCAGGATGTTAGCCAATCTCTCACTAACTCTTAGAGAGCAGGAGAGACAACCATCATCTGCCTACTGTAGGGTTCTGACACTTTCTTCTGAAGCATCTGGGTCTGGCCACTGTCCAAGACAACATACTATAGTAGAGGGATTTCAGGTCTAATCTAGTATGACAATTCCTATGTAACTAAAGATAAAGAAAAAGCTGAAGTACAGTTCTTGTAGCATGGTTACAATACATTACAGAAGCAAAACCAAACCCTGTTATTTCAAGGTTGAGGCAAAAGCACGTTATACAGGATGCCCCACCATGGTTGTAATGGCAGTATAAATGGGATTGAAAGTACAAGTACGGGCACTTCAAATAGTCATAATGTACTTTACAGATGAAAAAGGGTGTATAAAAGTCAGGCATTGTTATTATAATTCAAATATCTATTATATATTTCAAATAATTACAAGCAAATACAGTATTATGTGATCATAGTAAATACTGATGAAAATTAAATCATACTAAGTAACTCTCTCTAATTGGAAGAAGTTAGGAATCATCAAGTTAGTTGTTAAAACCTGTAAGTGAAATGTTAAATTCCTCCATCCACACCCTGCAACCAATTTTAATCCCTGTGGAACATCCTTCTTCCCCTTCACATTTTTATATTGAGTGAAATTCTGTATTTTCAGTACACAATATTTTGTAATGTCATTTTTATATATTACCTAAGTATCACAGAAGGAAAATTGGCAAAATGTGCCTTTAGCCATTCTGCCAATGGTAAAAACGAGTATCATGCATTGTGGCTCTCACCAGACCCATAATTACTGCTTGACCCTGCTTCTGGACTTGAACCACAATTCCTCCTTCCCTAAGTTTGCTACTCCTTAGCCTGTACCCCATGCATTCTGTTCATCACTCCTTCTATACATATTTCCAGCTTCCCTCTCCTGATCAAGTCTCTGTTCTGACTCAAGTGCCAGCCACATCCTCCTTCTTGATATTCTGCCAAATCCCTGGTAGATTTTTCCTCAGTAGATACAGCGCTAGTTCTAGGCTCAGGTATGTTTCTATTTCAAATCTTACTGCAGAGATGCTCCAGCGCTCATTATACTAGGGAAGCCAGAGCTTGCCAGATAGTATCACAGCAGCAGACGCAGCAGAGAATGCCAGGCCTGCTGAAAACCCACCATAGATTCTGTGGGATATCAGCCAAGCTAAGGGGTCAGAGCAGGGAATGAGCGAGGAGCACTTATCAGACACAGTTAGATGTGGTGTTTAAGCTGAGAGCCCCAAACAGTTTCACCTCTCCTGAGTCATGGCCTGATGCACTCACACATCTACTGGCAAATCTGCAGCTCCAGTGTTTGCCTGGAGTTCTGAAACTGATACTGTATGTTAAACTGCTCTGTTTGATTGGATGCATTCTGTCGTGCCAGTTCCCTAGTAAGTGATATTAAGTGAAATAAAATGAAACACTGCTTTACAGCTATTTTACTGGTCAAAGTGCAATCATAACCAGGTTTGCCATTTTTCTGTGTGAAGTGGAAAAAATGACAGTGTTAGGGAATTTGATTGCCTGCCTACGATGTGACATTTCACACTCGCGCAGGATGGAAATCATTTAGGTCATTGCCAAGTGTAAGAACTTGTTCTTATAAAATTTCTCTGAATTATGCTAATTTTAAAAGAGGAAACCTGCTTCAAACTAACACTGTACTTTGGAATTTCTAGTCAAAGTTTCCTCTCCTTTTGTCTTTCAAATACATTTTCACCACAGTCAAATGTCAGGTACACAGAGACTAGACTGTTGGGCTACAAAGATGTCTGAATAAATCTACTGTTTTGCTAAAATAAATCTGGAGGATTTTTGTGAACTGCATAATATTTTTTAAAACTCAAGTTTTAGTTTGTTTTAGTATGAAGATTTGTCAGAGCTGCAAAATTTAGATCTGAATCCAGATTTTTAGCACTCTAGCCCTCAAATTTCAATTGATAGTGATGAGCTATTTTTCAAATTTAGATATAGAGCCAGGGTCAAATTCTGACCATGACCATCGCCCCTTTAAAAAAAATTAATATGTTTAGTTCCAAGACTATAGATCAAATTCATCTCTACTTTTATATACTACAGTGCTTTATTTTATTTCTTAAAGTCCAAAGAAATGGAAGGCAGAAGTGGGAAGAAGTTTGTTGGGAAGAAGATGCTGGCAAAAGCCAGTCAGAAGAGTGACTAGGAGACATGGAATCCTGAAAGCAGGTGAAATTGAGAGAAATTGCTACTGTTATGGATGACTCTAGCTACCTGTATCACTGTAAATAAGATGGTAAATAAGAAGAGAAGCACATATAAAATTTGTGGTACACAGTAATAGACTTAGAGGAAGCAATTAGAGGGAAGCTTTTGACACCACTAGAAGACACAAGCCTATGAAACAAGTTAATTTTGTTAAGTGAGAATTTGTCTAAGTTAATGAGGAAAATAATAGTAGCACAGCTGAATGCTATGAGGATCTGTAAGTCACTTATCAGATTCAACTAGACTCACTGGAAAAGCTTGGTGCCCTAATAAGTGGAATTCACTGACAAAAAGCTTTGTTAACACAAAGTTAAGGTTACATGGTGGTGTCTCAGACCTTTCCAATGTGTTGAGTTCAGCAAAACTCAAACTTTTGAAAATCAGGTAATACAGAGTTAAGGTACATGCCAACCCAACCTTAATTCTATCCCCTGGGAGCTGGAAATAGCAACTGGGAATTATCTGAATGCTCTTCAGCAGCATTCACTATGTTAGGTGTAGCTGTATTGTACCACAGCAACTCGGCAGAGCTGTGATTGTGATACGAGGAGATCTGGGGGCCCTGCCCCTCTGTGTGGGAGGTCTAACCCTATTCCTGCCCCCCCCCCAAAAAAGGAGCAAAGGAAAAAGGTGCATGTGTAACTTGAGGGATCCAGTATGCATCATTTCAGTGCTTAGTTCTGTAGGTTGTTTTAATGACGGAGTATAGGTGCCACCTTGCCATGGGGATTCTCACCAGTAAGGTGGGAGGTGAGACTAGTCTGTTGGTTTAAATGATGGGCAAGTAGAGGTAGAGCATTAGATGGCATCCTGTGCATAAAGGTGAAGAGGTAAAATCTAGCAAATGGGGTGCTGTTTCTATGGAATAGGCTAAGAGTATGTCTAGACTTGGAGTTGAGTGTGTGATTCAAGGAGATATACTGCATTAGTTCTGATCAAGCTAGCATGGTAAAAATACAGTGTAGCCATGGTGACACAACTGGGAAGGGCTAGACACCCCAAGTACTCGTATATACTGAGGGCAGTTAGCTCCTCCCACCGCTCATGTTGCTGAAGATACACTCTATTTTTAAGCATGCTAGCCTGATCAGAGCTAGCTCGGGTACATTTCCTCGACCTGGGAGACAGAACCTCAGCTCAAAGTTTAGACACGCTCCGGTTCAGTACAGCTCACCTAAACACAAAGCAAAGCAAAGGTGTTAGACTCAGTCCTACAGTGGTCTGTCCCTTATTCCCTGAATGTTCTGCAAGAGCATTATGGGTCATCACTCCAAGAGGGCAGAATTAATGTTGTGTGGATGTGCAGCTTAATTATGTTTTTCCTGGTTTTCAGAGGTTTGAATTGTGTTGAACTTGACATGGTGAAAGAGCACAAAATACCTCCAGGCAACCTTAACTCTGCATTAACCATGTTCATCAGTGAATTTCCCAGGGTTTCTTTAAAAACACACACACACAAAACAAATATTATGTGTTCATTCAGACAGTGGTAGATATCACATAGGTTTGCAGTTGAGGTGCTACTATGAGTAGCTGAAGGTAAATATCCTCCTCCCCTTCCCCCCATGCACTTTGTGATAAGTGGAATAGTGAAAATGGCTATGCTTTGAAGTGTTTGGAAGCTGGAGGTGCTGACAGGTCACGGGGAAAAAATCACAAACATGGTTTACATCCCAAAATCTTGACAGTATTATTCCATGTTAGTTTCAGTAATGTTTAACCAGTGAGAGAAGGCTGGCGTGTCTTTCTCCTTCTCCACCCTCTGCTCTACTGTCCCCCACAATATGTAGACCCCTTGCCTAACCCTCCTCTTCCCATCCCTTTGAGTCATCAGCACATAAAACGCTTTGCTGCCTGGTGCCCTCTACTGCTGCATACACATATAAGAGTCAGCAGTAACTTGAGTGTCACACTTCCTTAGTTACATAGAATGAGCTACACATCGATCTGGGCCCCCATTATTTCCTACCCAGCCTGACCTCCCATCTCTGCTCTTGCCCACCCAATCTGCCCCTCTTCCCTCCCCCCCGCCCCCACACTCCTCACCTCATGGGGGTGGCCTGTACCTTAACTTGGTATTTCATAGTTTTCAGCAGTTTGTTTAGCCATCCTCCACATTCTGCAATGTCACTGGTCACAACTGGGCAACTTTAACTTTGCATTAACACAGTTTGGAGGTATTATTTATTATTATAATCTCAGCATCTTCATTTACCACAACCCAGCTCTTTTTCTCCACTGCCTCTGGCTCCTTGGCAACAATTAACCGAGACACAAAATGCACTGGCTCTATGTGCCTTCACTTCCTCTGCATCGTCTCCCTGCCTGCCCAGCACAGCCTGGTTCTGCCTCCTCTACTGTGCTCTCCATGGGGAAGTGGGTGTTGGCATGGGACACACAAGGTGAGGAGCTGGGGCAAAGATGCAGGGATGATGCAGGGACTACCAGAAGCCAGTTAGGACATTTTTTAAGGATAGGGACAACTCGGGGACCAGGGGCTGAAAGGAAGGATGCTGGAGGGGTTAGTAGCTGGAAGACATGGATTAAATTTCCTACTCCACAACAGACTCCCTGTGTGACTTTGAAGCCCAACACCCTCACCCACTACACAGCTCTGACTCTCTTTTCCACCTCACCCTTTCCTGTATTATTCCAGAACATCATCACCCTCACTGTCCCAACCACAATATTCCCCCGTAACTCCCCTATCACTGCTCCAAAGTTCCCTCCGGTTTGAGTCTGAACCACCCCATGGCACGTCCTCTTGCCCCATCCCCCTCCCTCACACACACACATTCTCCACTTTCCTGCTTGCCTCTTCCTGATAAGCTTGGTAAGGCCTGGGGAGATAGAAAGGTGGTGGATCTGTGAAGGGTGCAAGTACCAGCTGAAGGCAGGAGGGCGGAGATCTGGGCCTGATGTATGAAGAAGGGGCCCTACACATCCATCTGCAGCATAGGAGGCTCAGAGAGGTGTAACGTGGCCCCTTCATCTCCATGAAACAGTCAGCTGAATGAGAACACTCCATAGCAAGGAATCCATGCTAAAACAATAGCTCAGATTTCTGCTAAGGGTAGGGTGCAGGGGTGTAGCTCAGATTCAGTGATCACAGTTGAGACACCATGACAATAGATGGAGCCTGCAAACCCTCTTGACTAGTCTTGCTACACATGCACATTTCAATCTCTTTGACATGCGAGTGTTTTGCACAGACTATTCCAGAGAGCTAAACTCTTCTTTAACTTTTTCAACATTGCTTTCCCAGAAGAGCAGTCGGTGCCATGCATTCCAACCAAGATAAATATTGAGTGATTGAAATCACATAGGGGATGATCGGAGCTGTAGTTTATAGAACCTGTTGATTTTGTAAAAAGTTGGAGGGGGATATTCGGGGAGGGGGCCGTATCTTGAAATCCCCTTATTCAAAAATACCCCCAAATTTGGGCAACCAGCCCTACCCATTATCCTCTTGAGACACAGTAAATGTCAAGACATGCAGATTTTAGAACATTTAGAGTCAACATTTCCAAGAGCTTCTCAACCTTAACTAAAGTGGAGCTGGCACTCTACTATAATTTCACCTATGGTGTAGAAGGCTAGTTTAAGGTTCTTTTCACCACTTAGCCCCCACACGGACACTGCTGTGCTGGGGGCCTGCTGGTCAGATGGCCACATTGGAATGCCAGCCCACAAAGACCAGAACCACAGATCTACTTTTCCATAAATCAAGTGGCCCCAATATTCCATACAGCTAGCTTGGAGTAACTGTGGCTGCTATTCCAGTGGAAAGGCAAGAAAGCCTTAGGAAAGAGCCAAAGATGAATAGGCAGCTGGGGTTGTGGCATGGAAGTCAATCAAAATGAAGAAATAATTATGCTTGAACAAGAACTAGAAAGATGAAGAAAGTCTGCACAGTCATGGCTTTCTTGTGAAATATTGAGTAGCATGGAAGCAGATGTTGGTGCTAAGGCGGAGTTGGTTGGATGGACAGAGGAACAAAGTATTCAAGAATGGTGGAGAGAATGGAATGGAGCAAGTCAACTACTTAGTCTATACATGAGAAGTAGGAGAGGAGGCTGAGAGTAACAGAGAGGTCATGGACATTGATGTATTGGAAAACAACACAACTGGTTGAAAGACCATACTTAAAGAATAGTTATCAACGGTTTGCTGCCAAACAGAGGACATATCTAGTGGGGTCCCACAGGGTCAGTCCTGGATCTGATACTATTCAGTATTCTAATTAGTGAATGGATAATACAGTGGAGAGTATGCTTATAAAATTTAGTGCCTTGCATGTTGATGAGTTCCAGAGAGGTAGCCATGTTAGTCAGTTTTTAGCAAAACAGTGAGAGTCCTGTGGCACCTTAAAGACTAACAAATTTATTTGGGCAACAGCTTTCGTGGGTAGAAACCCACTTTGTCGCATCCGATGCATTTCTGACCACGAAAGCTTTTGCCCAAGTAAATTTGTTAGTCTTTAAGATGCCACATGACTCTGGTTGTTTTGCTTATAAATTTTGTAGATGACACCAAGCTGGAAGGGGTTGCAAGCACTTTGAAGGACAGGATTCAAAACAACCTTGACAATTTGGAGAATTGGTCTGAATTCAACAAGATAAAATTCAATAAAGACAAGTGCAAAGTACTTCACTTAAAAAGGAAAAAGATCAAATGCACAACTACAAAAAGGGAAATAACTGGCTAGGTGGTTGTGCTTCTGAAAAAGATGTGGAGGCTAGAGTGGATCACAAACTGAATGAGTCAATGTGATGCACTTGTGAAAAGGCTAATATTATTCTGGCATGTATTAACTAGAGTGTCGTATGTAAGACATAGAGGTAATTGTCCTGCTGTACTTGGCATTCATCTGGTGGCCTTCATCTGGTGTACCATATTCAATTCTGGATGCCAGGCTTTAGGAAAGATGTGGGAAAACTGGAGAAAGTCCAGAGGACAGCACTATAAAAGGACAAAAGGGTTAGAAAAACCTGATCTGTGAGGAAAGGTTAAAAAATTGGCCATGTTTTGTCTTAAGAAAAGAGGAATGAGGGGGGACCCAATAACAGTCTTCAAATATGCTAAGGGCTGTTATAAAGAGGATGAGGATCAATTGTTTTGTGTCCACAGAAGCTAGGACATGAAGTAAAGGCTTAATTTGCATCAAGAGAGATTTAGGTTAGATATTAAGAAAAACATTCTAACTATTAAATTAAGCTCTGAAATAGGCTTCCAAAGGAGATTGTGGAATTCCCACAATTGGAGGCTTTGGCGAACAAGTTGGACAAACACCTGTCAGGGGTGGCCTAGGTTTATTTGGTCCTGGCTCAATGCAAGGGGCTGGACTTGGTGACCTTTCGAGTCCTTTTTCTCCCTCCATTTCTATGATTCTTTTGATAGGGTGGAGGTAGGTGATGTCGAAGGAGATGAGGCAGTGATCAGCCATTCTGATGAGCAAGGGCTGAAGATCAAAACAGGATATGAGGGCAGTGAGGTAGGAGACTAACAGAATGGACATTACATTCATAGTTGAAGTCAGTAAAGATGAAAGCTGGAGACTGTGCTAAGAGGAAGCCAGGTGTGAAAACTGGAGTGGAAAAGGAACTAGTCCAGGAGGAATGTTACATTATTGTCTTATTCATTAAAGTTCATAGAAGATTAGGGTTGGAAGGGACCTCAGTAGGTCATATAGCCCAATCCCCTGCAAAAATAAGTTCTCAGTCAGAACTTATACTTAGCGTATCTCAAACATTTTCTTTTCTGCTAACTTTCAGGGTATAGAAGTTAAACAATTATAATAACCATAAAACCAATTTTACCCAAGGAAACAATTTATTGATATAAACCATGCTAGTGGAAGAAATCTGAGGGCATAGACATAAGAAGTTTAACACTGAATGTTCCTTGCTATGTCATGTGTGTCCATGCTGAAAAGTTCCTGAATAATAGCAATCTGTCCTTTCCACTAAACCTTCAACTTGTTTCACCCCCAAACTATGCAGCCTTTGTCCTTATATTTCAAAGTGTTAAATATATGAAGGGCCAATAATATACTTGGTTAGGAACTGTGTCTTTTAGTCTTCTGTGGAGTTCCTACAAAATAACAACTTATAATTATAAATATTTTCAGAAACTGATATCTAGTTTTCTGCCTGCAAATTGTGGGTGCAAATAATTGCAGGCTCAACCTTGCACTCACATGTCAAACCAGTTGAACAACTAAGGACCCAACTGTACCTGCAAATCACATAATTAGGTGTTCTTACTATGTAAATTGTGGGTGTAAGTAATTATGGTGGAATAATGGAGGTCCAGTTAAGGCTGAACTGAAAATTTGTTCCTAAATTCCTTAATATATTGTATATTAAGCAATTGTGCAATTCTCTTTGAAAATGATTTGGAACAATTAACAACATGCCAAATTCAATAATTCTCAGAAAATATGTAGACAATTCAACTCTAACTGTTGCTTTAGCTCAAAGCTAGGCTGATGTGTAGGAAGAGGAGTGCAATAATAGTAATACGTAATTTACTCCAATATCACAGTTACACTTGCTTTCATCTCTACCCAGCTATTTTCCTGCACTTTATAAAGAAATCTCAAGTGTGTTCCTAAACTGGTGTTGAGTGTAATCTGACATTTATGAAAGTTTAGTAGATAGATGGAGATTTCACAAATACTCCTCAGAGAACCTGGATACTTCCAAAGACAAAATTACCAAGCAAGCAGAGGAATAGATGGGTATTTTTGCAACTTGTGCTGTTAGTGCCCATTGTGATATCATTTCCAGATGTACAAAGTTATCAAAATTTAAATGCTCTCCAAAGCTAAATACTCAGGGACCTAAATGCATGCACATTGGAATTATGCAGATAGCTCCCCAGAAACCTGAAACAAAGTGAGAGTCATGGTGTTCAGATCAGCTTGAAAAAAGGCAAAAATGTCTCCATATGGGTTCCCGGAACACCTGTAGATGTGTGGGGGCTTTCGGTAAAGAAGGTGTGACAAAGAGGAGGCAAAGCCCTGGCAGCTTCACCTATGACTACGAGAAACACTGCCGCCTCGACTTCTTCCCCTGGTGCTTGTCCTCTGGTGCTTCCTTCTTATCCCCTCCTCCTGTGTCTCATCAATAACAGGGTCCTGTTCTTGTCCCATCAACCCATGGCCACTTCCCTTCTGCTGTCATCCTAAATAAGAGCTCCAGTCCAATTCTCCTCCCATCTTCCACTGTCTCCCCCTTCCTCCTTCTTCCCATCCTCCTGACAATAACTAGTGTCTCACCACCCTAACCCTCTACCCATCCCTCAATGACAGTTCTAGTTCTGTTCATGCCCACGCTTGCCTGCCTCACCCCCTCCCAGGTTCCTATCACTCTCGCTCTTCTTAGACTCCCGCCTGGTGACTGTGCTGCTTTCTCACCCAGCCTCGTACGGCCTTACAACAACATGGGCCCTTCATAGCCACCTTCACTTCTCCCATGTGAGCTCCTATTTCACCTTCCTCCCATCTCAAGCAATCTTCAGTTCTAGATGTGAGACCTCCCTACTCTCTTAATCCTCCTCATCCAGTCCCTCATTAAAGCCCTGCCCCAAACTGCCCTTTCCATTCCAATCCCTACCCTTCTCCATATGCCCCAATGAGGGTCTGAGCTACCACTTACAGATATTTGCTGTTGCCTTGCTCCCACTTCAGCCACCTTTACCCCATCCCCTTGTGAGCCCTGGTTTCTCACCTACTGCCTCTTACCTACCCCTTTTTCTGTCCTATCCCTCATTAGAGACCTGGCACAACTTCCCTCTCACCCTCAATTCCATTCCCTTGTTCCCACTCCCTCCCATTTTCCTGTTGTAGAGAGAGTATCTTGATGTCTCACTTCTAGTACCATGCATAAGCAGATGGAGGTCCCAACCTGCTCTGAACAGAATCTATTATATACTATACTGTCACCATGCCTCAATGGGTCACAGCTGAGAATACCAGATTCAGGACAAACTGCTGAGAAATAGGGCAAACTCACTCCAACTGGTCGTTATTCTATCATTAGATATACCAAGCCAGTAAGAAAAGTAAACTTCTGTCACAACACACTGATTATCAAGAAATAAAAAATACAGTCTCCTTAGGCATGCCAGCCTTTATTTCACCACCTAGACACTGGACTTTATGAGTGGTTATTGAAAACCAATTTCATCAAACAAAGGTTTCTTCTGATCTCAAGAGATCAGCCACGTAGCCGGTCAGTATATAACTCAGCTCTTAGCCAACAATCACATTGTTGCCAATCCTTTAGTAACTAAAATCTACAAGTTTATTTATAATAGAAAAGAAGAGAGTTAAATGGTTAATAATTCCTATACATACAATCATTGCAAAGTTCTTATATCAGGCATGTAGCAATGATGAAATCAACTGCTGGTTTTGGTAACTTCCAATAGATTGGAAGGTCCTCAGTCCCTTGATTAGAATGCTCCTTTTAGTGTAAGTCCACAGATCAGAGCAGAAAAGAGGCAAAGAGATGATTCAAGGGTTTTTTATATCCTCTTCTTGAAATAGAAAATCTCCAGGCACATGGCAAACCCCACAGCCTCCGTAGGTGGAAAGTTACAGGTACAAGATGGAGTCTAGGGTTACATGAGCAAGTCACATGCCCTTACTTGGCTTGCTGACTCACAGGGGCAGCCATTACCCACATTCTGGTTGAGGTGTCCCTTCACTTGGTGGAACAAGATTCTTCTAGGGCCCATTGTAAGAGTGAATTGCCTTTGATAGGCCATCAACAATGCTGTCTGGCATACAAAGTAGATTGTACCTGGTGGGTTTAACTCCAGGAACAAAAACATTTGGGAAACAGATATATGTATAGTTAATATTCATAACTTCAGGTCCAGTAATGATACATGGATTTAAACAGGATAACCAAATTGGAGGATTGAGCCAAAAGAAATCTGATGAGGTTCAACAAGGACAAGTGCAGAGTCCTGCACTTAGGACGGAAGAATCCCATGCACAGCTACAAACTGGGGACCGACGAGCTAGGCAGCAGTTCTGCAGAAAAGGATTTGGGCGTTACAATGGATGAGAAGCTGGATATGAGTCAGCAGTGTGCCCTGGTTGCCAAAAAGGCTAATGGCATATTGGGCTGTATTAGTAAAAGCATTGCCAGCAGATTGCGGGAAATGATTATTCCCCTCTATTCAGCATTGGTGAGGCCGCATTTAGAGTATTGTGTTCAGTTTTGGGCCCCCCACTACAAAAAGGATGTGGACAAGTTGGAGAGTGTCCAGCGGAGGGCAAAAAAATGATTAGGGGGCTGGAGCACGAGACTTATGAGGAGAGGCTGAAAGAACTAGGCCTGTTTAGTCTGCAGAAAGAAGAATGAGGGGGGATTTGATAGCAGCCTTTAACTACTTGAAAGGGGGTTCCAGGAAGAATGGAGCTAGGCTGTTTTCAGTGGTGGCAGATGACAGAACAAGAAGCAATGGTCTCAAGTTGCAGTGGGGGAGGTCGAGGTTGGACATTAGGAAAAAGTTTCTGCTAGGAGGGTGGCGAAGCATTGGAATGGGTTCCCTAGGGAGGTGGTGGCATCTCCATCTTTAGAAGTTTTTAAGCTAAGGCTTGACAAAACCCTCACCAGGATGATTTAGCTGAGGTTAGTCCTGCTTTGAGCAGGGGGTTGGACTAGATGACCTCCTGAGGTCCGTTTCAACTCTTATATTCTATGATTCTATGAAAGAATATAGCCACCATTAGCAAATCATAACTTTTCCATTGACACCTTACATGATACACTTTGTACAAGTTTTGTTGCAACTGTCTAACAGTGGTAGTGACAACAATGTACATGGTTGTATTTCAATCATACAGCATCACATAAACTTAGTCCCAATTGACCCCCCTTCTTGTGGCTTGGCTTTATTAGTAACCCAAATAACAAACAGCTATCAAGCTTGTTTTTTTCTAAAGTTTCCTCTGTCCTAGACCCCTGCTCCCTTTATAGTAATTGCACCTCCCTTATATCCAGAGTAATATTAACATGCTGCAGCTGAAAAGTGAGTCAGCAGGAGCCAGTCAGCAACTTTAACACTTACTTGCTAACAAGACAGGTCAACAGAAGAGCCCTGTTACCCTGTTAACAATGTGTTTAGTACAATTAACACTGTCATTTACATTTCTTTCAAATGTATCTCTGTAGTGAACAAGATAATAATTCTCTGAAAAAAAAAGATGTTATATTATTACTAGCATATTTCTTTTGACTATACAGTACAGAATGGCTGCTTTAGTTCCGGGAGCCTGGTTTTTTTTAAAGACCATGAAAACCATTATTAAATGTATATCCAAATACAAACACCAGAGCCAGTGCAATATAGACCGCTTTTAACGAAAGTGCAAATCATGCCTCGTTCTATGTTTGGGTGGGCTACGAATTCTGGATTGGGTAGTTTTTCCAGAAAGTCATATAACCCTTCTGAGTTGTTAGGCACATTCTAATCCAGCTGCAAACAATAGGCTGGAGTCAGCAAAAAAGGAAGCGAGACTGAAATAGGATCTGGCCTATCCTCAAAGCCTAAAATGTGTATTGGGTACCTTCTTCCTAGAAGCTCATATCCCTGATCTTGCAAGCTACTGCTGCTCATGAGTGGACTTTCCCCAACGCCCCAAGCTACACTGACGACATTTCACTGAAGACTGCAGCCCACTGAGAACTCAGTATCAGGACCTCCCTAAACCCCCTGCATCATCCCATGTGGCATCAGGGCTTACTGCACTACCCTTACACTCCACCCAGGGGACACTGAAGACAATCACAAATACTGACCTGTGAAAACCACAATTAGTGTACGGGTAGCTGAAATGGACATGAATGTTCTTTCCCCTTCCTAAGCTCCGTTCAATTCATTTGTAATTTTCTAATGTTTTTGTTTTAAAATTGCATGGAGTTTTTTGCACTGATTTTGTTACAGAATAAAATTCTATTATTGGAAACATAATTCATCTTTATTAGTTCACAGCATATGCTGCTGAGTGCTAAGCAGATCTGAAAGCAACCAAGTACATATTACTGCATAGTGTCACACAACTCATCAGATCAGTCACTATCTAAACCAATAGACGTATTGACAATGTTATATTCCTACCTGTACAGCAATCACCACACAACTCCTACCAGGCCAGAAAAGAGCAGTGCCAGATACAATACACTACCACATCACATGTTATTCTGGCTCACTGTTAAAATGGTATTTCAAAACCTCCCTGAGCCACGTAGCTCCATGCTGAGTTCTTCTAATAGTCCATGCATCTACCTGTTCAAACTCAGCAGATAGCTGATCCACCTTTGCTCTCCACCCCAGCAGAAATTTCTCCCCCTTTGCTTCACAGATACCATGCAGGACACAACAGACAACTATAAACATAGGGATATTTTTCTCACTGATGTCAAATCTTGTGAGTAAACAACACCAGTGACCCTTCAAATGACAAAAGCATATTCTACTGTCATTTTTCACCAGCTGAGCTGGTAGTTGAATCATTTCTTGGTGCTGTTGAGGTGGCCAGTGTTTGGCTTCTTGAGCCAGGGGACCAAAGGGTAAGTTGGATCCCCCATGATCACTACTGGCATTTCAGCATTCCCAAAGGTAATCCACCAGTCAGGAAAGAAAGTCCCAACATGTAGGTTTCTGAACTGTGTTCTTAAAGATATAAGTGTCATGGACATTGTTGTCAGTGAAGTGTCCCTGGTGAGCCAGTAGTACTTCCATAACGATAGAAAAGTAGTCCTTTCAGTTGATGTACTCAGTTGCAAAGTGGTCTGGTGCCAAAATAGGGAAATGCATGCCATCTATTGCTCCACCGCAGTTCGGGAACCCCATAGCTGCAGAGCCATTCACATTGCCAAGTCTCACAGTCCTATGTAGCAGGTGGTGACTAATGGTTCTGCATGGTTGCATGTCAACAGCCTCTACAGTGGATTTCCTGATGCTAAATTGATTCCCAACTGACCACTAGAAATCTGGCAATGCAGTTTTCCACAGTGCAATTGCCACTCACTTTTCTACTGTCAGTGCAGATCTCATTTTTGTGTCCCTGCACTGGAGGGCTGGGATGACCTCCGTGTACAGGTCCAGGAATGTGGTCTATCACATCTGAAAGTTCTGCAGCCACTGCTTATCATCCCAAACCCACATTTTGATGTAATCCCACCACTCAGTGCTTGTTTCTTGGGCCCAAACACCTTGCTCCGCAGTCTGCAGCTGTTCTGTGAATGTGACCAACAACTCTGAATTGGTTCTTACTATGTCCCACAGAAATCTGTTCTTCAAAGAATCATCATGTTCCCCGTGCATTTGGTTCTTCCTATGGCTCTGGAAATACTCCAGGATCATACGCCCTGTCCTTGCAATGCTCATGACAATAATGAGAGCTCTGCAGGCTCTTATGCTTTTGTCGGAGATAGTGGACAATGAGGAGAGCCATTGGTTTGTGGGATTTTGGAAAAAAGTGTGAAAATTATGGGATACAAATACCATTAGGGGATGGAGATGGTTGCTAATGGGACATTAGCATGGTCTCCCCACGTGACTCATTTCGGCCCCATCGTGCATTTCCAAAACTTCCCAAAAGTAAGTGCGCTGGATGATGGTGAGTCGCACAGTGGGATGCCTACCCATGGTGCACTGCATCAATAAAAGCACTCCTGGTGAGTATATGCATCACTGACACAAGGAGCCAAGTATGTTCGCACACAAGCAATGAACTAACTGTAGTAGATATACGCCAACATAACTTGAGTTGACATAAGTTTGTAGGGTAGACACGGCCTATGCTTATACGATGGTGCAGTAAGGACTATGGGGGTGTGAACTGCAGAGTACACCAAAATGTAGTGCACTAACTGGCCCATGTGGACCCTCCTGGAGCAAACTAAAACTATTTTGTTCACATTCACATAATCCTTGTTTGAAGGAGGATTACATTAAGGTAACTCGGTTCATTTTAGTTTGTGTCAGCAGTGTTCACATGGGGCAGTTAGAATGCCACATTTTGGTGTACTCTGCAATTCACACCTCCACAGTCTGCATTGTGTCACAATGTAGACAAGCCCTATGAATGCCACATTTTTCCCATGCAGTTATTTGGCTTATTTTTAGTTTACATTGTGCAGCATAAGAAAGTCACAAAAACTGAGACCTTCTCAGAGCCTCAGTCCCTCAGATGGACAAACTTCCACAGAACGAACCGCAGATCCCACTCTGATCCCTTCAAGCCCAAGCAGCCGCAGGTTAGTGCCATTTCCTTATAATTGTTTGTATCCTTCTTCCTCCCATTCTTTATTATGTTCCCTTTCAGCTACTGGGTCCTCCCTTTGTCTAAATTAACCATATATTGTACAAGAGAGAAGAGATGTCTGATAGCAGAGGGCTCTTTCATCTAGCAGAAGAAAGCATAACAAGATCTGATATTTGGAAGCTGAAGTCAGCCAAATTCAGACTAGAAATAAATTGCAATCTTTTAAGTGAGAGTATTTAGCCATTGGAACAGTTTTACAAGGGTCATGATGGTTTCTCTATCACGTGAAGTCTTTAGATGGGGACTGGATGTCTTTGTAAAAAATATGTGATAGCTCAAACAGAAGTTATAGGCTTGATGCAGAGATAATTGGGTGAGGTTCAATGGTCTGTGTTACCAAGGAGGTCGGGTTAGATGATCATAATGGTTCCTCGTGGCCTTAAAAATCTATGAATACCTCAGTATAACAAAACACATCAAGACTGATTTAAAAGTTTATTGCATTTTGACTAAAGAATGTGGGAAACAGACAGTGTTATGTTTCAGACATTACTGGGAAGTTCCTTGCTTTTTATGGTTCATTATATGTTTTAAATTATCTCAACTGGGGAAAGAGAGAGTTTCTCTTTTTTTTTTTTTTTCCCCTTCATTAAACCCAGTACAGTTGAGGAAAAAGATTTAGCCCTAAGAATAAAGAGATCACATCCCCAGCTTTGATACTGAGGAGAAAAAGTTGTACTGTCGTTTGTAAATATTTTGTGCTGTATTAAAATGGCTTTATGAAAAAAAGGCAAACTTCCACCCTTTGAATAACAAACAGAGCTCCCACTGAAGTCAGTGGGAACTGAACATATACATCCAAAGTCAGAAGTTGGCACTCAGTAGTTGTCAGTTGTTTTGAAAGCAGAAGTGTAGTTTGCATTAAAGGAGCAAAAAACATTGAAGCCAGAAAAGAAAAAATTCCTCCTTTGTCAAAATGAAAACAACGCCACTGATTTTCATCACAGTTTAGGATACAAACATATTCCTAGGTTGAGAGCTTGTGTGCTAGATTTAATGTTGGAATGATTTTCCCCCCCACACACATTTTTATGATCCAAATTATAAAATAGTGTTTTATAATGGAAAAGCTGGCCATTAGTAGAATCATTCAGAAAGGTTCACTGTACAATATTGCAATAATGCAGCAAACGTACATGTGACTAATGTGACAGAGTCATTGTGAAAGTACTGCAAAAGAATTCAAACTGAACAGCATCTTGAATGTTTGTTTTACAGGCATCACTTTCCCGATAAGTAGACTCCAAAGTTGAAGAACACAGTAAATAGATAAGCACTTCCATTGAAAGTATTAAATTAACCAACCAGGTATTAGACTTTGTAATGCGCATCAATGAAGTGCTAATGAAGACCATGTGTGAGTGATAATGGGGACCATGTGATAGATCTGGCTAGCACAGTGAAAAGGAAATACTACGGAGGAAGAAGCCAGAGTTTCATGCCAATATGAGTGATTGAGAGCAGTGAGTGCAATTTTGCAATTGGAGCAGGCCAGTGGGATGAGAGAGAGATCAGGCCCCAGGTCAGCACGGCATTTAAGTTGGTACTTAAGACCTTCTCCAATCAGCAAAACACTTGAGAAAGTGCTTAACATAAAGATAGTCTTGATAATACTTAGTCCTGCCTTGAATGCAAGGGACTGGACTAGCAGATCTCTCAAGGTCCCTTCCAGTTCTACACTTCTATGATTCTATCTACTTAAGTCTCATTGATGTCAATGGAACTTAACACATGCCTAGAGATAAATATGTGCTTAAGTGCTAATTTAAATAAAGATGAACTGCTGAATCAGGGCTCCAGTGCCTTGATATTTGATGCCAAGTTAATCCTGCAACCTCTTGGCTTTACAACTCCTTCCAATTGGATCTCGGTTATAGACAGAGAACCAGACCTTCTATGAACTTACTGTAATATACACAGATACTGTGGCCCATGTGTCTAGGGTAGCCCATCTGAAATTGCCAAGGTCGGGACAAGCTGTAAAAAGGAGAACAGATTCTCCCAAAACTGGTGGGTAACACTGCAATTAGATTCCCTACCAGTCACAAACAGTGCTCCTGATTCCCCCCACTGGTTATCAAGAAGCCTAAAAAAAGAAACACACAGCCCCCTTTCTTGCATTTCAGCCTCTGGCTCTCAATCAGCAACTAGGTCCAGTAAAGAGATAAATTATTTAAAAACTTAATTCCCTTTACCAAAATGTTCTCCTGATTCCCAAAGGTTCAGCCACATTACCAGATCAATATTAGTTTGGATCTTAGCCAAAATATCACACTGCCAGCCAATCGTTTAGTATCTAAAACTTAAGGCTTATTATAAAAGAAAAGAAACAAACAGGATCATAGAATATAAGAGTTGGAATGGACCTTAGGAGGTCATCTAGTCCAGCCCCCTGCTCAAAGCAGGACTAACCTCAGCTAAATCATCCCGGCGAGGGTTTTGTCAAGCTGTAGCTTAAAAACCTCTAAAGATGGAGATGTCACCACCTCCCTAGGTAACCCATTCCAATGCTTCACCACCCTCCTAGTGAAAAACTTTTTCCTAATGTCCAACCTCGACCTCCCCCACTGCAACTTGAGACCATTGCTCCTTGTTCTGTCACCTGCCATCACTGAAAACAGCCTAGCTCAATCCTCCCTGGAACTCTTTCAGGTGGTTAAAGGCTGCTATCAAATCCCCCCTCATTCTTCTCTTCTGCAGACTAAACAGGCCTAGTTCTTTCAGCCTCTCCTCATAAGTCTCGTGCTCCAGCCCCCTTATCATTTTTGTTGCCCTCTGCTGGACTCTCTCCAACTTGTCCACATCCTTTTTGTAGTGGGGGGCCCAAAACTGGACACAGTACTCCAAATGCGGCCTCACCAATGACCAATAGAGGGGAATAATCACTTCCTGTGGTCTGCTGGCAATGTTCTTACTAATGCAGCCCAATATGCCATTAGCCTTCCTGGCAACCCAGGGCACACTGCTGACTCATATCCAGCGTCTTGTCCATTGTAACGCCCAGATCCTTTTCTGCAGAACTGCTGCCTAGCTCGTCAGTCCCCAGTCTGTAGCTGTGCATGGGATTCTTCCGTCCTAAGTGCAGGACTCTGCACTTGTCCTTGTTGAACCTCATCAGATTTCTTTTGGTCCAATCCTCCAATTTGTTTAGGTCCTGCTGTATCATATCCCTCCCTTCCAGGGTATCTACCACTCCCCCTAGCTTAGTGTTATGAGAGATGTTAAATGATTAAAGCAATCAGATACATACAAATGATGCCAAAGTCCATCTATATCAGATTCTTAGCAGTATTGGGGACTTTGCAGGTTTGTAGAGTTCCTCTGAAGTACATCCAGTACCTACGAAGCTGATGCAGAGGCAAGAAGCAGGAATGAAGACAAAATGGGTTGCAGCTGTCTTTTATATTCTCTGCCATGTGGCTTGTACATCCTGTGTTTCAAATACAAGCTCACAGCACATGGGCAGTAAAAATGTCTTGGAGTCCTTGTGCATAGGCATGTCCCTACACGTCCTGCTAACTCCTAGGCATAGCCCCTGGCTTCTCTCCCTGGGCCAATGTTTAGCTAATTGCCCTTGATGGGCCTGTGATGCTGTCTGGGTTAGGGTTGACCATTCATAAGATTATTGATATCAATATTGCAAAATGTCAATAATTTGTATGGGATATGCAATGTCAGGTACCATTGGAAGGGTTACAATTTGCTAAGCATTTACTAATCTTATCTATAGGTATGTATCATCTTTGTACTGTAAATTATGAATGTATGTGATTTTCTGTAGCTAAAACTTGTGTTGTGCTACTGGGTGACACCCCCATCAGATTAGCCTCAGCAAAGTCAAGCATCATTGAGGGCCAGTCAAGGACCATCAGCGATACAATGAGCCCAGGGAAAGAGGTCAGGAGACATACCTATGAGTCATCAGGACATGTAGGGACATACCTGTAGCATAGACAGGAGGAATAGTTTTTAAATAACGTATCTCTTTACTGGACCTAGTTGCTGATTGGGAGCCAGAGACTGAAATGCAATAAAAGGGGCTGTGTAATTTCTTGTTTTAGCTTCTTGATAACCAGTGTGGGGAATCAGAAGCACTGTTTGTGACTGGTTGGCGAATCTAACCTCAGTGTTAGCCACCAGTTTTGGGAGATTTTGCTTTCTTTTTGCAGCCTGCCCTGCCCTTGACATTTTCAGGTGGGCTACCCATGGCACGTACAGGTCACAGGGACATCAAGCAGGTTGGACAGCGCTGACTCTGTCTGGGGGTGTTACCAAGTAACATAGCACAAGTTTGGAATACAGATATATTACACATATTCATAACTTACAATAGAAAGATAATATGTATTTAAACAAGATTATCATATTTAGCAAATCATAACTTTTCCACTGATACCTTACATGGCATATGTGGTAAAAGTCATTGTAATCTTGCAATACTGATATTAATAATAGTTACCCCAATCCATACAGCGTCACAGATATCATTGGCCCTTTGATACTGAAATGTATATCTAATCATTTTGTTTATATTTTGCCCAAACAATTATCTTAAGGAAAAAGAAAAAGAAGAAAAATATTAATGCAAAACAGAAAAGAGATACAATGTATAGGAGCTAATGTGCAATTAAAGTATCTTTTTATGTTTTAAGTCTTCAGGTGGGAATACAAGAATTGGTTCAAACCATCTAACAAATATTTATCTTTGAAAATAGTTTATTATTTATAAAGGACAGCATATTACGAAATTATTCAAAAGGTTTCAGTCAATGATTATGCATGTTGTTATAACCATCCAGTTCCTCTATGCCTGAATATTCCATTTTATCATTAATATAAGCTGGTAGGAAATCACTTTAAAAGTAGAATATACATTTCTTCTCATCACCAAATGATCTTAACTTAGCTCAGAATAACACCAAAATGTTAATTTTCACTGATTTAAGTTCAGAACTCAACAATATTATTACTTCTATGATCTTGAGCTTCTAGACCACTAGGGAAAAAGGGTTTTTTCCCAGTCTTAAATAAAGATATTTCAATTTCACAGACAACTTTTACAGCTTGCTCTTATTTACAGTGAATGAAAATAACCAATATACACATAAAAGTAGCATTGGTAGTTGCAGCCATAAAGTCACTAATGACTTGGAATATTTCTTCCATTTATAGATGCTTTTCTCATGCAGCTAAATGACAGATTTGGAGCTTACAGTAAAATGCCTCCAATCTGATTGTTTTGTAGCCTATGGATTTCAGCGAACTTGAACAATCAGTTAGGCACTACTTTTCATGATTACCTGAAATCTGGTAGGAGTGAAGGGGTCATAGAGGTGTCCTAATGGGGCAGTTGAGGCCTTCTCCAGAATAATGGAATCCCTGGGTGGCAAAGTCAGCTTTATGCCACCCCATGTGGGGATGTGCATGACTAGAGGGGTCATGACCAGAGTGTTGTGCTCCAGTGATGCCTTGAGACCCATGGACTGTTCCCTGCTAGCAAAAATTATACGAGAAAAACTGATCTGAAAGAAAAACAAAACTAATTCCTTTATTAAAATGTATTTAAAAAGGGAAAGATGAAAAACAGTAGCTTAAAAAATAATTAACCTTACACATGCTTCCTCTTTTGCCATGTGACCCTTTTGTTTTAAACTGTCAGCATTTCCTGCAAATGCATTGAGGAAAAGCCACAGCGATATAGTATTTCTCCAATAGATTTTAACATCTAAGAGACTCACAAAGTGGCTAAAGTTCAGCTTCTGGTTAAAATGTTCTCAATGTTTGTTTCCGATTTTGGATGGAGTCAAACCCTCCAAAGTGCTTTAGCATTTCCATTTGCACCTTTGCTGTGGCAAAGCTCAGCTGAGATAGGTAAATAAAAATTGTTAAAGTGCCAGTAGAGTTTTGGTTTTTAGCTTGTCTGTTTATTAACGATGAAAAACTCTCTCTCCTTTGTGCCCCAGCAAGCTGCTAGTCATCATTATCATCGCTCTAGTCAGCTGAACAGCACATGATGCTGGCCTCACACAAATATAAAACAGGTTCTTATGGAATCTCAAACACTACTTGTACATCCTACCACTGACCACAGTGGAATAATAGTACGCCAGTGATGCGGGCCCGGAGTGGGAGGGAATGACTATTTTCTCTCTTTCTGTGCCTGTGTCTGAAACATACCTAGCCTCAAAGCTATTATTTATAGTTATGAGGTGACAGCTGAGAGCTAGCAGTCTGGTGAGTGAAAAAATGTTTGCCTTTATCCTTTTAGAGATATCCTATACACACATGTATGATCAACAGCTATTCATACTGGACAAAGGGATGTGTCTAATCAACTACAGTTCTTATTCAGTGGTAAGCAAAGAAAAAGATACCTCCTTTTGTGCAAATCAAGATTCATTTACACAAGCTCCATTTTCAGGATTATTCAAAATGGAACTGAATGGACTTTTTTTCAAAAGGCTATAGCCATGGAGCTCAATAAAATAATGCAGAAACATTTCGAAAGATTTTTGCAAACATTTTTTATCTCCATTTTAAAAATACATTTAAAAAATTGGCCATCGGACTAGCTGGTTGAAAGACAGCAAACAGTTACCGTGACACATCTGGCAACGTTTAAAAAATGTTCAACTAGCTTTACGTCTCAGTCATGTGATACCGGAGACTTGGAAAACTCAAGCTTCAACATCTTAAATCTACCTAGAAGTGGACTTCTTTCACTGAGCTAACACTGTAGTCTTTGTCACAGAATTTCAAAGACTCCAATTACCTGAATCGTTTTCACCCATGGAATGGGACTTTCTAAGGAGACGAGTGAGGAAAATGGTCCTATGATCTGATATGGCGGCAGTCTCAGGAGTCATGACTCATGCCCTTGACTTGAGCACAGCAGAAATCTCTGCAGAGCTTCTCCCAGCAGGCAGGCATTCAAGGAATCTTGTGAAGGTGCCACGGGGTGTGAAGAGGATATGAAAAGAAGGGAAAGAGATAAGGAAAGTACTTTTAAAGTGTATAGTCAACACCAGAACTTGAGATTAAAATAACTTCCTAGCCAAGTAATAATACTCATTCTGAGCCATAACTTCCTTGTATGCAAAAAAAGGTGCAGAGCAAAACTAATATGAAATAATCTTCTAGTTTGAGTCATGGCAAACTGATCGCATGATGTGTTGTAGGGAGGAACTAGAGGTGATGCCAAAAAGACAGAGCTATGCTCTTCTAATCACACAGAGCTTGGAGATCCACGATGAATCCTGGCCCTAAACTCATGGATTTTGAGACATGTACGTATTTGCTTTCACATAAACATACCCAGGGCCCCACAGGGCCTTTCCAGCAGCTGGTGAGCAGCTGGTACAGTACACACTTCCAGCACCCTGAGCGGCCAGGAAAGGGATAACACAGGAGCAGCTACATCAGTCATACCCCACCTGGGGATTCATCTACCAAAGTGGGAGTCTTCTGACAGTCAGTTAAGATGGATTGCCAACTATTTTGCACCACCAGAGCAGCACAACGCAGCTAGAGCTGGGATCAGAATCTGGCCCCATGTGTAGCAATACCTTATAAATGATACCTCCATCCCACGTGCAGTATGATACATGCCATAGTGGCAGGAAAATGCTGAAAACATTTTCTTTCAAGTGACTTTCCCCATTTCTCTGTCTAGGTATCTCAAAACAATTGAAGCTGTTTCACAGTGACAGCAAAGCTAAAGGAAATGGTAAAACCCTGAAACTGAACTGAATGGCAAAGCAAAGGAGCCACGAGCAAACAGACCAGAAATCATTAACTCAATCCATCCTTCACCAAGGAAGTCAGAAATCCTAGGAGCACTGAGAGGAAAGCACAAGAAGAGAATCAAGGTTATGTACACAGAGCAAAGCTCTTCCCTGCAAACTGCAGACTAGATGGGAACATTTGGAAGAAACACAGAGCCCAGCCCAAAGATTCACAGGCAATTCCATTCCTAAGATCCTGAATTCTGGGACGTCCATGAAGAATGCCTCCTACTCCCCTAACCTGGATACCTTCTGTGGTAAAGTCAGGCTGGATGGCTACCAAAGGATATACCAGGGCCGGTATGTGGGCCCTAGAATGCGAAAGGCCTTTTTCCCTGCAGACAGGGAAAGGGTTACTGCAGGCCAGTTAGAGACACCTGGACACAATGAAGGGTTTCTCCAGGTGTACTTAAACCCTGCCTTCCCAAGAGGGGGAGGGGGAAAACAAACCAGCAGGAAGCTGCCAGAAGGTTTGGGGCAACTGGAGGAGAAACCCTGACTAGGAGATGGTGCTTCTCTGCAGCCAGAGAAGGGGAATATCCCTGGCCCCAGCCTGCAGGATGGAGCCACGGCCAGGTTCCGCCCTGGGGCATATACAGAGACTGAGACTATCCGCCCACACGGTGGGGCGAGGGACACTCAGCAGGCCTGAAGTAAGGCCGCACCAAACGCTCTGCAGGAAAGGTGCCGAGGGGAAGGGACAAAGGATGTGTCCAGATTGGGGCCAGAGTTACCTCAGGCCCCACTGACAGAGGAGACTGCTGCCAACAGGTGAGACTCCGGGGGGGGGTTGCCATACCACACTTCCTTCTACCTACATATCTTGCTATGCAATCTTCATGTTGAGCATGGTGGTTATCTATTCCCAACCAAAAATATTGTAGAGTGAAGGCTGGAAAGAGAGGCAGGTTAGGGTCATTCCTTTCCAGTGTACGTCTGGTTAGACCCAGAGCCTGGCCACAGAGGTTTGGAAATTATTTGTAAACAACATTTAAAGCTGATCAAAAATCCTGGTGGGTTTGTTTGGGTTTTGTTTGAGCATTTTGTTACAAACTCAAGAATGGGATAATTTTTGTGAAAAATTTTGCAATGACAAAACAAGAAGTCCATTTTCAAATGAAGAAAGAGCAGCACTGGAAAAAATGATGCAATTAATGCTTTTCAATGCAGAAATAACATTTTTATTGAAATGTTGCCTAAGGCAAAAAACTTGTAAGGAGTGCAAGATCTCGTGAAAGGAAATGACAAAGTTTTTCTCAAAGCTCAACTGAGCACTCACCTATACTCCTCCCCTCACTTATAGCCAAATAAGCCACTCTTAGACCTGTGTTAGTAACAAACATAATATAATAAACCAGAAATAGCATCTTGACCTGGACTAACACTCTGTGGATACTGAGGACATTGCTAAAGAAATACAGACCCCATTGTTAATTTCTTTTAGCAAACTCCCTTCACAGTCTGAGTTAAACAGTGCATTATATTGTGAAGAAATCACTAAAGTTAGTATACAGCAAGTGACTTTTAAATCAAATGCATCAGTTATAGGGTATTTAACACTGTTCTGCAAAGGGTGGTAAATGGAGGTGTCATAAATATCTGACTTTATCATCTGTTGATTCATAATCCAGATGCCAGTGGGATATAAATCATGTAAAGCATGTTTCCAGATTAGGCAGGTCTGGCTATATCACTCTTGTTCTTGGGAACTGTTATTTTTATTTAGGATTATGAGTGCCCTCTGCAGGTAGATGTCAGTATTGAGAACTAATTGGGTTTTTTTTTTTAGAAAAAAGTTGCATTTCCTAAGGTGCTTTTTCAATACGAAATTTCTTTACAGTTGCAAAACCATTAATCTGTGTTTTTCTGCATGCATAAACAATTTTTCTAATTTAGATTTTTTGAAGAGAAAAGATTTTAAGATCTCTCTCTTTCTCCATTCCTATTTTTTATATTCTCTCACACACACACACACACACACACATACATTAAGGCCCCAATTCAGCAAACATGTATGCACATGCTTAGCTTTAAACATATGAATAGTCCCATTGATTTCAAAGTTAAGTACATACAGAGGTGTTTATATGTGAAGGGCCTAAGTGAGATATCAAAGGGATCTGACTGAAACTCACCAATGCCTGGAAAGTCATATATAAGGCTGAAAATGAGAAGCAGAATTTCAGCTAAGATTTTTTTCCCCTCAGCTTTGACTCTCTCTGTCTTTGAGTTATTCAGAAAAGTAATGTTATTTATAAAAATATTTAAATTATAGTATTTATAATAATATTAACAATGTATCCAAAATAGAAATAGTGTCTGACAGTCACATAACTGGATTAAGCCCCAAGCTTAAAACTTGTACTATGCACTTATTCTTGTGCTATTCAATATATTCATAAATGACATAATGGCATATAGAATGCACTTATAAAGTCTATGGCTGATACAAGCTGGGAGGGGTTGCAAATACTTTGGAGGACAGGAATAGAGGTGGGCAAATAAGCGATACTCAATTAGATCTACCCGTGAGCCAATTTGAGAATGTTATGACATGTGGCAGGCTGTTTGCACAGAAGGCTGACAAAATAAAATTTTTAAAAAACCCAAGAACTTCAGCTGCCAATAAATAAAGTCCTTGATTGCAACATAAGTATTAGTGTTTCTATCTTTTAACAAAGTTTATAAATCAACATTATTACTTGGCTATCTCTAATGGAGGGGTGACATCGACAATCTTTGTCAAGCTTTGTGAAGAGTGGTTTGCAGGAGGTTAGGACAAGGTGCATGTACTGTTGAAGATGTTTATCTGCCAGGCAATTGTGGTGGTCATTTTTTTATAATGTTAATGGTAGAAAAACCAGACTCTCAGAGGCACATTGAGCCGAACATTGTTAAAAGATAGATGGCTACATTCACACTATTCTTAAACTGGTCAGCATATTGAGTCCACAAATCACAAAGTCCGACTTCTCTAAATTTTGGCTTCAAGACATCTGAGCTCTGCGGCATAACAACTTCTAATTGAAAGGCACCTTCATCAGTTGAATCAAGAATGTTCTTTGCTTCAGAAGGGCAAGGTCTATTGGCAGAGACAACAAACGGCTCATGAACAAATTAAAGGAAATCCTTTGGAATTTCAACATTCTAAAATCTCATTTTAAAATTTTCAATCAGATTGTTTAGGGATTCTTGCATTGTTTTCATTGAAATTTCCTCTGTAACAACACCACGTAATGTGGGAAAATGCAACATCTTTCCTGTTGAGTCCTGTTGAAAGATTTCAAGATTCCTCTGAAAGGCACAAACATTTTCAAACAGATCCTGCCACAGCTTGCATGGCCTTGGAGCTGCAAGCTGAGGGAATCCAAGTGACCAGTAATAGCACACAGACAAGCTACCTGGGACATAGAGGGGACGTCATTCATAAATTCCAGGAACCCACAAGCCTTGTTGGTCTTGTGGTTGGAAAGAAATTCTATATTACTTTTTGAAGCCCCCGACCTAACCCACAAACGTCACTGTGCTGCAACAAGTCACTCTATTTGGCTGAAAGTCTTGTAACAGAGCTTTAAAAGACAATGTTGTGCGCTAGAAGTTGAGTGTATATAGTTTACTAATCTCATCACAATACCCATTGTTTTTTTTCAAGTCCTCAGACAGCTTATCACACAAGACAGACTGGTGAATGATGCAGGATGCAGTGAATTATATTTAAGGAAAGGTGTATCACTGCCAAACCTGAAGCAAAGCCCTTCTCTTTCCCTGTCATAGAGGGACCTCTGTCTGCAACTAGCAAGTTTACTTTCTGTAGAGTTAAATCATTTAAAAAAAAAAAAAGCTTTTTACATGGGTGGTGGGTATAGTAGGCTTGGGGAGGATAACCCTCCCCAAACAGCTGCCGCTGGAAGCTCCCGTGCCACCTCTCTGCCCCACCCATGATCCCACTCGGCCTGCTCCCCCAATAAGCATGAATCGAGGGCAGGAGCTCAGGGGAGGGGTCCCCAGACCTTATCACCAAAGGTGCCCAGCTTTTGCCTGAGCTTTGCAGGGGCTGGCACTGGGTGCCAAGGGACCACAGGGCACCAGCTGGCTGCACAGGACCAGAAGAGCATCATGCATACTGGAGCCAGGGGCTGAGCAGCTCCAGGAGCAACGAAGCGCCCACTCCCCACCTGGTGGCCCCGGCACTCCAAGGGACCCAGGCACAGGGCACAGCCCGCTTCCTGGGTGGCTGCAACTGGAGACAGCTGGGGGCGTGGCAAAAAATCAGCACAGGTAAGGTGGAGTGCTCCTGAAGTGCTCTGGGTCAGGGACTGATTGCAGGGGCTCTCTGGGGACAGAGGGGAAGGCAAGGGTCATAGTGGTTTTACCCCAGTGCAGTTCCAGTGTACCCTAGTCCCAGCTGAACAGGGGCAAAACCACTGCAACCTTTGCCTTTCCTGTGGGCAACTCAGAAAGAATATAGGCAAAGGCTGCTGTGTAAGTCAGCAAAGCATGTAAGGATGTATGATAAGACATGCAACTCTGGACTCCACCTTGGGTCAGTAACTTTCCATGCACCTGGACAGTGGGCTTTGTTTGGGACAGTAAATTTGCATGCACATGGCAAAGGACATAAAAGACACCTCCATTATGCCTCTTTCCTGTTCTAATTCTCTAGACTGTGGAATTACAACTAAAAGGAGCATCTTGAACTATGGACTGAGGACCTTCCAATCTTTTGGAAGTTACCAGAGAGACTTTTGCAAGCCAGCCGTCTATTACATCACTGCTGTGATCCTAAAAGTCATTTGTATGCCTATGGTTCCTTAACCATTTATGACTTTCTTCTTTTCTTTATAAATCTTTAGTTAGTTTACTAAAGATTGGCTGACAGTGTAATATTTGGGTAAAATCCGAGATTCATATTGACATGGGGGTAAGTATCTGATCCTTTGGGATTAGTAAAAACCTCACATATGATTAAATGGGTTTTCAATAACCTCTCACTATATTAGACTTGGTCGTCTGCATGGGAGCCAAGGGCTGGAATGCCTAAAGACTGTGTTTGGCTTCTGGTTAACCAGTGTGGTGATACAGAAGTTCTATTTGGTGAATCTAATTATAGAATAAACCACCAATTTTGAGGGATTGCCCAAATTCTTACAGTTTCCCCGACTGTAGCATTCTCAGTGTCTACCGCACACACCCAGTCACACCTTGTATCTGAATACCCCAAAACCTTGGGTCTGTTTTAGTTTGATCTGAATCCAAATCTGAATGTTGTAATTTTGCCCCAACCCTGCTTGGCAAAGGATTCATTGTCATCGTAGCCAGGTGCCTCAATTTTACTAATCCCTGAAGGCTATCACAGAAATATTATGATGTGTGTAAAGAATAATCTGCATTGTGTATGATGAGGGCTTTGCACAATACAGTACTTTGACAGTAGAACTGAGCAGGAAATGGTTTTCCCATTCCATAAGAATTTTTGAGATTTTGAAAAAATTGCCCATCCCAAATTAGAATGAAAAGTCAAAATCTCGAATTTTTTCACATTTAAAATCATTTCTATTTCAACCCTTAAATTTCTCTTAAATCTTTTTAGTTTACATTAACTAAAATTTCTAAATGAAAAATCATTTCAAACCAAAAATAAAACTTTTCATATCAAAACTGTCAAAACAGGATGTTTTAAAAATTTCAAAACTTTGTACACCCTCCAAAATCTGGAGATTTGTTGAAACTGACCCTTTTCTAAAAATAGTTTTGGTTTTGACAAATCAGCATTTTCCAATAGAAAAATATTTAATTGGAAATTTCCTGACCTGCTCTAATTGGCACCATGCATACTAATGATCCCTTCTGAGGTCCACACAACCTTGAGAGAATTAAATGTACCAACTGGCAGTTCCTGCTGTATTGTCTCAGTGTGTTGTGCAACACCACAGTAAGTAGAAAATAGGCTTATCTATTTAACAAATGGTGTCCTTAAAACATGCTGCTGAGCTGAGGGGAGATCTTTCTGATGTTCTAAGTGGAGGCATTATGGCATGCAGTCTAGGCATTACACTAACAGCTGGGGAACAACAGCTGGTTTTAGGTAAGCTGAGGAATAATGCAAAGGAACAGGGTCCATTGGCTTCTTCACTATTGTATGGACTGTTTGGGGATCAAGATATAGTCTGCGGAAAACAAAGGAAAGAAAGTACCAAAGTTGGAGAAGAAAAAGTAAACTGGTTTTGATTTTTTTTTTTCTTGAGGGGCAGAAAACTGAAGGTTTTTTTTTATTTGGCCCACCATGAACTCTTTAGATTTCCAAAATGGCTAGGGAATATGTAGAATAAAAGATTGCCTTTTATTACTACATGTCAACAGAATAACAAAATGTGTGGCAAGCACATTTTGGTGAACTATGGGAATTTACTACCTAAACCATAAAATAAAGTTCCTCTATGGATGTATTGTTTTATTTGCATTTCCAAGCCTGACCAAGTTGCTACCTGTAGGAAGGGCTTGGTGATTTTGCCATCTTGTCTCAAGGATTCAGAAGGATGCAATGGCCCCTCTTCTCCTACTTCCTTGTTTGGGTCCCCAGTCTCTTTCTTGCCAACAAGCTGGTGTACAACAGGCGGAAGAAGGAAGCCAGGGGATCAAGTCAGGAAAATACAGAATCATCACAGAAACAGGGATGAAATTAGGACCCAGCAGAGTAAAATCAAGATAAATCCTTAGCCTCTGTGATAGATGGACTTGAGCCCGTCAACAACTAATGCTTTACATGGGGCAGGTCTACACTAGAATTGCTATAATGGCGCAGCTGCACTGCTGTAGCACATCTGGTGAAGATGCTCTTGCCAACGAGGCGGCGCTCTCCTGCCAGCATAATTACTCCACCTCCGTGACAGACAGAAGCTATGCTGGCAGGAGAACATCTCCCACCAACATAGTGCCAGCGTGGACAGTGCTTGGGCCACTTTGCGTCGCTCAGGGAGGTGTCATTTTCACACCCCTGAGCAACGTAAGATTGACTTAAGCGGTAGTGTAGACCTGCCCTAAGTATAAAAATACTGGTAAGAGGAAACTATACAAAAATATAGATCTTACTGCTTTATGGACAAACAGAGTTTGTCTCTGTCTAACCCATCAGACTGGTGAGATTGACATGCAGACCAGACCATTAGATCAGCTTGACTGTTTAGGCTGACTAAGATGCATGCAAGATCAAAGGGGCTTTTGAAATGCTAATTTCTGACAAAGGAAATTGGAAAATAATTCCCGTTATCTGGATGGGGTGAAGCAGAGGGGTCATGCTACATGATATTATCCACAGCACAGAGAACAGAACTCTTACCCTCCAGTGATGCACGCAATCAAACATTTTGTTGAAATGCTGATGTAACTACAACCAGCATGTTTTATAGGGCAATACATTCTGTCAGCGCCTGAACATCAGAAATGGTCACAGCCTATAAAGGACTAGTGTCTGACGGAGAGGAAGGGATGGAAGACAGACACAAGAAGTAGTTTCTCTAAGATATTGGCTGGCCAACAGGATCAGAGAGGGAAAGATCACAACCAAGTAGATGGAAGAAACTGTCTTCCTGATATTTCCCCAAGCAAAGGGGGCAGAGGAGAAGTAAGGTACTGTTTCTTTTGTAATGAATACAAGATATAACTATCTGATATAACTTTTTGTGCAGGACTAGGTAAGATATCCAGCCATTTCCCCTTGGTTTAATCTGATTTCATTTTGTTTTGACTAGACCATTTGAGTTTTAAATTGTTTGGGAATTTCATGCAGGCTATTTTGGAACATACACCATTTGGAATGCTTGATCAAAGGGGCATTGACTAAGGAGCCTCTCCTACAAGGGGATGTTACTTGCAGGACTGGGGTCTGGCAAACATGTAGGAAATATCTGTGTGATTGTAGCTGCCTCAAAATGTTCCCCCTCCCTTCATACTTTTTCTTCATCTATATTTTCCTATGGGTTGGGAGCGAGACTGTCAAGAGAAATTTGGGGCCTCAGTACATCATGTTTGCTGGGTCCCAACCCATTCCTGTGTCACTTTATTTATACAAATGTTACAGAAGTTCTGGTGGGCCACCTGAGCTTGTGACCCCGGTACAATTCTCCCCCCTTTGTTCACCTCTTGTCAGCTCATTAAGGGGAAACTGAGGCAAAATGAGATATGTCAGTCAGTTTTCACAACATGATATAAAACCTGCAGAATATATATGAATCTTAAATTAGAACTGACTTCAGAATGCTCTTATCTGTACTATGTAATTTATACTGAAAATTATTTCAATACAGATGATCTATAGAAAAATAATACAGGAGAGGATAGATTTTCATAATTAAACTAAAAACTGAAAATGAAGCTGAAAGTTCCATTCACATCCAGCAGAGTGGAGCATTACACTATAAATATAGCAAGTAGTCCTGCACAGTTATTATACAGGAGATCTTATTTCTAAGAGATGCTTGTAAAATATCCCGCTACATCAGAGACAAGGCATTTTACTGTCCAGGGTTTTATTATTTTGTTTTTTTCATATTTAGATAGTATTTTGCATTTGAATATATATCTCATTAGAAATGTTTTGGGGAATACTTTTTCCTCCAAACTGCTTTAATTAAAAAATCGTTATACCTCATTCATAAATATTAAACTACAGATTTGTGTCTATTTATAAGATATTGGAAGCAGTTGAGGACATAAGGGTGAAGGTTTGTGGCTAAGGCACTAATCCCAAAAATATGCACATAAAAACTTTATACACATGAGCTGTACTGACGTGCACACAAATGCTAGCAGTATAAGGGACCTATCAATCAAACATTGGTCTTGCCCCCTGACCTGTCAGGCCCCACCCACTTCTCACCTTAAAACCCACCCCCTTGTATTACTTCCAGGTCAAGAGACACTTAACCAGAAGCAAAGAAGTGGCATGTGACTCCCACTAAGTACTCCTCTCACCACCACCAATCAGGGTGGGTTTCACCCCTGTACAATCATCCCCAAGAGTGGATTTGACCAACTGGGAGAAAATCTGGGGCAGAGTGATCCATCCAGAAGTGGGTCGTGTGACCCCTCTGAGAACTCCTCCCACTGGCCTCCACCAATTGGGGTGATTTTCATCCCTGTAGCACCTCCCCAAGAGCAGACTGACAGGTTGGCAGGTTCTGGGATGGAGTGACCTAATCTGGAAGTGGGTCATCTGATCCCTCTGAGAATTCCCCCCATCTCCTTCTACCAATCAGAGCAGGCTTCACCCCCATAGTTGGTCCAAGAAGGGAAACACATACCAATTGGAATAGGTGTAGCATAGGGATCTAGGCTGGACACCCACAGCCTCTGGTGCATGGTTGGACAGCCAGCAGCACTGCCACTGGAAGTCCCAGCACCATACGGAAGAACCCATTGTTTCAAGAATGCGTGTTTCAGAAATTGTCAAAACATTCTGAGGGCCTTGGCTTGCCTGCAGAGAAAGCCTTACATCAGCGATAGCTCTGAGGAGGAGGGAGTGGTCCAGGGGAACCCTTTGGCCCAGTCTTCATGGATACACCAGTACCCAAGCCCCCCATGCTTGTGAGGCAGCCCGATGAGTGTGATGGCCTCTCGTCATCACCAGTGGACAAGGTGAACAGAGAAGGCGCTGCGCAGGTAAATGAAAGATAAAAAGTGACGGTCGAGGATGGGACAGAACGGGCTTAGGAACTGAACTGGGATTGTGTAAATCTAAAAAACACAGGCAGTGGAGCCTTACAGCTGGTTTTTTTTTTTTTCTGAAAATCTCTTGACAGCTCCACAATGCCTTTTTAGAAGACCCAGAGGCCCTAGGCAGTGTTGCATCAGACAGCGAAGATAAACTGGGCCTGACTTGGTTTTGCTCAACCACTGGCACAAATTATTGAAGACGATATCAAGAATGACAGCTATATGGAGTTAAGGAGGATCCTTGGCATAGAACTGAGCCAGTGACACATCATGAGCATAAAAAATTATGCAATCTATTGTGATGTTGCAATGTACGCTGTCCTTAATCATTGCCTTATGTGGTATGCTAACCCCCCTTAGTCTCGCCTGCTGGCAGCAGTCCCCTTTAGCAGTGGGGCCTGCGGTAACTCGGCCCCCAGTCTGGGAAAGACTTTGGGTCCCTTCCCCTTGGTGTGCCCCCGGGGCCCAGGGAGGTACCTTGCTGTGGCTCCCTCCTGCCGGGTTGTCTCCTTCTATGCTCCTCTGGCTGCAGAGACGCACCATCTCCTAGCCTGGGGGAAGTTTCTCCTCCAGCTGCCACAAGCCTCCTGGCAACAACTCCTTTGCTCCCCCTTCTCCCTTTAGGGAAGGCGGGGTTTAAGTACACCTGGAGTAGCCCTTCATTGCATCCAGATGTCTCTAATTGCCCTGCAGTAACCTCTCCTCTGCCTGCAGGAAAAAGGGCCTTTAACATTCTAGAGCCACATAACAGCCCTGGTATACCCTTTGGTAGCCAATTGGCCTGACTTTACCACACTTAGGGAGAAACTTTTTGAAGATGATGAGGGTGCTGTCGAGCTCCAGAGATTGGGTCAGGGCTTAGGCCTAAATTGGTACACATTTCCCTTCTGGGATGGCCTAACGGGTGTGAAACCTGCTCTGATTGGTGGAGGGCGATGGGGGGAGTTCTTAGAGGGGTCACAAACCCACTTCTGGACAGGTCACTCCATCCCAGAATTTCTCCCAATTGGTCAAATCTGCTCTTGGAAGTGGTGGTATGGAGGTGAAACCCACCCTGACTGGTGGAGGGCTGTGGGAGTTCTTAGAGAGGCCATGTGCCACTCCCTTGCTTCCAGGATCATCTTGATCCTGAAGTAATACCCAGGGTGTGGATCTTAAGGTGATAGATGGGCAGGGCTTACGTCAGGGGGTGGAGCAAATGTTTGATTGATAGTAGGCCCCTTTTGGGCCACCCCAATAATTTCACCAGTAGCTGCTTTTTTCTCCCTTTTTCTTTCTCCACTAAACCAGAACTTCTTCAATCCTGCCCTGTTTGGGGTTTTCTTTTTGTAATTCTTCAGGATAAAAAGATCCAGTAACTGTCTCACCCTCAATCTTTTAATCGGTCAACAGGTCTCTGACCCTTGTTTAAGGCTTCATCCACTATGAATATCTCATTGGTAAACGTTTGTTCATAACCTTTTTCAGAAGGTCACGTGGTTGCCTTTTCTAAGAGGGTCAACAAATGGTTTTATTTCAAAAACCTTCTCCATGAACAGTTTTCCACACCTTCAGAGAATTTGAGGGGTTAACATCAACGGGTCTGCTACGTATAGTTCTGTGAAAGCAGGTTGTAACTCTTTATAAACTCAGGTAACTCATTGATGTAGGAAAAGGCACATGCCACTCCCTTGCTTCCTGTCAGGTGTCCATTTTGATCCAGAAATAATACTGAGGGGTGGTTTTAAGCTGTCACATCCCCGCCTCCTGTCACATCAGGGATGCAGCCAAAGTTTGAATGATGGTAGCCCCATGGCTGTATATTTGTCACAGCCATGATTTTCTTTAAAATATATCTCTCTGTAGGGTTTAATATCAAAAGTCAGAGACCATAAAGATGTGCTTAGAGATGACAGAGCAATAAAATGCTCCAGGCAGGGTGGGGCTGGGCTGGAACTGAAAGCAAGGAGCATCTCTCTCCACTGGTCTCAGTGACACCCCCTCACTCACACTTCTGGCACTTAAGTAGTGTGGAAGATGCTATTTGATTGAAATGCAGAGAGGACAAAAGTGGAAGAGGAAAGGAGTCAATTAAGACAAGTCTGGTGAGACTGGAAGTGGAGGCCGGAAAGAAACCGGGACTGGCTAGGCAAGGAGAATGGAACTGGATATTGGAGTGGGTGGTGGGGAGAGAGTCCAGGGGATGGGAGGAGATAGTGACGGAAAGGGGGGAGGGTACTGGAAGCCCATTGGCTCAAGTGAGAACACTGAAATTGGAGAAGTAGCTGGAGGGAAGTGAGGGGAAGTCTGGGACAAGGAGATTGGGACTAGAAACCAAAGTGAGGGGAACAGGTGCAGGGAGGAGAAATCTAATGAGTTGGGATACAAGGTGAGAACTAGACTAGCTGGGCAAGGAGCCTGTGAATGGAAGTAGGGAGGAGGAGACTGGGACTCAGGCAGCAATCTTGGAGTGGGAGATTAGGACTGGCTGGGCAAAGAGACTGGAACTGGATGAGGAACCAGAGGTGAAGAAGGGACAGGGATAGGATGGAGAGGAAGGAGTCAAGTTTGTAGGGGAATAGGCAGAAGTGTCTAGAGAACACTGTCCTCCAGAGCCTTGAATAGAACAAAAGATTCCTGAGTCTCACTATGCCTCTGCTTTAAGCAAACATCTGAGAAACCCACTGACAGTATATATCTTGTCCCTCTCTAGTCCTGGTCCATATAGAGCAATGTTTCCCAACTAGTGTGCTGCGGCACAATGGTGTGTCATCAGGCTTGAGCAAGTGTTGGTGATGGTGGACCACCGTTGTACGACCAGGCTGCTTGGAAAACACGTCCTGGTTTTGCTAGATCATATCAATAACTTCTGTCCGCTGTTCTGGAGTTAGTTCCGGGGATATTCTCACCTCCCCCTGTGGGCTGCCCGTCTGGGGCGTTGCTTCTCGGGTGACCAGGTATGTCTCCTGGTCCCGCCAGGGCTTCAGTAGGTTAGCATGGTATAGTTGTACCGGCTTCCGGCGGTCTGGTTGCCTCACCTTATAGTTCACATCTCCAACTGCTTGTACGACTTCGTATGGTCCTTGCCAACTGGCCAGGAGCTTACTCTCTGCTGTAGGTACCAGCACCATCACCTGCTCTCCTGGCTGAAACCTCCGTACTTTGGCCCATTGGTTATAGTAGGTCCGCTGGGCCTCCTGTGCTTTCTCCAGGTGTTCCCGCACTATGGGAGTCACCCGGGCTATTCGTTCCTGCATCTGTGCCACAGGCTTGATGACATTCTTCCCTGGATTGAGCTGTTCCTCCCAGTCCTCTTGGCTATATCCAATATACCCCGTGGATGGCGACCGTATAATAGCTCGAAGGGGGAGAAGCCTGAGGAACCTCCCGTATTGCAAACATGAGGTAGGGTAATAGGACAACCCAGTCTTTCCCATCCTGTGCCACTACCTTCCGGATCATGCTCTTGAGGGTGCATTTAAACCTCTCGAACAGGCCATCCTTTTGTGGATAATACACTGAGGTCCGCAGGGCCTGGATGCGCAGCAGGGTACAAAGATCTTTCATTAACTTGGACATAAAGGGGGTCCCTTGATCTGTCAAGATCTCCTTGGGGATGCCCACCCTGGCGAAGACCTGCAGGAGTTCCTTTGTGATTGCCTTGGACATGGGGTTTCTTAGTGGAATGGCTTCAGGATACCGGGTGGCATAGTCCACCATGATGAGCACATTTCGATGGCTGCGTGCCTATCGTTCTAGTGGCCCCACCAGATCCATGGCAATCCTTTCAAAGGGTATTTCAATAATGGGCAGGGGCACCAACGGGGCTCGTAAGTGATGCTGGGGGCTGTGCAATTGGCACTCTGGGCAGGAGAGGCAGTATCACTGGACCTCCGCCCGTATTCCTGGCCAGTAGAACCTTCTCAGAATTTGGTCCAGGGTCTTATCTGCTCCTAAGTGTCCCCCGAACAAATGACTATGAGCCAGCTCCAATACTGCCTTGGTGTGTTTCTGTGGCACCAAGAGTTGCTCCACCTCCTCCCCCTGTATTTGTGCCACGTACAGCAGGTCGCGTCTCAGGATATAGTATGGGCCTGGGCCCTTGGTTTTGCCCTCCATGGGCACACCATCTATCTCTGCTACCTCCTCCTTCACATTCGTGTATAACGGGTCCATGGCCTGGTCTTGCCCAAAATTTCCCCATAGGAGACCTAGCTGGCCTACTTCTATGGGCCCAACCTCATTTTCATCTCCGAGGTTGCTCCTACTAGTGCTCGGTACCACCCCTGGGTCTTCACTAGTTTGAGTAGTCTATTGGCCTCCCAAACGGGTTTGCCTACCAACCAGGGCAGCTTTCTGGTTCCCAGCCAGTATCTGAGTGCCTAACCTTTTATCTGCCCTCCTTTCCTGCCGGGATTTCCGGGGTCTTCCGGGGGTGAGAATAGTTCTTGGGCGAATTCAGCAAAAACAGGGGAAGGGCTGGTTGCCTGTGCCTCGGTCTTCACCTGGGGTTTGCTGTCCAGCCCAAGCTCCACAGGTGGGAGTAGGTTCTCGAACCCTGGGAAATCCTTACTAATCAAGACTGTGTAGGGGAGCCTTGGGACCACCCCTGCCATCACCCGGGTGGTATTCCCCTGGATTTCGATTTGTACTGGGATTGAGGGGTAGAGATTTACAGTCCCGTGTACACAGGTCACCCCTGTGCGCTTGGCCTGGGTCAGCTGGTCTCACCTTACCAATTTCCCAGAGACTAGCGTCACTGCACTCCCCGAATCCACCAGGGCCATGGTGTTGATGCCATTCATTTTTACTGGCCTTGTATATCCATGGGGGGCTGTTACAACCCCTACCAAACCGAGAAGACCACAGCAGCCCCTGTAATCCCCTAGGTTGCACTACATGGGCTCCTCCCTGTTGGGACACTGAGCTGCTACATGCCCCAGTTCCCCGCATTCATAGCAGCGATATCTTAGGCTGGTTGCCCCCTGTCACAAGTGGAGCCAATCCTGGGGTCCTGAGGTTCTCCCTCGGCTCCCAACCCCGTGGGAGGCCGCAGCGCCTTCCTGAGTTTTAAAGGGGGAATCAGCGGAAGGCAGCGTTTAGTGGCCCCGGCCCCTTGGCGGACAGGCAGACAAGCAGCCTATAGGCTTGGTCCCTTAGCAGGGCCGCCAAACAAGCAGTCTACGTGCCCGGCTCCTCGGGCAAGGGCAGGCAGCCAAACAAACAGTCTATGTGCCCCGTCCCCTGGGGCAAGGGCAGGCAGGCAAACAAACAGTCTAAGCGCCCTGGTCTCGGGGTCAGTGGCTGAGACTGGACGTCTTCCAGCCGTCCGGCTGGGGTTTGGAGAGCTCTCCCTCCAGGGGCAGCTAGGGAGAAGGGTGGGGGGACGCAGGCCCACCCGTCTCCACTGTGTCCCAGCCCAGGGCCCTACCAGTGGCACAACGATTGCCACTGGCGCGGCGGGGCTCCGGCCTCAACATGCCGCTGGGCCTGGGCCCTTACTCCAGCCATTGGGTCTGGCTGTCCCTGGGCCACTTCCCCCACGTACTCCCACGAGCTGACCCCGGGTAAACCGGAGGGGTACACGGCCCACGGCTGGCTCACCAATCCTTCGTCGTTGGTGGGTGGCAAAGGGGGCAGGTCGTCGGCGTCCGGCAGCTCCTCGAGGTCGATGTGTTCGCTGGGAGTCCCTGCCTCTGGCAGCTCCTCGAGATCCGGTCCGGCTTCAGGGGGATCAGCGGCCGGCAGCTCCTCCAGATCGGGCCCTGCCTCGGGCGGTTTGACCCACGGGGATCGGTCTGGCTCCTTCGGCCAAGCTTGGGGTTCGGGGGGTGTCGGCCACCCTTTGAGGCTCGTCGGCCAATCCCACTCCCCTGCTCCTGGAGGTCCTACCCACTCCCGGTCCCGGGGTTTATCGAGGGACCGGCAGGGCTTCGGCCTGGGGCGTCAGACGTTCCCTTCCCGGCTGGAGCCCAGGGCAGCACGTCTGCTTCCCACGGCTGTCTGTCCCCTACTGAGCCCAGGGACCTAGCTTTTATACCACCCCTTCCTGTGGAGGGCCCGCCCCTTGTCTGCTGGTTGGGCATCCCAGTTGGCCCTATCCGGGCCGGTCCTAGGGGTTGCGGGGCAGACTGGTGGGCTGGTCCAATCGCCGCCTGTTGCCGGGCAGGTTTGCCTGGCTGACTATCCCGCCGTTCTATTGGCTGTGGCCCTCCCTCGGCTCCCAACCCCGTGGGAGGCCGCAGTGCCTTCCTACACCCTCCCTCTGCCTTGAGCTAGCTGGTCGTCCCCCCACGTCCTTGCTCCCTGAGTTCCCCGGCCCTTTCCCAGTGTCAGGCCGCTCCTCAATGCCCTTGTGCTCGGTTCCCATTTTCCTGGGTCCTCCAGGAATCCAGGAACTGGGTTTGGGGACTGGCTTCTGTGGCCACCATGTCTTCTCTTGGAGGGTTGGGGCCAGCTCATGGGCTGCCAGCTGAACCAGGGTGACCAACTCATCATAGGTGGAGGGGTCATTCTGGCCAACCCAGGCACGGAGGTCTGACAGTAGCCCCCTCATATACCGGTCCATCACCAGGAGTTCCAACATCTTCTCGGTGCTGAGCACCTCAGGGCGCAGCCACTTCCAGGTCAGATTGATCAGATCAAACAACTGCGACCGCGGTGCTTTACCCTCGCTGTACTACCACTCATGGAATCTCCGGACTCACACGGCTACCGTTACTCCAGATCTGGTTAGGATTTCTGTCTTCAGCTGGGGGTAGTCTGCAGCAGCTTCCACCGCATATCATAATAGGCCTTCTGGGCCTCTCCTCCTAGGAAAGGGGCGAGAATGCTGGCCCACTGATCTCGGGGCCAAGCTTCCCGCAGGGCTGTTCTTTCAAAGGCCAGGAGGTACGCCTCTATATCATCCTCCAGCATCAACTTCTGCAGCCAGTTGCCGGCACGGATGGTCTGCGCCCCACCGTGGCTGCCACCTCGCCCTACCAGGACTTTCAACTGGCCTACCACCTCCTGGAGTAGGGCGCGGTCCTGGGCAGCCTGACTCATCAGCAGGCAGTTAGTCTCCTGCTGTAGCCTTACGGCCTCCTGCTGGGCAGCCGCCTGGACTCGGGTACCCTCCTGCTGGGCGGCTGTGGCTTGCACCAGGGATTTTACCACCTCCTCCATCTTTGGGGTGGGGTGTGCTAAAATTACCCTGGTTTAAGTCCACTGTGCGATCAATCCCAGTTCTGACACCACGTGTGGCAAACGGCCGGCTTCTCCCTAGTGGGTCTCGCACTTTTGCCTCTCGTAGTGGGCCAGGGCGTTGCCGGTTACCCCGTCTTCCCAGGGAGGGGGGTAGGGACCCAGGCCCACCCACTCCTCTGGGTTCCAGCCCAGGGGCCCTCTGAGTAGCAGCTAAGAGCTGCTAGCACCTTACTTGCAGCTGCAGGCTTTTCCCCTGGGCCACTCTCCCCCCTCTGTCTTTCTGGCTTCTTGAGCCCAGTACCTTGTTCAGGACTCCACCTCTCTCCCACACACCGCTGTACTCCGTTCTGTTCTCCTTCACGACTCCACACACCACTGTACTCCGTTCTGTTCTCCTCCACTTCACACGCTCCTCTGCTCACCACACCCCTACTCCTTCAACTCCACACTGTCTCTCAGGAATAGAGGGTTTTTATCATACACCTGGGTGGGGCCTTAATTGGTGTCATCTGACACTAATTACCTTCTATTGACTCTGGCTAGTCTATAGGGAATAAAGCCCGGATCATTCTAGCACTGACATAGCGCCCTTCTAGAACTTTCCTAGTGCCCTCTGCCCTTGCTATACCACAAGGGCCTAACCGACTCCTGCTGGATAGATGGTCACCTTTGCCAGCACCAGGAGGAGGTTGACAAGGAGATTTCATGACTTCAAGGGGCAGGGATGGAGTGTGTATAAAACAGAAGGTGCGGGGAACTTATGGAGAAAGATCTGAAGGAGCTGGAAAAGGGGCTGCAACCTGGCACACTTGAGATAAGTGTGCCAGGGTCTCTCTCATGCTGAAGACAGGAAGGGGGTGAATTGTGCCTGTTACACGCTTGTGCTCACAGTGCCATGAAAGAGCCACCAACTAATATCCCCAGCAGGTCATGGGACCAAGGTGGAATATGGACTGGCCCACTGGGGTTCCTCACCTTCAACAGGTGGCAAAAAAGACCTGCCACTTAGTGTCAGGGTGGGACATGAGAGTGAGGAAGTGGACAGTGTGGAGCACAAGCGTGTACAGATATGCCCTTGACGTGGTTCAGAAACAAATAGGCTGTAAGTCTGGCAGCCATCTCTGGGTGTGCAGAGGACGTGGCCTGAGGGGGTCCATGGGGCAGGGGCCCGATGAAAAGATCCAGAGGGCCGGGGTGAGGGGCAGGCAGGGAGCACCATGCAAGGTAAATTCGAGAGACTGAGAGTAAGGCTGCCCTCACCTCCTGAAATACATGTCAGGTGATTTGAATGGTGGAGAGCTCCATGCACCAGCTAGTGCCAGGGCATCCACCCAGTCCCCCAGTTGTAGTCCAGGAGGTCACAGATTCTTGTGACTCCTGCCAGGTCCAACCTCTGGCACACCAAAGGGGACTCTGCCACCTGCACACCCAGCTGGAGATTGTGTAGCAGGGGCTCTGTGAGATCTGCCTCCTCAGCGGCCACCACAGACCGGGTTGCAAAAACCAGCTTCCAGGTCCAGAAGAGGGTCCTGGTAGGAGAACAGCAGTGCAGACAGGTTTCACGGAAGACCTCTCAGATGAAGATAAAAGAGCCATCGGAGCCCTCGGAGGCAGTGGAGGAAGGCATATGCCAGCATGCTCCATGCTGGACTACCTGCACTATAAAGAAGTCTCTGAATGGCCTAGAGGCAGAAGATGTGGACCTGAGTGTACAAGCAAAACAAGCCCCGTCCTCCTTCCTCCAGGGGAAGGCTCAGAACCCCTAAAGAGACCGAGTGCATTCCTGGCCAAAAGAACTCCAGAGCTAGCCTCTGGAGATGGGCCAGGAAACCTGGGGCTGGGCTCAGGGAGTTGAGTTGGTGCCAGAGCATGGACAGAACTAGCTGGTTAAGCACCAGTGCTCTCCCCTGCAGGAAAAAGCACTGCAGGAGTTCTGCCCACCTCTGCAGCTGCTCAACCACCCTGCCCTCCAAATCCTGCCAGTTCTCCAATGGGGAGGGATGAGTGGTAGAAATGTAAATGCCCAAATAGAGCAGTGGACCCACATTCCACCAAATGGCCTGGAGCACAGGTGGGAGGGAGCTCACTTGCCACTCATCCCCAACCATCAAGCCAGAACTCTTGACCCAACTGACCCAGGGAGAGGAGACCTCCAAGTAGACGGCCTGGCAAGTCCCTCCACCCACACCAGCTTGTCCAGCTCCTGGACCACAAGCAGCACAGTGGGGGCATACGCTGAGAGGACCACCTCCAACTCTGGCTCACAAGCACCAACCCAGTCAATCTCCTGCGGAGGAGAAGGAGGAAGTGCTCGATGGCCAGACTGTACAGCTGGCCTGACAGTGGACAGCCTTGACGCAGCCCTCACCCAAAGCTGACTGATTTGGTCAAGGTCCAGTTGAGCTTGATCAAATACTCTGTGGAAGCGTACAGAGCCTGGAGAAAGCCACGAAGTGGAGACTGAAGCTGAATGCCTGCAGAGTGCCCATGAGATACTTGTGGTAAGCCTGTTGAATGCTTTCTCCTGATCCAGGGACACAAAGGCAAATGACAGACTATCCTTACACCCGAGTGCAAGCAGGTCCTGGACCATATAATGATTGTCAGAGGTGGTAGAGTGTAGGTCTGGTTGGGATGGACCACATCCACCAGCCACAGTGAGATGACCTTCACCATGACCTTATAGTACCTGCTGTGGAGTGAGATGGAACATCAATTCTGAAGGTCACAGAGCTCCCCAGTCTTAGGCAGCAGGCTCGCCTACACCTTAGGAGGAGCACTCCACTCCCTAAGGACTCAGCCAAGACTATGGCAAAAGCAGGGCACAGGGCATCCCAGAGCATGTGACAGAACTCCATGGGCAGCCTGTCCATACCTGGAGATTTACCAGTGGGCATCGGACAAAGAGCTTCCAAGAACTCAGCCAGAGGGAGAGGCAGCTTGAGCTGGTCCTGATTGCCCATGCCAACCATTGTGAGTTCATCCTAGAGCACTGCCAGACATCAGCCGGATCCGGGGTGAACAGGCTAGCATAGAAGAGCCTGGTCCTCCCACACGTCTCCCCTGGTGCCATGGAGGGGTGCTGTCCCCTGCCAGAAGGCAAGTGATGCACTTCTTGGACCCCCTCTTTCTCCAGGGCATAGAAGAAGCGGGAGCCACCCAAAGGAGGCAGATGTGGGATTGAACAAAGGCGCCCCAAGCCTGGTGATCTTCGAGGGCCCAGAGCTCCTGCAGCTTCTCTCAACATGCTCTATAGAGGGATAGATCCCTGGGGCTGGCAGCCAGACATCTTTCCAGCTCCAAGACCACCTCCTGCAGCTCCTCTACCACCACAACCCTCTGCCAGCTGACCCCCCGGGTGTAGTTACAGCAGGAGTGCCGGGTGCGGATCTTCCTCACATCCCACTACTTCTGTGTTGAGGCACACCTCTGCTCTCGCCAGACCATCTAGAACTCCTGGAAGGATGCCATGAGGCCCACATCTTCCAGCAAACTGTTATTAAAATGCCAATAAGCCAGCCCCAGTGTCTGCATGGTGAGAGAGGCCATCATGGCCACCAAGAAGTGGTCCAAGAACAGGGCTGGATTGATGTTGGAAGAGTAGACCTGTGAAAGATGAAAGTGAAATAAGCAGTCCAACTGGGAGTGGCATGACCCACCTGGATATAAGTAAAGGTGGAGTCATTGTCCAGGTGGTGATCATGCCAGACATCCACCAGGGAGAGATGGTCCACAATCTCCATGAGGATGTCCACAGCAGCTGAGCACCTCTTGGTCCCTGAGTGGTCCCACTCTTCAAGGGTGGTATTAAAATCTACACCCAGGACCAGGCACTTACAAGAATCCAAGGAGCTGAGGAAGGCAGATACCTGCTGAAAGAAACACACCTTATCCAGGTCTGGTATCAGGGCATAGACGTTGATAAGATTCAACATTAGCCCCTCCACACAGGCCCAGAGATGCAGCAGGTGAGCTGGCACAACCTCAGCAACACCCATCACCTTGGGCTTAGGTCGAGGGAGAACAGTGTGGCCACCCTGCCTGTAGATACAGTGAGGTGGCTAAAGTGTACTCTGGGTCCACCCACTCTAGCGACCAGCTGGCCTCAACAGCTGGGTCTGTGTGGGTTGCCTGCAGACGGAACCCCCCCCCCACAAATTTCCTTCCTTCAGGAGGTGGAGGGGTGGTAAATACCTGGCACCTGCAGAGACCCACCCTACAGCCCTGGGAGTTCAAAGTGATAAAGATGGTAGGCTTCACAGTGGGAGCAGGGGAAGATCATTGTGAACAGGAATGCTGCCGTTGGGCTCTCAGCAATCTGTGATCAATCCCGAAAGTGATCAGAGAGTCACAGAAACTGAGCCTGTTGGTAGGCCATGGTGTCCTGCCTGCTGGACCCCTTACTTCTCCCCAACATGGCCCTGCAGTTCTGATAGTACCATCTCAAAAAAAGATATATTGGAATTGGAAAAGATTCAGGCTTGAAGAGCAACTAAAATGATCTAGGGCTAGGAAACAGATTCCATATGAGGAGAGATTGAAAAGACTGGGACTTTTCAGTTTGGAAAAGAGATGACTAAGAGGTGCTATCATAGAGGTTTATAAAATCATGAATGATGTGGAGAAAGTGAATAAGGAAAATACTCTTTCACGTAACACAAGAACTAGGGGTCACCCAATGAAATTAATAGGTAGCAGGTTTAAAACAAACATACGGAAGTACTTTTCTCACAATACACAGACAACTTTTGGAACTCATTGCCAGTGTATGTTGTGAATCCCAAAACTGTAACCATTCATGGAGGATAGGTCCATCAATGGCTATTAGTCAGGATGGGCTGGGATGCCACACCATGTTCTGAAGTGTCCTTAGCCTCTGTTTGCCAGAAGCAGGGAATGGATGACAAGGGATGGATCACTCGATTACCTGTTCTGTTAATTGGCATTGGCCACTGCCGGAAGACAGGATACTGGGCTAGATAGATCATTGGTCTGACCCAGTATGTCCAGTCTTATGTAAAAATTAATATAATAATACAAGTGTTTCATACAGAAACTCCAAGATAAGGACCTCTCAAGATAGCAATGATGTGAGATAACAACCTTGGCAAATAATGCATTTTAAAAATCTTGGCCTACTGGGAGATGTATACTTATATAAGTTTCCCAGTCACAAATCTAGCATTCTGTAGCAAAGTCACTAAAACATAGTCCAACAAACATATTCCTTTAACGTGCCCCTCCCTTCTCCCTCCGCCGCACCCCACTCACCGTTGTTTTCCTTGGTCAGTGGAGACCCAGAGTTCAGAGGTGTTTTCGCAGGAGTTCACCTGCCATTCTGGGGTGTGTCAGGGGAGAAGGAACCTTGCTCCTTCCTCCAGCTTCTCACTGCCTGGTAGGCCATTTGCTGCCGGGTGCTGTTTGTCGTGCGATCGTTCACTCCACCACTCCATTGCTGACGGCCCTGAGCCATCACCTTCTGCTGCCCCCTGACACTATGACTTCTTTGACTTGGTCTCCTGAGGGAAATCCCTGCTATGGCAGGACAGGGCAGGAAGGGGTACAGACAAGGCAACGAGAGGCAGGTCGGGGGGGCAGACAGCAAAGGGGAAGGAGGTATTAAACCATTGGGGAGGCGGCTGATGGGCAAACAGAGGATGGGCCTCCCCCTTTACCCCCACCGGCCTAATGCAGCTAGTAGAAGGGCAAATCCAAGGGGAAGGTCATGTGCAACTACGTGCGCTTGCAGACGAAGTCTTGGCTTACTGCTGCAAACAGAGTCCCAGATGGTGGAAAGGTCAAAGCAAGCAGCTGGGCCACGGAGGAGAAGCAGTCCCAGATGGTTTTGCAGAATGACGGCAGCAGTGGTGATAGCAGTGGAGGAAGGGAATGTATAGACCAGGGGGAGAGTGCCAAGCAACTCCCCACTCCTCCCACAGTGACAGTAGCAACTGCCACAAGCCCAGGAGGCCACAGAGAAGACTGTTGCTCAGTCCAGTAACAGTACCCCCTTCACAGCATCCTGAAGCAGCTTCACACACTCCCCCAGCAACTTCTCTTCCTCCTCCTCAATATCAGCAGCCAACGCACAGGCAGTAGCAAATAAATGGCCAGAAAAGGCCCCGGTGGTAGTGGGGTCACTGCTCCCCTCTGGGAGAAAGGCCAGCAGGGCCCCCCACAGCCGGAGATGTCTGGCTGAGGGGGCTACTGGGAGGAAACAGGTCAGCCTGCATGCTGAACACTTGGATGTCAATTAGTTCCCCCTGGAGAAATCTGACAGAGGTAAATTAGACAATCAGGTTGGCCAGCTGGATGGGATGAGGAGCCAGTTAGGCCACCAGCCAAAGGCTAGTAAGGAGGCAGGAAGAAAGTCCCAAGGAGGAGAAAGTGGGGACTAAAGCTGGGTGAGCCCAGCTCTAATGGAAGCCTCAGGGGTGGGAGAGTTGGGTTCCCCTTACAGCCTGGGGAGAGGGCCAAAAAAAAGTGCTGTAAACAGATTTTTGCACAGGGGTTGTTGTAGAAATGGTGGGGGGGATTTAAAATAAAAGGGTACGGTAAAGGCACAGCCACTGGATTCTGTGCAGTTTCTGAAGGGAGAAGGAAGGAGAGGAGCCAGGCCCCGGGACAATTAAGCTGTTGCACTGTTTTTAAAATCCTTAAGTTCATTGGAGCAGGGTTTGGAATCTTGCTCTCCCAGTGGAGTGCCCTACCACTGGGCTATAGAGTCATGTCACACTCTCTGTGGCCCAATGAACATTTCAGTATTTCATGCAAAACAGAACAGAACAGTTCTCACTTTTTCCATAGAGAGTAACGCCATAATTCCAGGCAGCAGGAGCCTCAGTCCAGAGGACAGGAGGGGGTTCAGGAAGGAAAAAAAAAAACAATGTTCTCAGAGCAGAGCCTTGCCATCTATACCCACCCTAGAGAACCTGTGGCATTCATATTCAGGGGGACATAAAATGTCACATGCTTTGATGCCGCTCCCAAAACAATCATGAAACACATGACCAGTAGTAGGAGCAACCAACATTGTGGAATTGACCAGAGCTGCTGACAATGAAAAACACTTGGTGTGGCACACCACAATGACAGATTCTAAAAATAGGAGTCAAAGAGACAGGGACAGGATAAACAGAATAGACAGAAAGAAGGAAAACAGAGAGAAGTGGAGATAGATTGAAGGAGAACAAAGAGATAACAGAAGCACCATTAAGAATGAATCTGAGAAAAATCAGCATTTTATTTTCAGCACCTGCATTTGAAATGTTTGCCATAACTGCACTAATTAAATTTAATTTTTACCTAATTGTTAGCAAGTACAAAGCAAAAATGATGTTGATATGGGTTGGTATGTAATTTAGATTTACTCAAATTAACCTGAAAAGTTCCAGAGGGGTAACCGTGTTAGTCTTTAGGATGCTACAGGATTCTAGTTTTTTCAAATTAACTTGATTTCCTTTACTGTTTTTGCTTATTTCTTGTATTTCCTTATTTCAAAATAAATATATTGCTAAAAGTAGTAGGATGGAAGGCTACCATAAAGGAAGTTTGAATTAGGGCAATTCCCTGGCAAAGTGACAACAAACTTCACAGGCTTGCTTGTTTAACATGGTTCACTTCTCTGGTAAACAACTCATTAAACCTTAAGTAATGTCTTCATTTATCTACTTTAATCTTTTTTTAAATTCCCTTACTGCTATGAACTTTATGCATGTCATACATAGTATGTGTTCACTTTAAAGATGTCCTTAACATTAATTTACTATGACCATCCAAGGTGATTATTTTCTAGTAGTAGCTAAAAACATATGCTGTTGCCCAGATGTAATTCACGTGTGGTTAAAAAAAAAAAAAAAGGAAAACTAATAGGCCATGAATCCCAGTAATGATTCCACCTTGTAATATTCTTAACAAAAGGAGCTATCATCTGTGCTTGTAGCTGCTTCTTCTAGGCTGCAGAGTGACACACAGATAGGTGTCAATCCTGGAACCTTATTATACAGCTGATTCTTAATTATTTACTGTTATTTTTTCTCACCTCTGAGAATAATTAGTTGTTTGACTCTAAGGCTCAGCTAGCCATTTGTCTTTTAATCAAACATTTTGAAGAATTTGCCTCTTTCTTTATTTAGATGATCTGCCCTCAGCTTGTTAAATCAATTTGCAAGTCCAAGTTCCTTCTGGACTACTCAATGCCACGAAATGCTCCAATAGCCATTGTGGCAAGACTAACAGACGCACACATATTTCCATCAAAAATCGGCCAGAAGTTTGTGCTCCATATTATCAAACACAGAGCGTGGCCCCAGACATCCATGACTTTTGGGATTATTGCCACTGCTCTCCAGCCAGCCAGCCCGGAAGGGTTCTGGCTGCCAGCCATGCACTGGTTGTTTTAGAATTTCAAAATTTTGTTTTGTGTTTAAATTTGTTTTTATTTTTATAATATTTGTACATTATTTAATGACATAGTAGTAAAAATGCATATTATTAGTGTTGCCATTATTAATTTTAGTAGTAGTATTGATATTTTATAATAGTTGAAATATTCTATTGTTTTACTTTATTTTTAAAAATATTAAGGGTAGTTATACCTAAACATTAAGGTTCAGTAATACTGAATCCAGTTATATTTTTGGCCTTCACAACATCCCATGGCATTGAGTTGCACAGATTGACTGAGGATTGTGTTAAGAAGTACTGCCTTTTGTTTGTTTTAAACCTGCTGTCTATTAATTTCATTGAGTGACCCCTAGTTGTTGTGTTATGTGAAGGGACAAATAACATTTCCTTATTCATTTTCTCCATACCATACGTGATTTTATACACCTCTATCATATCCCTCTTAGTTGTCTTTTTTCTTTCTGAACAGTCCCGGTCATTTTAATCTCTCCTCATATTGAAGCTGGTCCATTCACCTGTTTTCGCCTAACAGAGTGGGCACTCATTTTTGTTGTCCTTCTCTGTACCTTTTCCAAATCCAATGTATCTTTTTCAAGATAGGGCAATCAGAACTGCATGCAGTATTCAAGGTATGGGTGTACCAAGGATTTATATAGTGGCAATACAATATTTTCTGTCTTATTTTCCTATATCTTTCTGTAAAGGGTCCCCTGTTGTGGGCGGGGCCGGTGGCCCTCCCATGCCATCAATCTCCGAGAGAGGCCACACCACCTGGTCCCTGCGCCCTGTGGGGAGTCCAAAAAAGGGGACCATCTCCTGCTCTTAGCAAGGTGAGCCCTGGTTTCAGGCCCCAGCCCATCAGCGGGCGAGTCAAGCAAATGGGAAGTAGTCTCTGGCCCTTAGTAGGGCAAGCATGCAGTTCAACCTTGAGGTAGGGTGGGCCAGCAAACGGGAAGAATCTCTAGCCCTTCATAGGGCAAGTAAGCAATTCTGCACTCCAGCGCTTAGGCAAGGTGGGCAAAGCAAACAGGAAAATCTCGAGCCCTTCGTAGGGCGAGTACACAGTCCAAAGCCCAGCCCTCAGGCAGGGCAACCAGGCAATGGGGAAAAACAATCTCTAGCTCCCAGAGGGATGAGCAACTAGTCCCAAAGCTCTGGCCCTTAGTGGGCGATCACCCCTAGGTCGGTGCAGGAAGTGGGGAGGGGGATGCAGGCCTACCCCATCTCCACTGCATCATAGCCCAGGGCCCTGGCAGTGATGGGGTCTCCCATCACTGGGTCAGCGGGGCTCCAGCCAAAACACGCCTCTTGGTGCAAGCGTAAGCTCAGACAGACTTTAGTCGGCTGCCCCTGGGCTACTTCCTCCCATTCTCTCCCTAGAACACCTGGTCCCTTAAGTTGCACCCCATCTCCCCAAGGTACTCTGCCCGAAGGAAGTTCCAGAAGCCCTCGGCCTCATCACTCGATGGCAGGTCCAGGAACTCTTCGGAATGATCCACAGAGGGCAGCTCCTCTAGGTCACATGGTCCTGAGGTCTCCTCTGGCTCACAGGGCGTTGGTAGCTTGGGTAGCAACTCCAGGTCACAAAGCCCCAGGATCTCCTCCAGTTTGCTGGACTCAGGTAGCTCCCTCAGGTTCTCAGGCAGTGGACAGTTCAGGCAGCCTCTCCTCCATATAACGGGCAGGGGCAGATGCAGGCCCAGGCCCAGGCCAGGCCCATCCTTTTCCCTTGGCTGCCTTTCCCTGCCTGAGCGGGAAGGCCTGTCTTTTGTACTTCCTGCCCCACCTACCTGCTTCCGGTCAGGTATTGCTGTAGTCACGGGCTCTGCCAGAGAGGGTTTGGCTCTCCCTTGCCATCAATCTCTGAGGGAGGCCACACCTCCCTGCTACACTCTCCTAATGGTAACTAACATTTTAGCTTTTTGGACTGCTACTGCACATTGAGCAGATGTTTCCAGAGAACTATTCATGATGACTCCAGAATCTCTTTCTGGAGAATGTCTTTCTGGAGTAGTAATTTGGACCCCATCATTTTTGTATGTATAGTTGAGATTATTTTTTCCAGTGAACATTTCTTTGCATTTATCCACATTAAATTTCATCTGCCATTTTGTCGTTCAGTTGGCCAGTTTAATGAGATCCCTTCACAGTCAGCTTTGGACTTAACAATCTTGAGTAATTTTGTGTCATGTGCAAATTTTGCCACTTCCCTGTTAGCGACTTTTTCCAGGTAATTTATGAAAATGTTCAACAGCACAGGTCCCAGTACACATCCTTGGGTGAAACCGCTATTTATCTCTCTCCATTGTGAAAACAGACCATTTATTCCTAACCTTTGTTTCTTATCTTTTAACCAGTTAGAGATCCATGAAAGGATCTTCCTTCTTATCCCATGACTGCTTACTTTGCTTAAGAGTATTTGATGAGGGATGTTGTCAAAGACTTTCTGGAAGACCAAGTACATTATATCCACTGGATCACCTTTGTCCACATGCTTGCTGATACCCTCAAAGAGCTCAAACAGATTGATAGATATGATTTTCCTTTAGAAAAACTGTGTTGACTCTTCCCCCACATATTGTATTTATCTATGTGTCTAATAATTCTGTTCTTTATTAGTTTCAACCAATTTGCCTAATACTGAAGTTAGTCTTACTTGCCTGTAATTGTCAGGATCACCTTTGGAGCCTTTTAAAAATATTATCGTTACCTTACCTACCCTCCAGTCATCTGGTACAAAGGTTGATTTAAGCAGCAAGCTATGTTCCAGTCAGTAGCCCTGCAATTTCATATGTGAGTTCCTTCAGCACTCTTGGGTAAATACCTTCTGGTCCTGGTGATTTATTACTATTTAATGTATCAATTTGTTCCTAAACCTCTTCCATTGATACCTGAATCCTGCACAGATCCTCAGATATGTCACATAAAAAGAATGGCTCAGGTGTGGTAATCTCCCTCACATCCTCTGTATCCTTTGTTCAATGCAAAGAACTCATTTTGCTTTCCACAATGGCCTTGTCTTCCTTGAGTAGCCTGTTAGCACCTCAGTTGTCCAGTAGCCCCACTGACTGTTCTGCAGGCTTCCTGCTTTTGATGTGCATTATTTTTACTGTTAGTTTTTGTCTTTAACTAGTTGCTCTTCAAATTCTTTCTTCACCTGTTTTTTATACTTTTACACTTGATTTGCTGGAGCTAATGCTTCTATTTTCCTCAGTAGGATTTGACTTCCAATTTTTAAAGGATGCTTTTTTGCCTCTACCCCCCTTTTATTCTGCTGTTCAGGCAGGGTGGCATTTTCTTGCTCCTCTTACTTTTTTTTTTTTTAAGTATAAAAAATGACTGTTTTATTTGACTATTTCATTTCCTTTTCAGTAAGCTGAAGAAAAAGTCATAAACCAAAATGAGTTTAAATTCCATCCATGCAACTTCAGATTCCAAGGAAACAAGGACCTGACACCATCCCAGCAAGAAAAAGACAGCAATTTATACAGCCTCACACAACCCTGTGATAAAGTATCATTTTTTTCTACAGTGGCAGAGTTTTGTTTTCAAGAGACTAAGCAAGGAAATGATTTACAATATCAGATTGTGTGAAGAGATTCCAGAAGCTACCACAGCTTCCAACTACCCTGCTTATTTAGTTGTGTGATAAATATAAACCATGTGGGATTACATTCACCAGCTACAAGGCAGCTTTATTATAATATTCATCCATACTGTCCCTTGCAACTTAAATCTATACACCAAAGTTGTTTATCATTTCAAACTCACTATGGTTTTCTCTCAGTATATATACTCAAACATCAGCTATAACTTTGGCACCTGACCACGAAACCAAAATGTCTTTTTTTTTAACTCAGTACATGCAGTAAGCGCAGTAACACTATAATTAAATAGAACACAGTACTGGTGACACAAGTTAAGTTTGAAATGGCATTTTAATTTAAGCACTTTTACAGTGGATAGATTTGCCCTATGCTACAAAAGTAGTCAACTTAACGTTAAGTGGATGTTGTGATGAAGTGAAGCTATTCTTGAGTTTTCTCTGAGTGCTGTGTGCATGCCTCAGTTCCCCTTATGTGTTACTCAGGTATTTTGGTTATGGGTGTGTGATCATTCCACTAGAGAGCGGATGGGCCTTTCCCCAGTGACATGTACACAGACAACAGTCACCACCCCTGTGCCTTGAGTCAACCAGCTGCAACAGATTGTAACAGGAAGGGTGGACACCTTGCCCAGGAAAGAGACAAAGGACTGGGGAGGGGCAAGAGGGCATGTCTGGAGGTGGCTGGCTGGAAGGGCCAGTCCACCATAAGGGGAGGCAGGGAGCAGAGCCTGAGAATGTGGGCTCTGCAGCTCTCCACTTGGTCGCTGCTGTAACTTTTGATTCCTCTGCTAACAAAAGCTTTCTACGCTGTGATCCTGAGAACCCTTCTGATTTCCATGCTGGCGGTGAATCACTTCTGACTGCAAGGCAGGATGCAGGGCCGCTTTGAGGGTGAGCTCCCCACACATCCTATCCTGAGGGACTCACTGTGGGGAACTCAGGCAGAGCAGGGGTGCTGAACGCTCTGAGGTCAGAGTGAGGAGGCAGTTGCAGGGATGTGAGGGGACGTGTGGGTAGAGTCCTGACTGGCTTCCTGAGTGGTTCCAGAGCACTGTTCCTGTGGGACTCTGTCACAGCCCTACAGCCAGCGTAGTAATTAAAGCGGTATCTCATGTTAACACTGTGCTCCTTCTGCCCCTGGGGCGCATCCTCACCAGGAGCCTTTGACTTGCCTGTGTGGGCATTGTGGGACACTGACAGCTGGAGCCCTCCCAGAGTTCACAGCTGGAGTTCCGCCTTGCCCCAGCTGTCAGCCCTGCCTGGGGCTCAGACTGGAGTCCCCTCCCGCCCGGACAGCCAGATCATGGGGTCACCGGGAGAAACACCTCTAAACCCGAGCTCTCCCGTGCTCTAGCTGCGCATTAAAGAGCCACTGAGGCTTCTTATGGGAACTGGACGCTCCCGGCTGATTTTTCTTCTCCTGGGCTGGCCGAGGAACCGTCCACCCGCTCTCCAGACGTGGCTGCGCCGTCCTGAGGCGTTTACACCCGCTGAAAACGCCCGTTCACCGCTGACAAGCGACACGTGGCCCCAGGGGTTCGGGGCTGCGGCTCGCAGCGGCCAAGGCAGCGGGGCCTGGACGGTACCCGCGACACCCGCCGGCGCGGTGACGGCGAACAGCCCGCGGGCTCCGCGGGCCAAGCCGCGCCCGCGGTGAATCATCTGTTGACACAGGGCTGCAGATCACCGCCCCCAGCCCTGCTCCTGGGGCCTCTGGCAGGGCAGGAGGGGCCATTCCTCAACCGCCCGGGCTCCCCGCGTCCCGCTGGAGGAGGCAGCAGGAAGGAACATCTGGTGACGCCCCACCCGCGAGGGGCCCCGCGCTCGGCCGCGCCCCGCCCCGCCCCGCCCCGCCGCCTGCCGGGACCTTCCCCGCGCCTCACCCCGCAGCAGCGGCCGGCCGGCGGAGCGGGAGGCATGAGGCGGCGGCGGCTGCTCGGGGCGCTCCGCGGCTGGCTGGGGTTCGCGGCGCTGCTGTGCCTGGCGCGCGCCGCCCGGGCCGCCTTCCAGCTGACGCTGCTGCACACCAACGACGTCCACGCGCGGGTGGAGCAGACCGGCCGCGACTCGGGCAAGTGCCGGAGCCCCGGGCCGCCCCTGGGCTGCTACGGCGGCGTGGCGCGCAGAGCCGCCAAGATCCGCGAGATCCGAGCCGGCCACCCCCACGTGCTGCTGCTGGACGCCGGCGACCAGTACCAGGGCACCGTGTGGTTCAGCTACTTCAAGGGGCGGGAGGTGGCCCGCTTCATGAACCTGCTGGGCTACGACGCCATGGTAAGGGGCCGGGGCCCGGGCCGGGGCGGGCGCGGCCGGCTGGGGAGGGACGGGGCAGCAGGGGCCGCACCTAGCCCGGGCCCCTCGCCCCCCAGGCGGCGGCGGGAAGTGGGCTCTCTGTGTTTGGAAATCGCCCGGCCGGCGGCGCGGGTGGGGAGAGGGACTGGTGCGCAGTAAGAGCCCCCCTCGCCTCCCCGTGGGGGCTGAGAGAGCCAGGGGTGCAGTGGGGTGATCGGAGAGCAAGTGTGAAAAATCAGGACAGGGTGGGGCGGTAATAGGTGCCCATGTAAGAAAAAGGCCCCGACTATGCCGACCGCCCCTATAAAACCAGGACAGCCGGTCACCCTAGGCCGGAGCCCCCAGCTGAGCCTTGGGGTTGGCCAGGGGAAGCGGTAAAAGGTGTTGGGATTCTGCAGCAAAAGGTGCCTGGACCTGAAAGCCTGGTCACTGTGGGAGGTAATAGCTTGCCTTGGGCCAACTTCTGCTGGTGAGAGAGACAAGCTTTTGAACCCTTCTTCAGCCACCTCGTCTGTTATATTTGCTGTGGTGTTGCTCTCAGAATATAAGTGGGGCTGTTTCTCCTTTGAGTTGCTCCAACGTACCTGAAAGCGGGATTTGCCCCACTGTGTTTTGAACTCATGAGTCTCCTTCCTGAGGAGAGAGACATTTTATTAATTTCCTCTTGATGCCCAGACCAGTTTCTTGACTCCTCCCAGAAAATGTTGGAGCTCTTGCAAACCTGCATTGAGAAATTGTGTAGAACTTTGTTTTAAAAACGTAGCCCATGATTTTAAAATTACACCAATCTGCACTGTACTGTAGCTGCTTTTATAGGACCCTAGGCTAATCTTGGTGCCAGGTATTAGCCTCTTCTGAGACATTAGATACATTTATCTAACATGCTACATGAATACTAATTAAAGGTTCTGATCCCACTTTGATGTTTTATCTGTTAAATCCGGAGCAGAATTTGCTCTTGAATCTCTGAGTTTAGCTGCTCAGACTTGTTTGTTTATGGAAGAAGCTCTTGAAGGTTTCACAAGCCAATGTGTAAGGCATATGCTTGCAGCAGCATTTGGTGATGTAAATAAGAGTGGAAAGATGCATAGTTCTAGCTTGGTATGACTTGACTGATATTGATTATTTTTAAACTTTTTATTTTTTATCAAACTGAACTTTTCACAGTTGTGGAAAGTTATGGGTGGGGAGATCAGACATAGTTATTTAATGACTGTAGACAATGAGAATCAAAAAGGTAAAGCTTTATAATAATTAAAACACAAATTTTCAACATCACATGTCAAAATATACAAAGTAAATATCCCTAAGTCAAACTCTAATAAATTCTCGAACAGCATTTGTCTTTCTTTGCTTATCTATGGACATTTTTTACTTCAGTTTGTGTGTGATGAAACTGACATTGACACACCAGTAAAAATCTAATCCTTCCAAGTTTAGTTCTAGGGGACTTTGTGAGTTTGCAGTCTTGCCCGAACAGGTGTGTAACTGCTGGACAGGCCAGAATTATCCAGGAATTGGTTGTGTCGGGTACTAGGGACCAGATTCACAGAGATATTTGCGTGCCTAAACCCTGGGTTTGCATGCACTGTGATCCATAAAACTCCTGCTGAACCTTAGGCACCTAAACTGACTCAGCACCTAAGTTTTCAGGGTGAATGTTCCTCCGCACCTAAGATTCTTCCTCTGGGTAGGTGCACTGCCTCTTTATTCTAGGCATCTGGGTGCCTATCTCCTGCCTAAGCCTCAGATCAATTCACAAAGCAGAGGAAGACAGGCATTTGTCTATCTAGGTCACCCGTGAGGCCCAATTCATAGGCATGCTTGGAGGCCACCTACTGGATTGGGTGGGTAAAACTTATGAATTCTAACTGATACTGTGAAGTTGTATTATATGAAAAACTGCTGTATCATCTGTGCCTGCATGTGGACACACTTATTGCTGACAGGTTTGTAGCAGATACACACCAGACAGGGCCAATGCTTACCAATGGCTAAGGATAAGACTTTGTCTCGGAGGCCACAGATTCCATGACTTCTGTGAAATTATCCTTTTCAACTTCCACCCCGTGACCTGGGGCATCGATGTCGAAGCTGCCAGCTTCTGAGGGTTGTGGAGCTCTCAGGCAGTCCCAGAGCTCTCAAGGGGTGGCAGCTCTGAGTCCCCAGTGGTGGCAGCAATCCCGCTGTTCCAATCCATAACCCCAATATTGTCAGCCAGGGTGGGTGGCAGGGGCTCCTGGCTCCAAGACACACAGTTCCCTGTCGATGGGGGGAGCCTGGAGCTCAGCTGGTCCCCATAGATCCCAGGTGGGAGCTCCTGGGGGGGCAGGTGACCTGTGCGGTGGAGCTCTGGGCCTCCAGCAGGTGAATTGATTTAAATCACCAAGAAAAAGTAATTGATTTAAATCAAGTTTCCTACTGAGACTTCTTCACATATTTCTTAAACGATGGTGCAAATCATCACTAAAACGTTAATTTACAACTCAATACCGCATTTTACGATATCTAGGAGGGTACACTTTGTGTAATTTTTAGATCATTTGATTTTTATTAATTTAGGAAATAGTACATAATACTCATTACATGTGTCCAGCTGCAGATGCAGCCCCAGTACATTAGGAATGGTAAGAACTAAATCACACACACAAACACAATAGCACTTATATTTTATTAAACTAAATCTTAAATGTTACATAAATGTTTCACATTTGCAATTGCAGCAGTCTCCTGAGTTGCCAGCTGACCTTAAATTTTTAAAAAAAATTTCAAATTTTATTAACTCTAATAGACAAGTCATCACAACACTAAACATACGCTGTCCTTAAAACTTCTGCAACTAGCTCTCATCTTCCCCACTCCCACTGTCATTTTTATTCATAGACTGAAACAGAAATGAGTTTTCCTAGTTTTTCAACTCCCAGTCTATTTCTTAGCTTTGAGTGAATAATACCAAAGGATGAAAATATTCTCTCTGTGGCAACTGGCAACTCTAGATTTCTCTTACTGCAGTTTTCGGTACCGTATGCTTGCAACATCCAACATAGCAAACAGCTTGGGAATTTACTTGTTAAAGCACACTTATATTAAAAGGCATAGAGAGAGTCTTGAAAAATGATGCATTGCAAAGTGAATTATTTAAGTTACTAACCAGTTGGTCCACATTGTTCTTCAGCCATATCCACATAATTTTCTCCCAATAAGTAGTTTTCATTATGATGTTTCATTCTTGCAACTAGGCCCTTCATCTCCTTGTTGCATTCCTTACATTTGACATGTTTTCCTTTTTACCCAGGGAAGGAATTTCTTCAAAATATTCCCAGATAGGGTCTGTCTTATACCCAAAAGCTATGACAGTTTTTCTGTGGCAAAAGTGTGGAGAAATATAGGAAGCTGTGTATATGCTGAATAATGTCTTCCCTTTTTCTTTCCAGCCGACTCCACTGTTCCTGTCTACTCTGCCTCTGTGCTTTGTCTCTCTGTCTTTGAAAGTCTTATCTAACTCCTCTGCTTTGCTTGGCCCAGCTCCACCACAACATAAGCACTGAACAACAATCCTATCCAGCCTGTGTCTTTCTTTGCACATGTGGCTTTAGTCTTCTGAGAAACAGAAACTGAATGCCCAGAGCTTTCAAATAGCAAGAGCTGGTAATTAGACTGGACAGACTAGAGCTATTTCATTTTTTTTGGACTGTAAGTGTAGGTTTATCATGTTTGTGATGAGATTTAATTGTAGCTTATTTTTTTAAACAGAGAAATGTAGTATTTTTATTGATTTAAAAAAAAAATTAAAAAAATCTGATTTAAATTAAAAAAAATCTGATGTCTTTATTTATTTTTTTAAAAAATCATTGATTTTTATCCATCCTGGCCTCCAAGGCAGGGGTGCTGGACCCCCCCTTCCCTCTACTCCTCTCCTGTCACAGGGTTCTCTCATCCCGGTTAGTCTCATTTTGTCATGATTATTTTTAGTAAAGATCAGGGACAGGTGAATTTTCTGTGAATTTTTGTTTCCTGCCTGTGATCTGCCTGTGACTTTTACTAAAAATAACCTTGACAAAATCTTATCCTTAACAATGGCACTTAACCCTCACAAAAAGTTATACTAAAAGGCAGCTCAAGCCTGGGAAATCTGGGCTAGCTTATCTCTCTAGAGGGAGGGGAGAAGGTCAGAACAGTGGACATTTATCAGGAATAGAACAAAAGAGACCAGGTGACCAGGAAGAGATTAAATAAAGAAACTCCCAGGAATAGGGAGTATGGGCCGAGAGAGAGAGAGCAGGTTCACAGAACCTGGGCAAGGAAGCTCCAGGAGAGAGAGGTCACCCTGCACATCACTGCCTCCAGAGGCAGGAAGCCTTGCTATCTTTTCTGAGCCCAGACGGCCCCAAGGACTCTGGACAACCCAAGGTACTCAGATCCCAGCCCGGGGAACACCCTGAATTGGTGGGGAAACTAAGGCAGGGACATGCATTTAGCGTTTATTGTTTTGTATGATCTGTCCTGTCCTGTGCTTTACATGAAGAAGCATACAAGAGCACAGAGGTGTTAGACTGTACGAAGTGTGTGTGCTGACTGCTTAGACAGTACTGTGTGCCTTGGAGAGAGTTAAACTGTAAACAGAAGCTTCACCCCTTCTGGGTGGAGTTCTGGGAGAGAGTCAGGAAACCATACTGACTGACTTTGCAGAAGCAGCTACCTCCCTCTCCCACTGACCTGGTACGGCAATAAAGTTGGGAGAGGTTTCCTGAACTGCTTGGCTGCTTAAACCTCTACAATAGGAGCATGGAGGATTTTGTTGCCTGTCTTGATCTATCACCTCCCTTTCTCTGTATACCGGGGGAGAGGAAATGTAGGATATCAATCTCATAGGCTATGAGCTTCAGACAGCTGCTTCTCTACTTTTAAGATCCTATGCCCAGAGAAGGGGGAAATACAAATCTCTCATTATGCGATGCTCGCTGTATTTTGACACAGCTCTGCAACTGGGAACCTGCAACTTAGAAACCCATTTAATGGAGCAACCACATCACTATTTCCGCTTAAGGGAAATTAAATCCACCGGAAAGGGATCTCCATAGTACAGGTGAGATTCAGATCCAAGTTTAGCCCTTCTACTTAGGCAACTTGCTCTATGCATCTGTGAAGGCACAATTTGAGCAAGAGCTGACCCTGGGCTCTTAGGGTGACAGGATAGACTCCTTTAATGATAGTTAGTGGGTGCACAGCAGAAAGATAAGCATTGAGAAGCATGGGTTTATATGACTGCATGAGGCAGCCTTGTACCATACACTGCCTTACCCCCATGGTATCATGTATTTTTGCAATTCACTTTGCATGCTGCACTCTCCATCATGCATCCTATGGCTTGTACCATGCAATTTGCACCCTATGTGCTGTGTACTCCATTTATTCTGATTCAGTCAATACTAGTGAAATGTCACCTTTTTTAATCGCATTGTCAGTTCGGCAGCGTGAATTGAACTTATCACTGTGTCACCTGCTCTGCACTTTCTTACCATGTGCTGCCAGAAAAGTTTCCAAACTCTGTATTAAAAAAGCCAATGGTCAATGGAGAAGGCAATTGAAAAGAAATTAAGTGCTGGTGCATACAGTTTGGAAATGAGGGGAATGAGAGAGGCACATCACCAATCTGGAATTCATTCAGATTTCTTATTGATGAAACGGGAGTTACTGTGGTTGAATATGTTGAATGTGTCATCTGCAAAAAAGTCTATACTTTTAGTAGTCATAACACCGGTACTTCAAACTTACTTAAACATAAATGTAGATCAGAATCGGGTTCCAGTTTGCTAAAGATATTCACCAAGAAATATGTCACTGTCATACAGGACATGAAGACAACTGAGACTCAGGAATTACTGAAGTTTGTAGTAACAGACATAAGACTTTTTGTGTAGTCATTGGTGAGGGTTCTTTGCATATTCTCAATGGTTGATTAACATGGGTGCCAAGTCTGGTCAAATGGATGCACATCTGCTAATTCCACATTCTACAACATTAGCTTGGCATGCTGCACTTGTGGCAAAAGAAAACAAATCTCCATGGAGCTGAGAAACATTCTTGGTTACCCTTCATCTGTGGATGGATGATTGCAGAAGGGTTGCCTATTTGGGAGTAACTGTGCATTACACAACAGTTCAGAATGGTGGAGCGGGTGCTTTGAGTGACTCAGTTTGACAGTGGGAAACCAAAAACTGCCAAGAACATTAGTTTGGCTGTTATTCAGGCACTCAGAAGATTTGGTATACACTGCATTACCAGCCATATGGTATCCGGGTGTGAACGTGATTGCAACCCTCAAGTCCTATGTGCAAATAAGCTGCTCAGCACACATTGTAAATATTATACTTGAGCACTACCAAACCAGGAAACCAGAAAGAGGAAATAATAACCGAACTGATCCATGCATGTCAAAATCTCATTGTTTACTTCAGGAGATTGGACTTCAAAGCGGACTGCAAAAGTCTCTGAAAGGAGATGTAGAAACACAATGAAACAACAAATCAGTTATTTTAAGGCAATCGAGGCGCGGTGGGACCAAATATATAACATTTTGACAGAAAAAGGGGACACTCAGCTCATTGATAGCATTGACCACAAGACCTTGAGCATCTTAATAGAGTTCCTGCAGCGCTTTAAGGAAGAGTCAGATGCAGTGGAACGGTCATCACAGCCCACTTTCCACTTGGTGCCCATTTGATATGAAAGCTGAAAAAGCATCTCTATCCTTCTACCACTGATGTAGATAGTGTAAGCCAAGTCAAATCCAAAACCTTGCTATGTCTCATCAAAAAGTTTGAAATCAAGCCTACACAGAGAGTATCAGTTTTCCTGCACCCACGAATGAAGAGGCTGAAAGTTTTCACTGAAGTGGAGAGACAGGAAGTTTATCGGGAAACCAAGAAGCTTGTCTTATACTTCATCAGCTACACAGACACCATTACCAAAGGAGGCAAATTGGTCACATACAGCATTTTGAGGTTTCGGATAGCAAGTGTGGAAGTGATGATAGACTCATAGGTCAGAAGGGACCAATATGATCATCTAGTCTGACCTCCTGCACAAGGCAGGCCACAAAACCCTACCCATACACATTTATAACAACCCCGAACCCATGACTGAGTTATTGAAATCCTCAAAAATGAGTTCTGGTGTCCCATGTTTAAGAAGGATGAATTCAAACTGGAACAGGTTCAGAGACGGGCTACTAGGATGATCCGAGGAATGGAAAATCTGCCTTATGAAAGGAGACTCAAAGAGCTTGGCTTGTTTAGCCTGGCCAAAAGAAGGCTCCGGGGGGATATGCTTGCTCTATATAAATATATCAGGGGGATTAACGTTAGGGAGGGAGAGGAATTATTTAAGTTTAGTACTATTATAGGCACGAGGACAAATGGGTACAAATTGGATATTAGGAAATTTAGACTAGAAATTAGACGAAGGTTTCTAACCATTAGGGGAGTGAAGTTCTGGAATAGCCTTCCGAGGGAAGTAGTGGGGGCAAATGACTTATCTGGCTTTAAGACTAAGCTTGATAAGTATATGGAGGGGATGTTATGATGGGATAGTTTAAGCAATTGATTTTGGATTATCGGCAGATAAGTCTGCTCAATGGTCTGTGGGAATGTTGGATGGGATGGGAACTGAGTTACTGCAGAGAATTCTTTTTTGGGTGCTGGCTGGTGAGTCTTGCCCACATGCTCGGGGTTTAGCTGATCGCCATATTTGGGGTTGGGAAGGAATTTTCCTCCGGGGCGGATTGGCAGAGGCCCCGGAGGTTTTTCGCCTTCCTCTGCAGCGTGGGGCATGGGTCGCTTGCTGATGGATTCCCTGCAGCTTGAGGTCTTCAAATCTCATAGACTCATAGACTCATAGGTCAGAAGGGACCAATATGATCATCTAGTCTGACCTCCCGCACAAGGCAGGCCACAAAACCCTACCCATACACATTTATAACAACCCCGAACCCATGACTGAGTTATTGAAATCCTCAAAAGTGAGCAGACTTATCTGATGATGATGAAGTGTCAAATTATATCACCCTGAAGCTGACAAAGAATGAAGATGTGCAACTGCTGGAGTGATGAAGACGAAACAAGCACAACTTTCCCATTCTCAGTCGAGTTGCATGGTTTTTGTGCATTCTCCCCCTGCATCCGGTGCACATTCTGAGAGAACCTTCTCAATCTCTGGTCACACAATTGATGAGACTCATACTTCACTTAAGCCAGAAACTCGATGATTTAATGTTTTTACACAGAAATGTTTCAAAGAAAATCAGCTGTCCCAAGGAAGACATCTAAGTCCAAGTCCTACAATTCAGGGTAGGTAGATAGCCCTGCAGTGCTTAATTTGTATTGAAAAAGGTGTTGGGACTGAGCTCCGGCAACTATTAAACACTAGCTGGGCAGTTTGAGAGCACCTTTATCCCTCTCCTGTGCCCCTTACCCTTGCACTCCCTCCTGCATCCATGTCGGGAAACTGATCTGGAGTCACGGAGTGCATGCTGTCGTTGCTCCTTTCCCCCACCCCAGACATGGAGGATGACCTGCCAAGCCAAGAGGTAGCCCCTGCAAAATGTAAGCTCTGTAGCCCTGCGATAGAGTCCTCTTGCATGCTTCCACAGGAAGAACAGACTCCCTGTTCCTTGCATTATCTGAACCAAGTATCGTCAGCTGCAGTTACCTCTCTATCATCAACACACATGGGGGTCAAAACATCCCTATTCATCATGTTAACAAGACATGTCTATCCATTACAGTGCCATTTAAGTAGGTCAGTGAGCCCTCATTATCTCTGGGGTATTAGAATGTCCTGGTGCCTTTCTAGAATGTGCTTGTGTCTAGTACTTCGGAATGTGTGTTTGTTATACCAGCTCTGTTCTTGCCAGTTACTGTGAGCCTATCGGATTTCACAGCATGGTTTCTGCTAACTTTGCTTTGTAACAGACTTGACCATTATTTTAGCTCAGGCCTCATACCTGGCGTGTTATACAAGGCCTCATGTCTCAGGCTCTTACTTTCTACTACACAAAGTATGCCTTGTTAGGGTATCATTTTAAAAGTCTTGATCTGCTAAACATTAATACCATATCAGATTATATATGTTATCATTGTATGTGAAGTTACTAAATTTTGCTATGTGTGTGCTACTGAAAGATGTTGTAAGGTAGGTGTGACATTCCTCTCTGCAGTCTGGACTGGTGAATTGCTGTTTCACCCCAATCCCTCACTCTTAGAGCCCGTCTTACATTGCTTTGCTGTGAGAATCCCCACTCCTGGACAGCTCTTACACAACCTGTAGCATGTAAATTTTTCCCAACTCAGTGAGTGAGTGCTTCTAGCCAGCCACTCATGGGATTATGCAATGATATGACCCCGGCGAATATCCTCTGTCCCAGATGCAACCTTAGGAACTGCTGTTTTACAGAGTTCAGTGCTGCCCACTCTGCAAGCTCATATGTTCATCAATTTATCAAAGAAACTGATGTCCACCAGCCTTGTCACTTCAAATGGAGTCTCTAACACATCTTATGCCAAATGCACTGCTTTGGATAAAACAAACGGATTAAGTACAGAAAGATTTTAAGATTATAAGTCAGAGGAAAGCAGGTCAGATTTGATCAAGATAAAATAAAAGGCAAATCACATTCTAAACTAAGCTTAACACTTTCAGCAACCTTCCAAAGTCAGATGATTCTCATCACAGGCTGGCTGATCTGCCTCCAGTCAGGCCCTCCCCCTGTGATCAGCACTTCAGTTGCTTGGTGGTGTTTGTAGATGGGTGTGGAAGAGAGAGAGCCTGCAAAAAATCTCTCCTTTTTAAAATGCTTCTTCTCCCCTCTCGGGCCACATCCCCTTTCCCCCCTTCAGGGTCAGGTGATAAACAGTATCCGTGTATGGTTCCCTCATGCCCTGAATCACTGTGGTCCTTTGTGGAGTCATTTGTTGACATCTGGGTCAGTCCTTTGTTCCTGGAATGCTGAGTTGGGTTGTTCTATACAAGTCCTAATGAGATGCAAATTGCTTCTCAGCTCTGGAGAGTTTCGCCTAGATCTGTCGCAAGCCATGAGACCTATATTTGGGAATATTACATAGTGAAGCCTCATAACCATACACATGATGTTGCAACAAATGATAATGTTCAGTATGCCATGAGCATTCCAAAAACATTTTACATGACATACTTTGCATTAGACAATACATAATTACACTAGAAGGGTGAACATGAATGATACACAATTACACCAGAAGGATGTACATGGGGTGTAGTGTGACACAGTAGGAAATACCCAAACCAGCTTTTCAGGTACAGCAATAGAGTAGCCAGACATGCTGATGGCCCATTAAGGGGAATCCACTCTCCCAACGCCCTTCCCTAGAGACTTCACAGAGGAAGCACATACACAATGGACATGGCTTGACCAGTGGGGGGGCAGCCCCCCACATCACATATATGGACCTTTCCAGCAAGCTGGAAGAAGCTATAAAAGGAAGGAAGTGACATCATCGCTCATCTTCACTCCCTCACAACTCAACACCTGAAGTAACGTCTGGAAGACAAAGGACTTTGAACAGGGGAAGGGAGTGCAGGCTGCAAAGCAGCTGCAGCCTGTGTATCAAGAAACTGTAGCCTGCATCAGTCAGGGTGAGATATTGCTGATTCAAATCCTGTTTAGTGTATAAGAACTGAGACTGCTAAGTTATTTTTATTTCTTTGGTGACTATCTCTGATCCTCTACCACTTATAATCACTTACAATCTATATTTTTATAGTTATGGGCCTCTGAAGTTGTCCTCAGGTAGCAGTTAGTCAGCAAAGGTCCCTGTTGGAGGCCCAGTACAATTTGAGTTGCTTGCCCACTGTCCTACAGGCCTAGAATAGCTTCAGTTGCTTGCTTGGCTATTCTGAGCCCTGTAGCTTGACATCTTCCAATTGGCAGAGACTAAATAGCCTTATAGATGTCTCAGTTTCTGCACACCACGGCATATAATAATACAAAATACAGATACTGTATTGCTTGCAGCTGCACATAGATATCGGTGATGGGAACAACAAGTTATTCTTGAATGTCTGGGGGTACACTCTTTTATTGCCAAGGGGCATGCTTTTGCTCTGCCCTTCCTATCACTAGATGTTGTTTTGATGACCCCATTTATCATGGTGAGAATGGAATGTGGTTAAGGGTGGAAACCCAATGTAGGTAATTAGCATATATGATAATGAGAGAGATAATTAGGTGAAGGTTTTTTATGGAAGGGTACAAAAAGTCACCACTTAGACTAAGGGGCATGCTCCATCAACACTGGACTCCGTGGGTATTGTCGTTCCTGTATACAGCCTTGTGAGTGATTGCTTAGCTCTCCAGGCTTAGTGAGTATGATATACTGTAGTTTATTTTAGGCTTTGTATCTAACTAGTATATTTATAGAAAACCTTGCACATTTAAACCTTATTGATCTGCAAATTGGACGTACCGTGTCTCACTGGTATCCACACTGATCACAAAGTGTCCAGAATCAATAGTCCCCTCCTCAGAGTGAAGCTTCTAAAGGCTGAGTTCTTGCATCATGGGGGTGGGGCACATTTGCATGCACCTTCCCTTAGAGATTTCCTGGGAAATCCACTTAACTTTAAAAGTTCATTTTTGTCTGGGACATTTGTCCTTTGAAGCACATAACACTTCCTAGGATTTACATTAGGCATCTTTCCTCCACTTCCTCCCCCAATCCTCGACTACAGTAATACATTTGCATTTTTAATACAATTAACTCCTAAAATACTTAAATTAAATCAAACCGAATTAAGTTGATTTCAACAAGGTTTGCTAAACATAGTGCAGGAAATTGCCACATCCTTCACAAATATAATAGTGCATTTTCATTGGGGTTATAATATGATAGTCACATTTTGGTAAACTTTTATTTGTACTCTTATCAGGATATTAAACAACCATAGTAGTCTGTTTACTGAAAATGTCAGCCTGGTTGTGTTAACTACTAATCTCTTACATATGAACAAGATTAGCAGTTGTTAAAACCAGGTTGCTTACATTTTAGTCCAGTATATGCATCAGTGCACACACTTGTGTCATGTTTGATACTAGTTTTAAATTTGATGTTCACACCTACACACTTGGCACTCACTGTATAACTGCATGGGAGAACTTGGGATGGGGCATCTGCTTGGTACCAGAAGCTAGCACCAGAGTTGGAATAGGTGTAAGGGAGATTGGGAGGCAGAAGAAATAGTATAAAATTCATATAATACAATTGTGTTAGTGCAAAACAATAGAATGTTGTTTAGAAAATGATAGGAATGTGCTTTTTTAGAATAAAACGTTGTACTATCAGAAATGCCCAGTATGTAATTTATGAGCGTGCGCTTACAGTGATTATTTGGGGTAGAGTCTAATAATTTTCTTTTTTGTTTTTCATAGGCTTTGGGGAACCATGAGTTTGATAATGGTCTGGATGGATTATTGAATCCACTACTTAAAAATGTTAATTTTTCAATTCTGAGTGCAAACATTAAGGCAAGCAAATCAGTAGAATCCAAAATCAAAGGATATTTCCAGCCTTACAAAATACTACATGTTGGTGCAGAAAAAATTGGAATTGTTGGCTATACCACTAAGGAAACATCTTTCCTTTCAAATCCAGGTATGCTTTTCTTTAGTGTAGCGGGAATAATCTATATATATTTAAACAGTCAAATGCTAAAATTTTAACTATATATAGTTTCCTAGTATGAATGAATAAATGAATACTGATGAAGGGTTTTAGTTGAAAAGTTTGCCTATTGAACTTTTGAAGTATTTAGCTTTAGGCCAGCTAACTGTTTTTAACTGCTGGATATTCATGTTACATGGAAAGATGCATTCCATACACAGATCCATTCAGAACACCTAAAGCACTGTTCTAAAAGGTTCTGGTTTTTTGTTTTTTACCATTATAAACGTTTTACTTGTTTTTATATTTTGCTTCTTATTGGCCATGTAAGAAAGACTGAAGACACGAATACATCTTGTATAACGAAGGAAAATGTGTTTTTATAGAGTTTATTGAAATCTGATATTTTTGAATTCTGAGAAACCTAATTCGGCCCTCAAATACATACTTGTCCAAAATCCCACTGAAGTCAGTGGGAATTGCATATGTGTATTTGAGGGCAGAATTGTCCCCCAGGTATTTTATGGCATCTTAAGTATATGCCAGAAATTAAACTACAGAAGGAACCACAGTTATTTTCTACCTGTGAGTGATAGCAGATTGAAAGTGATTGAAACATAGATTCATCCTCTTCTGACAAACAAGTTGTTCCAATAATCAATATTTGTTTAATTTGTGTAAAGCAATGGCATAAAAATGGACTACTTATGCTAAAATTCTTAAAATCAGAATAAAAATGCCATCTTCATATTAGGGTTTCTCACCTTGTCCTTTTAAACGAGTGCATCATAGGTGCAAAAGAGCCACTTCCATTCCTAATAAAAAGACCTTTCATTCCTCTCTGGTTTTAAACTAGACGCACAATGGAATTAAAATATATTGAACATAATTTTTTTTTAAATCACCCTTCAAATACAAGGAAGATATTACTACTTTTTTGTCCACTCTTTATTGTAATAACATACTGTAAAAACAAAGGTGTAATTTTGCCCAGAATAGGGGAGGAATGGTAATATTTAAATAAAATATTCAAATGTAAAACTGACATAAACGTCTAAAGTCCAATGCAAATGGTTAAACATATCCACAGAGGAGACATCTCTGTGGTCAATAGAAACTTTTAACCTGCCTTCTGATATAAGAGACCATTCCTTTTCCTCTAAGGAATAACAAGGAAAAATGTATTCCTAGTTTGCCTGTGCAAAGTAAGAAGCTTATATGTGCTCAAGAGTACGAAGACAGATATGAATATACACACATAAGATGTATGACAAAGAATTCAGCATTTATTAGTTAAAAGAAAATTTCTACTTATGTTACAGTATCAGAGCTGGCTCAGCCAGTCAGGTTGGCAGTCTTGATCCCTAGTATTTCTGCTTATTTAAATATCCCTGCTGGTATAATATCCAAAAAGCAATGTGGAAAAGGTTCTGGGTCAAAGCCTATGCGTGCCCTGAACACTGATTTCCCATTGATGCAATCCAGAAAGTTGGCTAAACCGGACATGCTAGGAATTAAAATAAATTCCTGAAACAGTATCATGGCTTACTAATTTTGATAGAAGCACAATATGGACTGTCAAATTAGCCTTTCGGTAGCTATGAAAGGTATTAGAGGAGAATTTAGATGGTGATGAATTCCCATATCTGTTAAGGAAAGGGACATATTTTAATAAATTTGTAGCAAAACCTAGAGATGGTTATAATTGTATTGAAAGATCGAATAACAAGGAGCCAAAAGAGAAGACAGAAGGCATATTACGTCTTTAGACAAAGCTAGAGCAGTCACAGACTAAGTACATCAGGTGGTATAAATGAGGAATCCAAAAGGAATTGGCATTAGTAGGGAATTTTCTAGGAGCCACCACGTGTAGCAGACACAATATTTGTAATTCTCCTTTTTATCTGTACACCTCTTTATCGTATGAAGCTTTCAGTAGCTTTTAAAAGGTGATTGTTTCTTCAGACTGTGACTTATGTCACAAATGACCTGACAATCTGCAGTGCTAATAAATGCCTGGTTGAAATTGTGGATTGGTGAGTTAACCATTAATCTAGTTCCTTAATCCAAAAGAGAAGTCATTGTAAGATTGGTTTCCAGATAGATATGCCTAACTAGGCACACTTTATTTCAGGTCATTTAGCTGAGTTTATTCTCAGATTTCACCTTAGTTACCAAAAATCTTAGAAATCTTGTGCTCTTACAGGACTTTCTGTTCTAAACAGTTTTCTCGAAGGAGCTGGAAGGTGTGGATTTTTACACCACCATTTTTCTCTGCACGCTTATATAAATTTGTTTTCTATTATCACTAGATTTCCTTCATCACTACTGCTACCCTTTGTCATCTTCACAGTCTGTTCACAACTGTCACCATATTATAATCATAAACCTTTTGAAACATTGGGCCCTCAATCCCAGTGTTCCCATAAGAGACAGACAGTCTCTCCCTTTCCTTCCCAGTAATAATTGCTAACAAATATCTGGAAACAATGGGTGAAAGCTGCTTTAATAAAGATCGATAGCTCAAATGAGAGTCATTAACTTGGAGTATTTTTGAAGACGTCCTATCGCAACTTAATTCCTCTGTCACATTTGAGTCACCCCACTAGGGGTTTTCCTATTCCTATAACAATTGCCCAAATATAGGTAAATAAGCAAGACACGGTTCAGTCATTCATTATATTGTAAGATCTGTAGAATAGGGACCATGTCTTTTTATTTGTACTATGAGGTGCTTAGCATACTGCAAAATAGTAAATCTCATTTTTGCTCATAATATTTTACTTAAGCATCTTGATGAAAACTTCATTGAATATTTCTACCATTCTACAGACTGGAAAACACTTGTCAACATATATCATTTTGATCTGTTTTCCAAAACAATAGCACAACCATATTTCTGGGAATTGTGATTATGTCCTTTTAATTATATTCTTATTGTAGCAGCCAATTATCTTATCTTTGGACTGTGTTCTTAATACTTTTGATATCCCTGCCCCATTATCTTTTCTCATTAAATAATAGTGCTTTTTAGGTGCCTTTTCTGTATTTTCTTTCTAATGTTCAAAGAAATTAGAAAATTTATTTCCTGTTAACTTAACACACTGAAAAAGAAATGGATGGAATTGCTGAGCCACAAAGACAAAGATGAATAACTGTTATATAAAAACTTGTTTAATTTGGCTCAAAAATCTTTGAGAAGTGGATGACCAAGTACTAAACTAAACAAGGAAATGTGTGTGTTGTTTTGAATATTGAGTTACTCTTAGGCAACAACACAACTGTTGCAATTGGGAAACTTATGTAACCCCATAATGTTGCTTTGTCAATGTTCCTCTGTGGCAGTAACTCCTTATTACCTGAAGGATTTAGCACTGGACTGTAGACTAGTTCTCACTCTTCCCTTTGCTATGCAATAGCCCAGATCTGTTGATCTTTAGGGCATGCCGCAAGGCTCGATATTCTTCCAAGATGCCTGGGAATGGAGGAGAATTGTGTGTGAAGGGAGGTGGAATTTGGCCAGAGAGTTTAAGGGGAATTTGCTGGATCAGTAATTTATAAGAACTGTATTTTAAAACTTTCTCAAAGGAATCTAGTACCTTGGAGAGGTGTCCTTTTATCCTTTCTGTGGAAATTAAAGTGTGACTGAGATACAGCAAATACACTATAGATAGATGTAAATGTTTATACTCTAAATTAAATTATTCTGAAACAATAACATAGAAACACATTTCCTAGAAATCACAAGATTTCTCAGGACTGTGAGCTGGGTAAATATTATCTCTTTCTAATCTCTATTTTTGGGTTCTTCCTTCAGGGAAGTAATTCAACTTTAGACTTTTTGCTATTGCTATGTACCAATGACAGATATCCTATGACTTCAGTCTCATTCAATGGGATAATTTGCATATGGAAGGCAAGTAGGATTTGGCCCTCAACCTGCAGATTTAGTGCAGCAGGACTCTGAGGGGGCAGCTATGGAAATAGGGAGTAGACAAACAAAATAAAATGGGATGAGAGGAGATTAAGTGGAAGAAGAATTAACATAGGAAAAGAAGAAAGATCCTCAGGAAAAATCAGTAGGAAATAATATGGCAGAAAAAAGTTATATTTACACTCAAATGATGCATATGAAACAAACTAGAATTTCAAAAACCATTTGGGCTTTGCTCCCTTGACTGGCATCATTGGAATCTCTTCATGGAATTACAGCTTTGATATATGTAGATGAATGTACATAATTCAATCAATAAATGTTGGTAGACTGAGCACAAAATGTTATATAGTACTTGACAACACTAGGCCAGATTAAGAGTCTGAATCAATTTCCAGTAAAATTAATCGAGAGTCTCCCATGCTTCATTCTGCAAAGGAATGTGAGACCACTAAAATTCAGAGATCCCTTAAGGATCACAACCTAGTAGCCCATGTTTGATGGCAAAAACGGGTAATTAAACAATGAGAGAGGCCACAGCTCCCCACAGTTTGTGGGGCTCTGGCCATGGTCCATCATCTGTTTCAATAATCTGATTTTGTGAAAACATAGATAAATATATTGTTAGATACCTCAAATAGTAATAAAAATCTCCTTTCTCTCTTTTTAAGGAAAGGATATATACTTTGAAGATGAAATTGAAGCATTGCAGCCACATGTGGATAAACTTACCACACTGGGAGTGAATAAAATTATTGCACTAGGACACTCTGGTTTCACTGTGGATCAAAAGATTGCTCAGAAAGTGAGAGGAGTGGATGTTGTAATTGGAGGACATACAAACACATTTCTTTATACAGGTATTTGACCTCAGTAGAATGTTCCTTTTATTGTAAAAACAAAACTGATGATTAATTGAAAGAAAATTCTTATTGAACTAAGATGACTTTGTAAAGTTGTAATTTACTTGTAACTAAGTACTCTGGCCGGATCCTCAACTGGTGAATATCAGCAGTTTCAGTGAGCTACCTTGATTTAGAGAAACTGAGGATCTGGCTGAGGCACACTGCACCCCATGTGCACTGTTATGATGTGATTGTGTATGATTCATATTCACCCTTATAGTGTAACCGTGTATTGTTTAATGCAAAATATGTCATGTAAGGTGTTTTTGGAATGCTTATGACAAGCTGAACATTATTGTTTATAGTAGAATGTTTCTTGCAATGTTATATGTATGGTTATGAAGCCCTGCTATGTAATATTCCCAAATATATGTTATCAGCATGAGTTTAGGATGGGCATGCTGTTTCTTAGTGAATGGTAACTCCACAAGTGAGTTACACAGATCATCCCAAATGAGTGCCCGTAGAACCTTCATATCACACCATCATATTTTGTATCTGCCATATGCTTTAAGGACTTTTTTTAAAATGCTACTAGGATCTTTTTCCTTTCATTCTTCTGCTTGCCAGGATAGATGACTAAGTTACCATGAGGCCAACTGTGGAGACCTCAGAAGCAGTAAAAACCAAAAACCATCTAAAATTTATTTTAAATATTTTAAATAGTTTTTAGATGAAAATGTCGCAGCGTTAAAATCATAACATCATAGGACTTTTCAGGGCTAGAAACAAGTGCATGGTTCCATTTGAAAATGGAGAGAACACCCTTTGCATTAATCTAAACTTCCATTTCTAGTCTTGCAGGACTATGTGATATCAGACTTTTAAAGGAATGATATTGTGCTTAGAAAAGCATGTAGCAGATTGCATAACTATGGATCCCCTGTCAAACAAATAGTGCAAAACAATAGGTAATATATTTATCCATGCATTTTGAAGGACGTTTTATGTAAAAACCCTGTGCACCCATCATGGAGAAAGGATCCTCAGCAGCAGATTCCATGGTTTAGGAGCAAGCTAGATAGAAGAGGTGAGGATCATAGATGTTTGGCTATGCACTGCAGTACTACTCGGTGTCTGTGAAAAGGCTTGGGTAGTATAGATCAGCTGTCAGTACCACTTGGTGAATGTGTGTCGCTTCAGAGTATAGTATGACTCTTCTCTGATGTTTCATTGTTTGAACACAGTGCTGGGAGCCAGAACTTCCTGAGTTTTAATCCCACTTTTGAAATCTGTCTTTGTGTGTAACTTTGGGCAAGTCATGGCTCTCTGTTGCCCACTCTGAGAATACTGCTGCTTAGCCCCCTCAGCTAGTCACATTTTTCACAAATTTCAAACAAAAGAGAAATTTAAATGAAAAATCCTAGGAAAAAAATTGACATAATATTTGAATTTCTTCGTAGAGTGCTTGCTCATGTCGATTCCAAGTAGGTGTAAGTGCCACATGCACAGTCATCAGAAAGCTTTTCCCATCGTAGTACCTGTCAGGTTGAGCCAGGCGCCCCCTGGAGTTGCACTGCCATGGTGCCATAAATAGGGCCCTGCCGACCTACCGCCTCTTCAGTTCCTTCTTCCCACTCGTGATGGTCGTTGGAGCTTCTCTTTTTCTTGCTTCGGCAAGTGATCCTCTTGTAGTTCGTTTTTAAACCAACCTGTAAATAGTTAACAGTTTAGTTCAAGTAATATAGTTAGCGAAGTTAGTTGCTAAGTTTCATTTATCACATTTCTTTTTCTTATCCCTCTCTGGGGAACTGGGGCATGCCCCGATCCCAGGGATTTAAGCCATCTGGGTCTTACCATAAATCTATGCCCAGAAGTGACCCACACAACTCCTGTCTAAAATGCCTTGGAGAGTCGCATCAGACTGAAAGGTGCAAGATCTGCAGGGACTTTAAACCCAGGACAAAGAAGGAGAGGAGAGTGAAACTGAATCACCTTCTCATGGAGGTGGCTGTCCGGCCCCAACTGACAGGTCCATTGGATCCCAGCTCCTCAGTGCAGAGCACACTGCCATCAGTGAGGGGGCCATTGGCACTGAGGAAGTACGTGGCACCCAGGGACTCTGGGCATCGCTCACCTCAGACACCAAAGTTGTCCCAGCACCGTTCCCACTCACCTGTGCCTCGCAAGAGGCACAAGAAGACTGACGGGGCACTCAACCACAATGAAGTCTAAAGATGCTAATGGAGTGCATGCTGTACAGGAACCCAAGGTCCCGATCTCACTAGAAGTGGCACTGCCAACTCTGAGCCCATGGAGGGGCATGTTGAGTGTGGCACCCCTGGACTCCCCAACAATAGACAGCTAGGCCTCCCGTCCCCTCTGGGCACCTTTGAGGCAGCTAGAGAGCTGATTTCCATGATGGCACAGCAGTCTCCTGCTAGATTGGACATGGTTGTAAGATCTTCAGCACCGTAAAAGGGCATGGTGCTACTTAGAGGCAAACCAGCCATGATGCAGCACCACTCTTGATTGCCAAGGAACTGCTTCCCGGCACTGTCGTGGTCCCTGTGTTCCAACTTGAGGTCCTCCAACTTCATATGCTTCCCACCGCAGCAAGCACCGGTTGAGGAAAAGCCAGCATGGTCAGGACCCTGGGCAGGTCCCCCCCCTTGGGACCATGGCAGACCCAATGGCAGATCCCACCAGTGGCCTTTTTGGACATCCTGGGCTTATCACCAGGCCCAGGGGTCCTTTATCAAGGAACCTCAACCCTCTGCCTCAGGGAGACACTACTCCAGGAACCAGTGGTCACCCTGAGACACTGACCTAGCACCGAGATCAGCACTGAGCACGGGCGCACTCTCAGCACCGAACATGGCACCACCACTAGCACCAGGGCTGGCACCGGAAAGCAGACACGGGTCATCTTTGTCTCGACAGGTGGTGACGACCTTGCCGTAGGAGATCCTGAAGGGCAGGAAGATCAAACCCTGACAGGGGCATACTCGTCCTCATCACTGGATGAGGCAGTGGCAGAGACATCTGCGGGCCCTTCACCCATGGATAACAGGGCACATCAGGAACTACTGCGTAGGGTTGCACAAAATATGGGGCTCCAGATGGAGGAAGTCAAGGAGTCAGTGGACCCCATGGTTGACATTTTACCTTTACCTAAAGGATGTGTACTTCCACATATCAATAATCCCTCATCGCAGGAGGTTCATAGTGAAGCACATTCATTTTCACCTCACAGTCCTTCCCTTTGGGTTGTCACAGCGCCCAGGGTATTCACAAAGGCCATGGCGGTGGTCGACACGTTCCTCAGACAACAACGGATTCAGGTGTTCCCATACCCGGACAACTACTTAAGCAGAGGTCACTCCAAGGACCAGGTAGAGACACAGATATCTATGATTGGGGCAACATTCAGGGAGCTGGGACTGCTGCTGAATGTCTCCAAGTCAGCTCCAAGAGGATAGAGTTTATAGGAGCCACATTGGCAGGAATGCCCAGTCCTGGATTGAGTCCAGAGTCCCGTTTTTGCAGTTTGTGCTCCGTCATAGACAACCGCTGATGCTTCCCTATGACGATGTCATGGAACTGTCTAAAGCTGCTGGGCCCCATGGCCTCATGCACCCATTTGGTGCAATATACTAGGCTTTGACTCAGACCTCTTCAGGGTTGGTTGGTGACAGTGTATCATCTGAACTCCTCCTGTTTCCTGTCAGCAGCCTATAACATTTCCATAAAATTGTGAGTGTGATTTGACACAGCCCTTCCTTCTTACATGCACTCATTCCCTCTCTTTCACTGTTCCTCCAATTCTGATTTCCCTTCCCTATCCCACTCTTCTAGGGTCTCCACTGGCCATTTCTCCTCATCTCACTGTTATAGATATATTCATACACACACTTATATTTTAAGATCTATTGAAAATAAGTAGAACCAACATTCCTTATTAATAAAAATAACATATATATGAATAAAAGTGAGTGGCTTGTTTTTAAAGTGATCAAAAACAGTTGTAAGTCTCTGCCCAACTTAACGTTGCCAGAACAGACATGGAAAACATAACAGGAAATGTTTTATGAGTTCAGTAAAAAACTGCCCACACACTTCATTTCATCCAGCCATCACTGTGTAACACTGTCCCTTACATTCTCTTCCATCCCTGCTTGCTTCCTTCTCCTCATACTGCTGTTCCCTCCCTCCCTCTCTTCTACTGCAGTTTCTCTTCTTCAACAGCCTCTGTCTCCTTTTATTACTCTAGTTGTTTAGAAAGAATCACACCCTAAAGTTATGAATTAAGACATAGGAACAGGATAATCTCCCAACCCTTGTAAGCACCAGTTGAATAACTTTAAATTACTTTGGCAGAATCAAAGATTCTGCATTGATTCAGGAAGTGTATACTTTGGCAGACTTAAAAAAAAAAATCCATCACATACTCTATGCGATTCCACCATGTCGTGGCAAAGGCCTACACATTTGTCAAAAGATAGCTATCTCTGGAACCCAAATACAGTTCAGTTTTTTCAGTGTATCCACAAGTTACATAGTGACTGGAATGCATTCAGTAGTGTGGTGTTTTGGTAGTGCCTTCAGACAAAAATTTAGTTAAAAGGAGTTTTAAAAAGTTAGGAAGTGTTACTGTTTCTTACATTATCCCCTGTAAGCATATATTTATAATGAAATAGAATCTAAGGCTTTATCAACACTACAGAGTTAGTCGACTCTAATTACGCTGGTGATCATAAACGACCATAATTGCATCGCTTGTGCATGTTCAGATAACGCTCCTTCTGTCAGCGGCGCATGTCCACAGTTGGTGCTCTAGCATCGACAGTGAGAGCAGTGCACTGGAGGTTGCTAGTCTATGCTAATTGCCGCCACCTGCAGCTGGGAGTTCTGAAAAGGTGGAGTGGATCTCAGTGTACCATGGGTGCAGGCTCAATATCCTATGATGCAGTTTTTTTCCTGATCAAGCTTTCCATGGGCTTCTGACTGCATTTTGTGCCACTTTCTTTCAGTGGTCCAAATTTACTGTGCACTTGCCATCTCTGCCTGAAAGGATGGATTCTGCACTACACTCTACCATTGCAGTCATTATTATGCATACATTGTGACTGGTCATACAGTATATCATGAGCTCCCAATCTGACCAGGAATTTGAAGTGGCTGACCTGCTCTGTGCCATGGAAACAATACTAGATTACTTTTGGCATTCATGGAGCAGCTGCACACAGGAGACCATTACTAATGGGCTTGGAAAACAAGCACTGAATGGTGGGATTGCATTGTTATGCATGTCGGGGATGACGAGGAGTGGCTGCAGAACTTTTCCTGGAACTGTGTGTGGAACTCGATGCAAAGATATCCAAAATGAGAGCTGCCCTTGCAGTGGAGAAATGCGTGGTGATCATTGTGCGGAAGCTGGCAATTCCAGACTGCTGCTGGTTGGTTGCAAATCAGTTTGGAGTCGGGAAGTCCACCGCTGGGGCTGCATTAACACAAGTGTGCAAGGCCATTAATCACATTCTGCTACAAAGGAGTATGAGTCTTGGCAATGTGTGTGAAATACTGGATGGCTTCGCAGTGATGGGATTCCCTAACTGCAGCGGGCTGATAAATGGCATGCATATCCCAATTTTGGCCCTGGACCATCTTGTGATGGAGAAAGGGGTACTTCTGTATGGTACTGCACGTGCTTGTGGATCATCGTGGGCATTTCACTGACATCAATACAGGGTGGTCATGGAAGGTGCATGATGCATGTATCTTCAGGAACACTGGCTTGTACAAAAAGCTGAAAGCAGGGACTTTCTTTCCAGACTAGAAGATTCCAATGGGCGATGTTGAAATGCCCATAGTGATCCTGAGAGACCCAACCTATCCCTTAGTGCCATGGGTCATGAAGCCTGGCATGCGAATCCTGGACAACAGCAAGGTGCGCTTCAATAATAGGCTGAGCAAGTGTAAAATAACAATTGAATGTGTGTTTGGCAAATTAAAAGCTCGCTGGTGCTGCCTTTATGGCAGATTAGACCTAAATGAAGAAAATATTCCCATGGTCATGGCAGCCTACTGTGCACTGCGTAATATTTGTGAGGCTAAGGGTGAAAAGTTTCCCTTGGGGGTGGAACACAGAAGCAGATCACCTAGCAGCTGATTTTGAGCAGCCAGATACAAGGGCAATTAGACAGGGGCTATTCGAATCAGGGAGGGTTTGAGGCATCATTTTGACAATGAGAACCAGTGATGTATCTTTCTATAAAGCACTCTGCCATGCTTTATAAACTTGCTGTCCTGCATGAAAATTTTGATGATTGATTCCTGACTGTGTTTTGTTGTCTGCAAATGTTCCAGTTGCTAGTGTGTATTAACTCCAGCAGCAACCACTGTGTGTAGGAGACAAATAGAGATTGATTCTCTCTCAGAGAATGTTTTTATTCAATATCAATTAACAACACAGAAAATGCTTGGTGGAAAGAGAGGTAACAGTGAAGGGCAATCTTCTGAAGGAGGCTCTCATAGCAGTGTATAACTGCAGTTATCATTTTGGAAGCTGTTTGAAAGGGTGGAGTGAATGGGGTGTTGCGACAGGTCGGGAAGATGCAAGGAATATGTGGATGGAGATTGGGCTCCCCTCTCCTGCATCATGTGCATCAGAGACAGAATGCTGAGACTATTTCAAACCCTCTTGGGTTGAGAAGAGGTCCTGGTTTCATATCAGATGACCCTATCACCTATCCCATCTCATCCTCCAGCTCGACCTCCTCATCCACCACTTTGTCCTCCATTGTCTGCTGTCTCCATTCCCTCCCCCGGCCCTCGAAGTACCCACAGGGCTCTTGGCGGTGGAGGTGGGGTCACGGCTGTGGATGTGGACGGCCAGCTCCTTTATAGAAAAACATAGTTACTTACCAGTAACTGTTGTTCTTCGAGATGTGTTGCTCATATCCATTCCACTTAGGTGTGCGCGCCCTCGTGCACGGCCAATCGGAGAACTTTTACTAGCAGCCCCTGCAGGGGCCGG
>ML675604.1:69577174-69653072 GCA_007922155.1 Mesoclemmys tuberculata | reverse complement strand
CCTAAGTGGAATGCATATGAGCAACCACTCGAAGGAGAACGGCAGTTCTTTGGCACAGCACCAAAGTGACCCTTTCACTCCCTTGCCTTCTGGTCCATCTGCCTCAGCTCCTTTATCTTCACATGGCCCTGATGTGTGTCCCATTTGTACCCCTTATCCAGCGTGCCACAAAAAATCTGACTGTAGATATCAAAGTTTCTGTGGCTGAAGTGGAGCTGGGACTGCACAACCCCCTTTCCTCACAGAGCCAGCAAATCTAACAACACAGGTGTGCTCCAAGCAGGAGAGTATTTGCTGTGTGGAACCGCCCTGGTTAGCTGGGAAGATGTAATGTGAGTTCTTCAACATGATCAAACAGGAAGTGGAATTTCAAAAATTCATGCGCCTTTAAAGGGCAGATGCCTGTGTATCTTGCTGCAGGGCAGTGGAGTTCAAACTGCTGACCAGAGCGGTCAGGATGGGCATTGTGTGACACCTCCTGGAGGCCGTTTACAGTAACATAACCAAGTGCAGAGTCTACATTGACACTGGTAATCTAACTTTGCTGCAGAAAGCTCTATGCCTCTCATCAAGGTGGTTTTATTTTGTTGCAAAGCAGGAGAGTTTTGTCGGCAGAAGAAGCATTGTAGGTAGTGTGTTCACCTCCACTGTTTTCTCAACAAAAGCTGACTTGTCAACAAAATTCTGTTGTTTGTACAAGGCCTAAGTTTATACAAGCCTAAGCTGAGAAGTGCGCATGGAGCTTTCATAATCCTCTTCTCCTTTTGAATGAATATCTTATGGCACATGATACATTGCACTGTCTTTTTCGTTCAAAAATACAAACTCCACTTCATCAAGGAATAATGTGGTAACATAGTAATTTGGCGTAGAGGAGTCACCTCTTTAGGTTTGTTTTTTGGGCTTTGTGGTAAAGAAAAATGTCATCTGAGAAGTCAAGTTATTATTAAAGCAATATGCAAAAATGAAACCCATTTATAAGTGATAGAAAAGTCATTGGTTGTTTTTTTTTAAGTTTTAATTCTCAGTTCCTTGCTATGAGTTAGAGATCTTATTCCAAAGTAAGAGGTTAAAATCAGCTCAACTTTTTCACTTCTACAAGGAGAAAATACATCCTTGCACTCGAGTCCTGAAAAATCTTATTTTATTTCCAAATTATTTAATATATATTAAATATTCCACATATTATTTTAAGAAAGAAAAACATATTTCAAATTCCATACTTAAAATTTGCTGAAGATAAAGTATTTGCGTGGTTATTTTGTTTCAGGCCCCCCACCGTCTAATGAAGTGCCAGCTGGCAACTATCCATTCCTGGTGAAGTCAGATGATGATAGGCTGGTGCCAGTTGTACAAGCCTATGCTTTTGGAAAATACCTTGGCTATTTAAATGTAACATTTGATGATCAAGGAAATGTAATTAGAACATCTGGAAACCCTATTCTGCTAAATAGTAGTATTCCTGAAGGTATGTAAAAGAGAAATTTGAGTTTCTGTAGGTCACCTAACTATACTTTTGGCTTTATTACTGTTTTAAAAAGTAAAGTACAATGTGTTTCAGGAGACTTTAGCATTCCTCTTGATTTGCTCATCTTTGGCATCAAGTTGTGGCTACATTACAATGCTATAAGCTGCTTTCTTCACTGCCTCCTCTCAGCAATCAAATAAATCTCCAATTTACCCAATTCTGTTTATTTTTGGTCTATGTAAAATCACTAATAGCTTCCTCACAGACATTCAGGTGATATATTTCCCTGACATTTAGACTTTTTATGCTACTCTATACATATTTATTGTTAATATTGCTTAAATGGGCATGAAGGGTAAACAAACATCTTATCCCATAAGGATGGTTCCGTTAGAACGGAGTATGGGGCAGGATGGGGAACTCTGGACTCTTTGTATTTCTACTATACCTGGTTTGTGGGCAAAGGGCTTTGATCTCTGAGATTGTCAAGCTAGCACTTTTCTTAAGAATTTCAGTTCACTCTAATTGTAAAAACAAGCAGTTTTACATAAGTTGCTTATGACCTTTTTAATACAGTCAGGGAAAGCACATCAATGTGCAACATAATATACAAAAACACATGTTTTTCATCAAATATTTTTAAGATTGTGATGGATGAAAATCCTTCCACGGTTTGTTTTGCAAATACATATCTCATACTTCCAAGCCATCCACCCCATTTATTTATTTCATTCACTTGTTGCTTACTGTCTGATATACAGATTGAAAGTCCTTTGGGTGTGTATTCTTTGTTGCTTGTCAGTTCATTGTCTACTGTCTCGGGGCCCTGATCCTGGATTGGGTCTCGTAGGCACTACCAGCATATAAATGAAAGAATAGGTCATTTCAAAATTCACAAGGTGTTTCAGCTTTGCCAGTCACATGATTTTCACAAGATTAATGAATTTAATTAAACCCAGGTCTTGAACATCATAGTAACTCGACAATGTCAGTGAATGTTGTTATTCAGACTTCTAGATATTATACATGGTGAAGTATGCTTAATGCTTATCTGTTGCTTGCAAACTGACCTTACAACATGGCAAATGATGTACGCAATACAAAATCATCAGCGAAATTGTATGTTGGTTGTATCCAAGTTAGGTTTGGTTTCTGACAATAAACCATCAGTTTGCTACTAATAGGACAATCATGTATATTAAAATTAATTCCTAGTTGCGTAATCTTATATGGTTATCGGGGTGGTTATTTGTAGGATTGTTCAGGTTAGTATTGAATAGTAAATAGCACTTTAAACAAATTTCTAAGGTAGTGCTGCTATAAGTAGGAGTAACTGGGATGATATTCAGTAAGAGGAAAATGTAGTTTGAACGTTTAAAAATAAAACTTGTTGCACAGTCCAACAGAGGGTATCAGTCTCCCAAAGGATATGGTAGAAATTCTATTGATTGGCAGTTTAAAACCAGACTGAACATTAGTACTCGTAAATGTACTACAGGGAATAATCTTTCCCTGGGAGGGGATCACTTCAGTCACCTAATTGTATTTTCCTCTTTTTCTAGGTTTTCTGATTCTATAGAATATTAAAATCTTGCAACAAGCAGGATCCACTATAATTTCACTCATAACTGGGCTTCAAGTAAAGTTAATTTAGGTATTGTTCAGTGAGATTTGATGCAAGGAAAGGTTAACGTGCTAAGGAGCAAATTTGCCATAACATTTGTTTAAGCATAGGGATCTAATGAATGGAAGACTTGTTTTAACCTCATTCTATGCTTCTATTTTAGATGAAGTCTTGAGAGCAGAAGTTGACAAGTGGAGGATACAGCTAAATAATTATTCTGCCCACGAGATAGGAAAAACTCTTGTTTACCTAAATGGTACAAGTCAGGCGTGCCGTTTCCAAGAATGCAACTTGGGAAATTTGATTTGTGATGCCATGGTAAAAAAAAATACAGACTATAATTTAATATGAATCAATAATCTGAGGTCTTCGTTACAGTTCAATAACACAGGACTCTAGAGAATTCTGTCTATTTTAGTGTTTTGTGTTGCTGCCCATTACTGCAGTATATGAATGCCTTTCATGTTAAAGTCTGATAATAGTGAGGTCCCTAGCAGTATTCATAGAATTCTGTGGCAGCAGCTTACTCCTTTTATAAGTGTTTGACATAGAAGATCTACCAGTTCGTGGGAAGCTGTCTCTTTGGGACTTGATCCTGAGAGGCTCAAAACTCCCACAATTCCCATTAAAGTCAATGAATACCTCTCAAGAACTAACTGCTATGCAACTTTCAGGATGAAACTTCTTATGTGGAGCCAGGACTGTTCTCAATAGAGCAAAGAAGAGAACTGACAGATCAAAAACTGTTCATTGATCCCAGGCACCTGTTGCACAGAGCTGGGTGGATACTGCAAACTTTCTGGAAATAGTCATTTGAATCTTTAAACAAGATTGTTTTGGTTGTGATAATGTCATTCACCTTCCACAGATATTCTAGCAAATACATTTATTATGGAATGTTTTCTAGAATAGGAAATGTCAAGTGAATGGTGCACAATATTCACAGAAAGAAAGTTTCCAATACATAAACAAGTTTTTATGCTGAAAATCTGCTGAGTACTAAGACTATCCAACCCCCATTCAATTCATTTTTAGTTCACCTGGCTGTTGTTCATATCCAAAGAGATTTCCATTAGAGTAAGATTTTACAACACTATCAAAGGCTCCACTAAAATCCCAGTACACAGTGTTCACTGCTTTCTCTTCTTTTCAGCCACTATTTTTGTAATTTACCAGATTAGACTGGTGGTGTTGATTCAAAAATCAGGCTGATTAGTGCCTTATTATTCTATAGTAGTCTTTTGATTCTCTTTGCTGTGTGTGTTTTCCATTACTTTATTAGATATAAATACAGGAAGATCTTGTGCAGCACCATTCTGACTTAAGTTAGAGTTTCTTTGGTCCACTGATCAACACATATATAGATTGCTCTTTACTTTTTGGAAAAATCTGTACTCCATCTTCTAGTTCTCTATCTTCCCAAGATTTTCAAGACTGCTTCAAGTATTAAATGCCAGTGATACAGTAAGTTGCTCTGTTAGGTCCCTTACTAGCCTTGAAGACACATCATTAGACTGGATGATTTGTATGTGTATACATTTTTTAATTATTCCCCTTCAAGCTTTTTTTAGGAACATCTATATTTGAGGTCTCCCTCATTTTCTAATTCTTCAGATGTGTAAGTTATTGCTCTATATTTCAACATTTTCTGCAAAAAAAACCCATCACCCTTTACTTTTCCTTTATGACAATATCTACGAATCATTCATTTCCTCATTTAGTTTTGGCTGTAGTGGGTGCAGTTTAGGTTCCTGCCTCTTATAATGTCACACTCTGGCTTTTGAAAAATTCCAGAGCTCACAGGGGGAAAAGACAGAGAGGAGCTTATTTTTAAACTTGTTTGTAAAAATAATAAAAAATAAAACTTTGGACGCAGAATTTTTAAAAGGTTGTTCTTTAAAGATAGAAGTTTAATGGAACAATTTTTTTTTTTTGGTTTGCTGTTAACTGCTAGGGAGAAGTACAGCCCTGACACCCTGCAAAAAAACTCCTAGAAACTCAGATTTTGTAACTTTTGTAAAATTCCTGCATCTAGATTAAGCAAAGAGTGGTTAAAATTATTTTATGCTAATGTTACAGATTTACAATAATCTGAGATATCAAGATGAAAATACATGGAATCATGTTTCAATGTGCATCATAAATGGCGGTGGGATACGGTCACCCATTGATGAACACCAGAATAATGGTATTTAGTTTCTTTAATGTTGCTTTTTAAACTGTTAGCTGCCTGTGCTTTTCCATATTCCGCTATTGTGTACTATACTAACTAAAAAAGGACAGGTTTTCTGGGTTGAGGACCATGCCCCTGATTCTGCCAGTGCTTATGCACACATTTAATTTTTAGTTGATGTCAGTAGTTTCACCAGAACAACTAATGTGTAAAAGTTAAGCACGTTGTATGCATAACTGATTCTGAAACACAATTGGAAATAACTAACATGTATATTTAAAGGCTTGAGGGTACACAGTACAGTCCCAGAAGTAACAAATTAATTGAGCAAGCACCAATAGAATACTTGATTTTGAAGAATAATAAATATTCTTTCAGTAGAGCTTATCCATTTTAGTATTGTAGGCATTAACAATGAAAATAGAGTTCCACCAACAGATAATAAAAAATGTGAAATAGCCTTAGACACCTAGGCTGCATCTGCCATCAAGACTGTTCTCAACTTCTCCCCCTGTAAGTCTGGCACATTGGTGAGAGCACTAGCAGGGTTTGGACCCTGATGTTTTTACCACTGTGGCTCATCATTCTGTTCGAAAGAAGTGAAGATGGGATTCAAGTGAAGAATCCCATTTCCACTTCTTGCTTTAAACTGTTTTGTAGGGTGGCTATGTCTGTTAGAAACCTGTGGTGTTCTGCCACACAGGTAAATTAATTCTGTATGCTCCTTGGTATCATTCTAGTAGCATAAATTCAGTTTAATATTATAAAATCTAAGAACAATTTGTTTTAATTTTGGATAACTCATTCAATAGCACTGCTTATAGCAATTGTAAACAACTGGATAAGATGCCTAAATTTGTAAGAATTTCTGTTTTTCTTGATCCCAGATTGAGGGGTAGCAATTTTCCTCTTCTTTTGTATGGCAAGAGAGGTTATTAGCAACTTTCAAATAACCAAGCTCAGATTAGTGAGCCAACACATAGCCTAGGAAGTGGCTTGGTGTAAATCCTGAGAAGCTACTGGCAGACAATTGAAGCAAGCACTCATTTACAATATGATACATAGTTTGCAACTGGTGTCCACAGTCACATTGTGCGCTGTCTTTCATCTTGCAAAAGTGTAAAAAATGTCAGCATGCGGTGTTCTGAAATGGTTCAATGTAGACCACTGTTCCCAGGGTAGGTTGAAGCCTGGAAATGCTTCTGTGGGGTGGGCAATCAGGTGGTTGCTCAAAATGTTAGTTTTGTCCCAGAATTCTTTGCAATGTGCCTCAGCATTGAATGAAGATGCTTTATGAGCTTTAGCCCTATCCCAAAAAGGCTTGCAAGATTTCAGGTGTATCTTTGGGAGGTTCTGGAGGTTGTCAACAATGTCAGGGTATGTCTTCAGTGATGGTGGCAAATTGGCCACTATCCGATCGATCTGTCCGGATGGATTGAGTGGTCAGTGAAGACCTGCTCGATCTGTCCGGATGGATTGAGCGGTCAGTGAAGACCTGCTTGATCGATCTGGAAGTCAAAGCATTAAAATCACTCCCTCAAGTAGCATAGCGCTATGTCAACAGGAATGCATTTCTCATCAGCGCAGTGCAGTGAAGATGCCACATGGAAGAGGAGTTACGAAGTCAAGGGGAGTTATGCAAGCTACTTTATGTAGCTTGCATAACTCCCATTGACTGCCGCCGAATTTCAAGGTAAGTGTAGGCCTGGCCTCAGTGTCATTCTCCTTGTGAACCTTTGGAAGATAGTCATGCATAGCATGGGACAGACTTCCCACATTAAGTTGGTACACTTGTAGAGCTGGTTCTCCGATTCTGTCCCAGACTAGAACTCTTAACACATTTCATATTACTAATCATACCAGGACATCGACAAATTGATGTCTAGTAGACTTTTAGCAATATTCATTATTAATATGTTGCAGAAGCACCATGTAAAGGTCATCCTCTTATTCCTATTTCCACTAGTGAAGCTGCATTATAGGTGGGTTATGTGTATCACAATATAAGCAGAAGTAGAAGGGCCTTAGATACATCTAGCTTGCCATCTTGGAAAACTGAGAGACAGAACAAAAGACTGAGTCAGTAGATTTTCCTGACTCTTAGCCTCTTGCTACTAAACAAAATTGCCTCAAATGATACATAGCTTTATATGTTATGTAACACACTATTAAGTAATCTTAAATAAGTTTTGTAAGTTGCTTTTGTAACCTTTCTGCCAGACAGTCAGCAACAGCAAGGGCTGGGTCTATATCTAGGGGTCCTTGTCAATGATACAACACCAAACTGGCTCGAGCCCCCAGCCAGTCACCTGGGAAATCTCACACTATCCCCTGGTTGCCCCAAAGGGCAATACTTCCCCTCTCGCAGGCACAGAGCCTGAGTGTAGAAAGTAAATCTTTTAATAACAGAAGAGAGGTAACACAGCACTGGTTTGGGAGACAGTGCAAACAGAATTCCTGAACTCAGTGAGCCAAACCCACCCCAGAGTACGGGGCGTGTCCTTCGCCTCTCCCTCCTTGCTCTCCCCTGTACTGACCATCATGGTTGCAATGTCCACCTCTCGGCTGGGACTCAGTCAGCCCCCCTCTGCAAGCTCCTGCCAGGCACAGGCTGCTGCTTCCCACCACCTCCGGGCCTCACCGAGTCCCCACTGCTGGCTCTCACCATCTGCTGGTGCCAACTACTCCTGGCTCCCGCTGTCTGCTGGCCCCCTCTCTGCCAGGTGCTGACTGTCCTGGCACCTCTCTGGTGGTTGTCAGTCAGGGTTTCCCAATCTCTCTAGTGATTCCGCTCTTAGTGAATCTCAGCTCATGAGAATGCTTCTGTGTTAGCAGAAAGTTATGTCCCTGCTTTTAACAAAAAAAAAAGACTCCAAGAGGAATCATTAGTTTCATCATTTGACAGTGGGAGGAGATTGTCAACCCATACTTGAAGATAGCTCTTTCCCAGGACTAGTACAATTTCAATAGAAGACTGCTCACACCTCCTTCTCTTCTTGCAATGCTGAAACATTGGTCCGCCACCCTTTTTGGGCTCTGTTTGGGTGAGAGTGAATTTTTTATCAGGACAGGCTAAACACAGATCTGGTGCAATTTGTTCATACAATCAAAGGACAACATTTCATGACCCCTGCAGTTAGCACAAAAGTGACTTGTAACACAATGCCAGACGCAGTGACCGTTTCCCATCATGCTCAACGCCTAGTGTGCTTATGCAATATGCTGAGTACTTGATTGTACTCATGCAAATACCAAGCCCATGCAAATAACGTGCCCCCCTTTCAGCTGCTGGGCAGGGCAAGTGCCAGTCAGACGCTCAGACCTTGCTTATACTTTATGATGAAGAGCATTTGTTTATGTAAAGTCTTGTTCTGCTCAGGTACTATTACTATGGAGGACCTGTTGGCTGTGTTACCCTTTGGAGGAACTTTTGACCTGGTGGAGTTAAAAGGCTCCACTCTCAAAGAAGCACTTGAGCACGGTGTGCACAGACATGGGCAAGGAACTGGCGAGCTGCTGCAGCTTGGGGGTAAGTTGTTTGTTTGTTCCATTCTCTCTCTTCCCAGGATACTGTACCTCACACTGCCCATGTTGGCATTTGCACCTCTGGGGAACCAGCTGCACTGCCCCAAACAGAAATGAAATAAAACTGAAAATCCATGTATCCTCATGCCAGTTCTATGCAGCCTTCTGTTGCACAGCTTCTCTCCTCCTTTGTCACGAATGGGTTAATGCTCCCACCTATGGAATCTGTAGGCAGAGCAATGTTGCGTCAGGGAGGCGGCAGGACTACCTTCCGCCTCTTTGTCTGATGACCAGATGTTTTGTCTCCGGGAGGGGAACGAGTTGGTGGTTTAGTTTCTCCCAACCATTTGTTTTAAAATTAAATGTGTGTGCGTTGTTGTGTAGCTCTGACATCAATCTTCCCCGTCCTCCCCTGGATCAGCCACCTGCATCTGTCCTTCCGGTGCTTCTCTGCGGGACTCCTCTCCCCCGGGCCTGGCAGAGCTATCCCACAAGCACCTCGCTAAAACTAAGTGACGTTCCCTGCGTGAGGCCGCACGGGAAGTCTCCACAGAGGGCAAGTTATGCCCTGCCTGTTCCTAGCCAGCCAGCCCTTGCACTGCCAGGATACAGGACTTAGAGTCAGACCAGCAGCTCAAGTCCCCTCCCTGCCCCAAGGAGCCATGACTCCAATGCAGAAAAAGCCTGATCAGGAGCGTCTGAGCATTTGGGGAGAGAGGAGAATGCTACTCAGCCAACTCGGGGTGGGTTGCTCAGCAGTCCTGGGTCAGAGGGAAGAAAACTGCTGCAAGATTCCAAGGTCCTTCCCTAACCCCCAGATACTGAAGTGGGGCCTCTTCTCCCTTGGGGAAAGAAGAAAGGCTCCTATACAGCTCTCCTGCCTCCCACTGTGGACTGAGGGATTCTTATTATGTTCAGAGGTAAGTCCTGCAAACCCCACATGGGTCTAAAAAAGGCAAAACAAGCATCTCTTTTGTAGCACAGCAATTAATATTGCCAGTGAACAATGGGTGAAAACAAGAGTTAAACCCTTCCCCTGCGGGAGTGTTTGCTGTGGCTTTTCTCCTACACAGAAGCTTGATACAGAGCACTGTGGTGAAAGCCTATCACCCCGGAGCGTGGCTGGGCCAGCATGCTGTCCTTCCAGTGCAGCCCGAAGCTGTGTAACAGGAATTGTGGTTGTCTGGCCTTTGGCCCACGACCATCGCTTTGCCAGGGAAGGGCTCAGATTTCAGGCAGCAGCAGAATGGAAATTGTGCCTTCTGATCAGCAGCCACAAACCGCTGCTCTGCCCGAGAATGGCTTAGAAGCTGAAAGGAAGGAAGTCTCTCTCTCTGCATCCCACATGGCTGACTCCACATTAAAGCCTTAGGAGTACTTCAGGCACTCAGTGACCAGAACAGATGTGGATTCCACTCTGTACCACGCTGCATCATCATGGGGGTACAGAGGTGTAAATGGCAGATCACTTCCCATGTTCAAAATGATCCTGATTGACTAGTGCTTGACTGCACGGTGGGGTAATAGGCATAATGGAATTGGGATTTCTGAAGTGCACTAATGTGCTGCACATTAATTAGTCCACATAGACCCTGCCAGGGCACACACAGAGTTCCATAATGTGCATTAACAGCACTGTTAAAGCGCACAAGGGCCAGCAGGCTCCATGCGGACCATCTAATGTGCAACCCATTTGTGCATGTTAGAAATCCTATCCCACTGTGTAGACAAGACCTGAGAAAAGACCCAGATAGTAGACTTCTCCTACTTATTTGGGTGCAAGCTGGGCTGGGGAGCAATGCAGGCAGCCTTTCAAAGTCCCCTGGACATTTAGCAAGCTATTTCCACAATCGAGATGTGTACTAGACAGTAGCCCTCTTTGGTGATGAGATTCCCAGACCAGGATGCATAGCAAGCTACCTCCTCACTCTAAATGTCCAGGGCAAGTACCATGCACGCATCACCAAAGGAGCCCGCCCTCCCTCCCCCTCCTACCACCCCCAAAATACCCTGCAGGATTTTTTCAGTAACAGGATGTCAAAGGCTAGCAAGGAACTCCATTAATTTAGGAAAATGTCATATTCGATACAGTTTCCCATAGATACCTCCCCAGAAGACATCTTAAGATCCAAATGTGAACTTCTCATTAAAACCAGTGATAAGCTAAAGTGTTACATAAAAACACATTCCATAAATTTAGGGAATGCAAGGTTGCTGTCAGAAGGTTTGTTACTTCCAAAAAAGGAAGAACAAAAAAGCCACATAGCTTATAAGAGTGATAAGAGTGAGCCGTATAGCTCATGAGTGGAGAGCAATTTCAACACCTCAGATATACCCTTTTAGTCCAAACACTTTCCATATACTTCAGTAAGAAAAGCCCATCTCATCTAGGGGCGTGATCCTTGCTTGGAGTGAGCAGTCTCAGATTTTGTCCTGGAGAAACTCTTGATTTGATTTGTGATGAGCAATGGCTTCTAACTCCATGGCGATAAGGAAGCCATGTTATACCCATGAATAGCTATCACTCATCCTAAACAGATATCTTTTGCATCCCAATTTCCAGATGAGGGAGCTGTTTATGGAAAGAGAGAAATTAGTAGTTGAGATATCAGAGAAGCCCAACCCTCACTATGAAAACCAGCATAGCAATCCATTGGTTGCTACCCATACTAACAGTATCCAACAAGGGATTATTCCTCTAGCAGAAGAAAAATCTGAAGTAGTGCTGGAATTATGAATAATATTAGAAATTATTACTAATAATATGGGAGGCCAGACACTAATTTAACCATAAATTCCTATTTAAGCCCAAAGGCCAAATGGTATTTTACACAGTTGCTCTGAACATGCCTACCAGCCTGAAAATAAACAGTCACTACACCCAATACAGCAACAAAGTATTGATAGGCATGTGATCATTATACTTACAAGTAAGCCAGACCTAAGGGAAGCCATCTCATTCGGGCATGCTCCAGCATGATCAGGTAGGATCTGACAAAGAACCCTCAAATTCATAACTTTTTATACCCTTTAACAAACAAGTGATGTCATTACTAATTACTGACTTCAGCTAAACCAATTTGAGACAATTCCCTTAGTTCCAGTCTTAATCCAGATAAAATGTACAGCTGCCTTTCTTTCTAAGGCCTTTCTCCCCCTCCTTCTTGCTGGCCAACACTTTTTACATTGCATCTGGGTACAGGTAGGCTCTACTTTTAAAAAAGCATTGGTATGTGGAGTGGGAAGGTTTATGTTGGCTCCTTTTAAGACAGATTCCTTTTGTCTTATTTAAAACCATCTGCAGTAACCCCTGTTGGTCAGAGGCCTTCTTTTTAGAAGCTTCCCCTTATCTCCATTATCCTTTGAACCAGACATCCTCCCTACTTCATTCCTTCTGGCTTTATAACTCATTATTTTCAAGGCTTCCTTCTGCTTGCAAGTCAGGGCCTTTCTTTACAACACACATATATATTTCCTTAACAAAACTTAACCTAACTCTAATTCTTCAATTTCATATTTATACTACAAGCAGAAACTTCCAAGGAAACCTAAGTAAGTTTTCTTCCAAATCAACAAAATCCTCAGCATGACAACGACGACAACAAAAAGCATTTGTGTACAAGAGCTTAAAATTTCTCTACAAGACTCTTCCTTCTGATCACGTCTCTGCCCCCAGAGTCTAAGTGGCTGGTAGTAATCATAGCAAAACACAGGCTGTACGTTAGACCTGTATCTCATATAGACAGCATGCCAATCAGTACTCTGTCCAGGAACCAGACTATAAGAAACCATGATGAGGATGGTCAGGCCTATTCACCAGAGCTGTAGCAGTCAGGCTTAGTAGTTGGAGCCAGGGGGACAGAGCCAGAATCAAGAATCCAGAGTAGTGCTGGAACAAGGCTGGAACAGGAGCAAGGCTGGATCAGGCTAAGGCTTGGGGAGTCTTTTAGTACTATCAGGTAGAGGAGAGTTTCAACTCAGGAAGGGATGGTGAGCACTTGTGAAGCCTCTTGTGAGGCTTAAATACTGTCCTGAGAGTCACCAGACCAGCTCCAGGATTGTGGCTTGGCTGGAACTTAGCACAGGATTGGCTCATCGACATATGTGGTTTAATCAGACTCTCTAGCTCCGGGATGACTCCTCACCTCACACAGACTCAGGTCATAACTGGAAAGCTACTGGAAAGGATTCATAGCTACAAGTCCTTCAAAATCAAAAAGCACCTTTGATTCCAGTGCAGAGAATTGCTCACCCAGATATCAAAACAGCCATGGCTCTGGCTGTAATTTTACCATAACGATAAAGATTTGCAAAGATTCCAAACTTTGCAGCAATCACTTCCTGAGGGGGTCATCAGTAAAACAGGGTTACTTACGAGTAACTCCTGTTCTTCGAGATGTGTTGCTCATGTCCATTCCACTATAGGTGTGCACTCGCCATCGTGCATGGGTTCCTGGAACTATTTTCCCCTCAGCAGATCCCGTAGGGTTGACTCCGGAGCCCCCTACAGTGCCACGATCATGCTGCGGCACATAAGGCACTGCCGACCCTACAGCCCTTCAGTCCCTTCTTTCTGCCAACTCCGACAGCAAGGACGGAGGGTGGGCATGGTATGGATATAAGCAACACATCTTGAAGAATAACAGTTACTGGCAAGTAACCCTGTTTTCTACTTTGAGTGATTGCTCATATGCATTCCACTATTGGAGTTATTGATGAGCTGTTCTCAGCATGGCTCTGCCAAATCCCGTGTACTCTCTCGCCTACTGAATGATGGCGTAGTGGGATGTGAAGGTGTGCACCGACGACCAGGTGGCAGCCTTGCAGATGTCCTGGAGGGGCACCCTTTCCAGAAAGGCTGCAGACAATGCCTGGGCTCTGGTTGAGTGTGCTGAAATTGTCCCTGGAAGTGATGCATTCGCCTGTTCATAGCAGCACTTGATGCAGGCAGTGATCCAAGTAGAGATGCGCTGGCTGGAGACAGGTGCGCCTTTCATCCGGTCTGCCACAGCAACGAAGAGCTACGTTGACTTCCAGAATGGCCTCGTCCTGTTGATGTAGTAGGCTAGGGCCTATCTGACATCCAGGGAGTGGGAAAGAACACCGGGAGGAAGATACCTTGGTTATAGTGGAATTGGGAGACCACCTTAGGCAGGAAGCATAGCATGGCTCTTGAGTCTTTAAGGGCATGCAGTTTATCATCGGTCTTATCTGAAAACAGGCCCGCCCCATCAAAGGGCAGGTCCTGCATGGAATGCTGAACCTCTAGGCCTGGGTGGGTAAAAAGGAATTCAAACCCCTCCGCCGGTACATAATATTTCTTCTCGGCACCCTTAGATGTAGGGGCAACTGAGGCCAGGGTTTGCCAGAGGGCCTTAGCCAGCTTGAGAACCCTCTCATGTACGGGCAGGACCACCCTTGAAGGTCCCTCTGACCCAACACCAATGAGGGGGTCCTCCTCCGCTGATAGCTCCTTAATCTCCAGATTGAGGTTCAAGGCCACCCTCTTCAGGAGCTCCTGGTGTGCCCTGAAGTCTATTGGGATGCTCTGTGGGCTCTGGAGGCCACCTCATCTGGAGAGGAGGACGACTGTCAATGGGGCCCTGTAGAGGGTCCCTCCTCTGGATCCATTTCCTCCTCCGAGGAATGGCCCTTACCCTCTGTGTCAGGCGTGGGGGGTACTGGCTGGGCCGTTGTTTGCCCTATCTGCTCCCCCATGGGCCCCAGTAAGGCCACAGCCAAGGGGCTCTTGTCAGTGTCAGTCGTTGTTCCGGGAGCCCGAACCACTGGATCAGTGCTGACAGTGCCGTCTCCGGGTTCTGGTCCGGCCTCTCAACGACCCCAAGGTGGATGAATGTCAGTGCCACCGTGATTCGTGCCAGCGGGATGACACTCGCTCCGAGGAGGTGGATGATGTCCGACACCTTGGCACCAACGACTTATGGCGTCATTTTTCTCCTGGGGACCGAGAATGGTGCTGTCTGCAGCTTCTCAGTGCCAGGCCTGACTCTGAGAGCGGGAGTGAGAAGTGAGTCTGCTGCGTGAGACAGTCCTGGACCAGTGTCTTCTCGAGTGTAGTGCTGATGGACAATCTCAGTGCTGCAGGGAGAATGAGCTCAATGAGTGAGACTCGGAGCTGGGCGGGGAGCCCTCATGCTCTACACTCTGTGGCCATATGGTGGGAGACTTCTCCTTTGAAAGAGGCCTCGACCATCCAACGGGGCACCCAGCATGTGTTTACCCCGGGACACCAACCCTTTCTCCCTCGGCCGAGTGTGTGTGTGGGGGGGGGTAGTGTGGGCATGTCCATCAAGGCCCATGCCGCCTGGAAGGCCTCCAGTGTCAACAGGCCTTGCAGGGGCACTCCCCCACTCCCAGGAGTCAGGGGACGCTTCCTGCATGGATGTGCAGGCCCCAGAGCTGGCTCAACGGGCTGCAGTTCGAGCACCTCCGGGCTCGAGCCCAACCGTGGCGTGGGGGAGCAAGAGCGTGCTGCACGTTGGCGCCATTTCCTCCTTGGCACTGGAGATGGTCAGCATCGAGTGGGCCCCGGTGCTGGTGGAGCGCTCCGCACCAAGGAGACACTCGGTGCCGGTGTGGAATGCGGTGGCTCGGAAGCTGGATGGAGTGCTGCTTCCATCAAGATGGCCTTCACTCTGATGTCCCTCTCCTTCTGGGTCCTGGACTTGAAGGCTTTGTAGATTTTACACTTCTCCCTCACGTGCTGCTCCCCCAGGAACTTGAGGCAGCGGTCATGAGGGTCACTAACCAGGAAAGCCTTACCATACACAGTGCAAGGCTTAAAGCCTGGTGAGTTGGGCATGGCCCGGCCCTAAGCCCTGTGGAGGGGGCTTCTATTCTAATGCTAACTAACTTAACACTTACTCAGCACTATCTTAACACTAAACTACTAAGAACAACTAAAAGTCCAATGGGGAAAGCTACTTGCAAGAGGCAAGAGATGTTCCAGCGACCATCATGGGTAGAAAGAAGTGTGGTACTCCAGGGGGTGCCTGAGCTGAACCTATGGGATCTGCTGAGGGGAAAAAGGTTCCAGGAACCAGTGCATGATGGTGAGTACTCACCTATAGTGGAATGGATATGAGCAGTCACTCAAAGTAGAACCACTTGTTTCCAATAGGTAGGGTTGCTGGTATCACACATCAGCTCCATCCCCAGAGTAGGTTTCTGAAAACGTGCCTGCAGAAAATCCTTCTGAGGACCTAGAACCATGACCTTGATGCAGGGCAAAATTAGGTGTCATTCTCAGATCACATCTGAATGCCCCTTTGTGTGCAGATGGTGCAAACAACATGCTGAGAGTCAACCCAGCTTTCACTTTAGCTCTTCCATACTCACTGTGGAAACAAGCCTCAGAGGGTGGGGAGCATATCTGGAAGACAGACTTCCAAAATTGCAGAATACGCATCTCTTTAGTTCACTTTGACAGCCCTATCAGGCTGTGTCTGAACAAAAAGATAAAACCCACAAACATGGTCACATGGGATTGGACCAATAGTCTAGTATTGTCTATGACTAGCTAGTACCAGCTGCACCAATAGAAAGTGCAAGAGACCATGTAGCAGGCAATCATAGAGGAATTTTCCTACTACCTTCCATCCGAAGTTGTCTTATGATTATATCCCTTCCAAAACCAGGGAGTAACTACAGGTCATAGCTTCTCTGTGGGAATGGAAATAACATCTTGGTTAGAGAACAATATGCTGCCTTTCAAGACATAAAGGGAGAGTTGAAGGTCTCCACTGTCCCAGAAGACACTTCAGACTTGCTAGATAGCCAAGGACCCCACGTTGTACCTGCTGAAGGGACCAGACCTCTTGAAATCGGGATTAATTCATTCAGGCCAGGAACACCTACAGTTAACAGCCTGGCATCAGAAGAAAAGTGTAGCTCGGCATGGATTCCCCATTAAGGTTGGGTATCTTGACAGAACTCAACCAGGACATCTCATTTATTGATCTGGTCAAACATATGTTTCTAGTGCAAGGGGAAACAGCAGACACTGCCTCTTTATTTGTACAGTGCTCAGCGCATCCGGATCCTGACCTCTGGATGCTATTGTGATACATGTATTATAATAATTATGAAGTCCTGGTGATCTGAGCTACTTTAAGGGTCCTTCAGGATGATTGGTTGGAGTTCTACAACTCAAGCACCATAAAAACAGGTACCAGCCCTAGTGGCACACTGGATTCTCCCTTTGAGTATCATCAGATGCCAATATGAATCAAGGACAGATTAGACAAGTCCTGTGGCTGGTTTTTCTAGTTGCTATTACCCCTGAAAGGCAAGCTTTGGAATTAGTTCCCCAGTCTATACAAGAGCAACATTGCTGTTGTTCTGAGGAAAGGGTTATTCTAATAACTCCAGAATCTTTTCTATTCAAGGTACGGTCTTTCCACAATTCCTAGGAGATAGTGTCATTGTTTTGTTCTAACTGTTAACCCTCCTTTTGAAAGTAGTGAAGTAAATGAGCATTCCTAGCACTCTGAAGATGTATCTCACACATACAGAGTACACATGCCAACTGCACACTGTTCATTTTATTCCATCCAAAATGCCAGGGCCTTGGGGCCTCAAGTTTGCCACAGGCAGGATATTAAATTCTGGACCAGTTGGCATGCTAGGCATCTGAGAAACTATTCACAGAAATCCTATGGCATTGGGGAATACATCTCTGAGCCTTATCTGAGGAAGACATGCAAAGTAAGTTTCTATTCCTCATCCTTTGGTAGGAAGGTGCTACCTTTAGTAGGTTGGTTTCCATGTAACTTTTTAGCTTACAAATCTCTTGCTTTATATGGTAAGAACATCCATTCCTGCCTATTATTCTATAAAACTCTGCTCACCCTTCCTAAAAATGGAGGTTAGAATAGATGACCCTTGAGGTGCCTTCTAACCCTATGATTCCTTCCCCCATCCCCCACTTCTAGGATTCACTACTTCCCATTAGTGATGAATGAGAATAGAAGTTGTGAAACACAATGAGAAACTTCTTACCAGGTAATCTTCTTTCTGTTATCAGCTTCTCTCTGAATTCAACCTACGTTGCTAGTTTGGTAAATGACCAGAACGCAAAATTGAAAATTTTTCTCTGAAGGGATACTTAGACATAGTGTATTAATTGACTTTAAGAAAATATATATCAAGTTGTTCTCTCAGTGTTGAAAATGGGTTGCTGGGGCAGCTCTACAGCTTTGGAACAACTCTTCAGGTGGCCTGAGCTGAAGGCAGGGGCTTAGACCTGCGGCCTCCAGCAACAACACTGGATCACCTCCAAATGACATTGGGGGAGCAGGGGGGAGGGCAGGCATTAATCCATTAGTAATAAATGAGGAGAGAAACTGCCAACAGACAGAAAATGACCAGATAAGAAATCTTATTCACACCTGTTCATAACTACGTTGTTAACTATTCTAAGGATCCATGCAGGAGCAGCTGCACCAGATTATGTAATATATCTTGTGCTGTAGCAGTTCCAGAGCTGTGGGTAGGGAACCCACATTTATTTCAATACTCTGTTATAGCAGTGGCTTGAATGGCACTTTTGACTAATCAGGGCACGTGCCTCTAAGGAGGGTAAAATGACTTTCTGCCTAAAATTGACCTAGAGAGGTGTGTCTGGCTTCCCTGAAGACTCCTGCTTGCTGGTTCCTGTTTTCAGCCCTTTGGTAAACTGCACTAAATCGGTCCACTGGGTTACTTCCCCTGTCCTTGCTCTCTTGTCACTTTGTCTCAGTGTCACTGTGCTATTATCTGTTGATGATTCTGAAGTAGACTAATGACTACATTGATTGGATTACTAATCCATTTTGAGTTGTTTCCTGCATGAGACTAGTAATTATCTTGACCTGTGTGTAATTCCTTTAATGCTAGCTGCTCACTCATGCTGCTGCCTTCCAATTAACAGACACACCTAAATGTAATTGCATGGTTGCTAGGTTTCATTGTCTGGCTCTGCATTTTAATACTTTATGAATCAGTTATGGCCAGAGTTATACCATCACTACTTAAAATTTCCATACATAATGTATAAGGAGGCCAAGAAGTCCATAGAACCTAGATCTATTTGAGTTAGTAGCTACAGTACAAAAAAGAATAAGGAACATAGCCACTATTTGTAATAACCACAGTGTTAGCATATCTGTCTGCACATGCCTCCCTAACAACTCATTTCAACCAGTAAGACTGTAGCATGTAAACAAATGTAGGACAATGAGGCAGACTAGGAATAAGCTGGGAGGGGAAAGTGTTTTACCTCTATTATCATAGTCCCACCCACTTGCCAAGGAACTGTTTGTGTGTGTGAGAAGCCGGGAGGGAACCAGGAAAAGAAAAAGGGTATGGAGCTTGAGATGGGGTGTTCCCTCTATTTTAACAGTTCTAGTAATCCAGGAATTTTCTGGAGTAAAGAGTAAAAACTGCTTTGTGTGTAGGAGAGGACAGGACAGGAAGCTATTTACAATCAGAGTGTTCTTATTCAAAAGTCAGGCCTAGCTCTCACATAAGGAAGTGTGGAGTTTTGATTTAACAGTTTTGTGGATCTGAGATGTTCAACTGGGGCTATTTAAAGTGATGTTTAAAAATGTGTTTTCTCCTAGGCATTCATGTAGTCTACGATCTTTCCAGACCACCAGGAAGCAGAGCTGTCACTATAAAAGTTCTTTGCACAGCTTGTAGAGTACCAGTCTATGTACCACTCCAAATGGATGAAACCTACAAAGTGATTCTTCCTTCTTTTCTGTATGCGGGAGGAGATGGATATTCTATGCTAAAAGAGAAATCACTGAGTCACAGTTCTGGTAAGCATGGGTACACTATATAGAACATATAGCAAACTATTAGTAGTGTAGTGGACATCAAAGACCAACAGCGCCCTAGTTTTAAGAATGTTGAAGATGTTGCTATAGTACGAGGCCTCCTGGTTTCATCTTAAAGCAAATTATATCCATGTTATTTCAGTCACTGAACATTCAGGGTTAATCATCCAGATTTAATTCAGTATCTTTTAGTTAAGAGTTAGGCCTGATCCTGAGAGAAACAAAGCACTTGCAACTTCCATTGAAATCAGAACCTTTCAGGATCTGTTACATGCCGCCAAAGAACCTGTTTAGATTATCATCCAAGCAGGAACCATAGTGTCACTAATGATGTCAATATCGTTTTAAGGAAATGAACAGAAGTGTGGTGGAGGGGCCACAGGTTGTATATGCAGTGGGTGCTCTGTGTACAGTAATAGATGAAGAGGAAGTGACTACTTTCATATACACGTCAAACGTTCCACCAAATAGAAATATATTTGCTCAAATAGCTTTCACCAAAAAGGTTAGTCCAAACTCTAAAAGAGTCAGCATCATGTGTGATCACCAAAGACTCATAGCCAGGTACTGAAGTATCCACTGAACTTGGAAACAAGTTGTAGATGGAAAAAAAATACTTATTCTCTACAAAACAGTGCTAACATTTTAAAAGCTAGCACTAAGTCATTTGCTCCAATTGGAGCCTTGTATCAAATTATGACTAGTCATGTATGTGTATATATCATCAACATACAGCCAATGGTACAAGAATAAAAGCCAAGCCAAACCAGCACCAGAGGAGAAGAAAAGAAATGGATCTTCTAAAGCCATTTAAGAATACTTAAAACAGCATTTAAGTGTTTAGCAAGTACAATATTCTGTCCTATATAGCTGCCATCCAAATCGGTTATGAAGGAGTTAATGTTTAATATATATAGTTAGCAGTCATATTTTATTCAAACTCCTTTCTGAAGATACCCAAAGGACTGAGCCTCCCATAAAACAGAATACCCTGTAAAGGCATGCTTCTCGATCTAGCACAAGTTTTCATTTGATCTGTAATGTTACCTGACTTTGAGGCATCTCCCATTTTCAGACTGGCTACTGTCCTGTTAGCTCAATCCACAAAAATATGGAGTAAGTTCCCTTTTGGTCTTCATGCTTTACTAACAAGACCCTTCCTGGGTCATCGTTCTTATGAGCTTTTCAGACAATTTTTAGTTTGTATGATATCTCACTTTACACATATTGGTTGAGTTTCAAAGGAGGTATGAGCAGATGATGGCAAAAAGGCAAGAGAAGGATCAAAGGAAAAGTCAAGACTTGCAGATTCAAACTGGATGAAAGAACTTGGAGGGGAGACTGCTGGGTGAGGAAAATGATCAGTGGAAGCATGTGTCTACGAGAACCAAGCAGAGGATAAGACCAGCTAGGGAAGGAGAAATAAAGCTCAGGAACAGGTTTGCTGAGTTGGAAAATGAACAATGAGCACAGCAAGCTGTAACTGAAGGAGGGAGGATAAGGAAGAAAAGAAGAGCGGCTAGTCCTTTAAGAAGAGGGGAAGAGCCAATAGAGATACCCAGAGTTCAGAGCCCCAGGAGGTTATAGGATGACTTTCAGAAGATTGCAAGGCAGAATAAAAGACAAGAGGACTTGCAGCCAGAAAAAATAGGAGGAAGGCTGGAAGTAAAACCACATATAGGGATAATAGAAACATGGTGGAATTGTAGTCATGACTGGAGTATAGGTATTGAAGGATATGTGCTGTTCAAGAAAGAAAGAGAAAGGCAAAAGTAGTAGTGTATCATTGTAAGTAATGATGAGGTAGACTATAAAGAAATTAGAAGTGATGGAATGGATAAGACAGTCTGGTTGGGTCAAAATCACTTTGGGGAAGAAAGTTACTAGAGGTTCCCCTGATATAGTGCTTCAGGTGTGCTATAAAATACCAGGATCTGATTTGGATATGAACAGAGACCTCTTTTTAATGTTTTTGATTAAATAAATACAACTGGGAATTGTGTGATTATGGGAAACTTTAGCTCTCCAGATATAGATTGGAGGACAAGTGGTACTAATAACAGGAGGGCCCAGATTTTCCTGGATGTGATAGCTGACAGATTTCGTCACCAAATAGTTGCTGAACCAACAAGAGATTATGCCATTTTAGATTTGGTACTGGTGAGTAGTGAGGACCTCATAAAAGAAAGAACTGATTGTCGAGAACATTCTTGATTTGAGTGATCATGAGCTAATTCAGTTTAAACTAAATGGAAGGATAAACAAAAATAGATCTGCAACTACGGCCCTTGATTTCAAAAGAGCTAACTTTAAAAAATTAAGGGAATTAGTTAGGGAAGTGGACTGGACTGAAGAACTGAAGGATTTGAATGTGGAGGAGGCTTGGAATTAGCATCTGCAACTTTGACTTAAAATATCTAAAGACTTCATCCCAAACAAGGGGGAAAAAATCATAGGGAAAGGTGGCAGACCAAGCATCTCAAACAGGTGATTAAGAGAAAGCAGAAAGCTTACAAGGAATGGAGGATGGGAGGGATGAGCAAGGAAAGCAATCTCTTGGAGGTCAGAAGTGTAGGAATAAAGTGAGAACTACCAAAAGCCAAGCAGAGTTGGATCTTGCAAAGGGAATTGAAACCAATAGTAAAAGGTTCTATAGCCACATAAATAAGAATAAAACAAGGAAAGAAATGGGACCGCTAAGCACTAAGGATGTGGTGGAGATTAAAGATTATCTAAACATGGCCCAACACGTAAACAAAAGCTATGCTTCAGTTTTTAATGAGGCTAAAATGGAGCTTTGGAGTAGTGGTAGGATAGCTAATGACAGCAAGGATATGGAGGCAGAAATTACCACATCCAAGGTGGAAGTCAAACTCAACTAACTTAATGGATCTAAACTGGGGGGCAAGGGAGGCAGATAATCTCCACCCAAGAATATTAAAGAAACTGGCACATGAAATTGCAAGTCCAATACCAAGAATTTTTCATGAATCTGTAAACTTGGGGGCTATACCCTATGACTGGAAAATTGCTAATACAGTTCCTATTTTTAAGAAAGGGGGGAAAAGTGATCCAGGAAACTACAGGCCTGTTAGTCTGATCTCAACTGTATGCAAGGTCTTGGAACAAATTTTGAAAGAGACAGTAGTTAAGGACTACTTAGAGGTGAATGGTAATTGGGATAAAATACAACATGGTTTTACAAAAGGTAGATCATACCAGACCAACCTGATCTTCGAGAAGATAACGGTTTTGTTTTTTTCAGACAAAGAAAATGCAGTAGATCTAATCTACCTGGATTTCAGTAAGGCATTTGATACAGTACCATATGGGAAATTTGTTAAATCATAGAAGATGGGGATTAATATGAGAATTTTAAGGTGGATAAGGAACTGATGAAAGGGGAGACTACACTGAATCATTCTGAAAGGTGAACAGTCAGGCTGGAGGGAGGTTACTAGTGGAGTTCCTCAGGGATCAGTCTTGGGACCAATCTTATTTATCGTTTTTATTACTGACCTTGGCACAAAAAGTAGAAGTATGTTAACAGGATGTGTGGATGACATAAGGTTGGGAAGAATTGTCAATACAGGGGCAGAGCAGAATATCATACAAGAAAATCTGGATGACTTTTTAAACAGGAATAATAAAGGGATGAAATTTAATAGTGCAAAGTGCAAGGTCATGCATTTAGGGACTAAGAACAAGAACTTTTGCTATAAGCTGGGGACATATCGTTTGGAAGAGACAGAGGAAGAGGAAAAACTTGGTTGTATTGGTTGATCACAAGATGACTATGAGCTGTCAATGGGATGCAGCTGTGAAAAAGTCCTAGGAGGCATCAGGCAAGATATTTCCAGAAGAGAAAGGGAAGTGTTAGTACCATTATACAAGGCACTGGTGTGACTTCATCTGGAATACTATGTGCAATTCTAGTCTGTGTTGTAGAAAGACGAATTCAAATTGAAACAGGGCTGAGAAAGGCTACTAGGATGATCTGAGGAATGGAAACCTACCTTATGAGAGGAGACTCAAAGAGCTAGCTTGTTTAGCCTAACCAAATGAAGGCTATGGGGAGATATGAATGTTCTCTATAAATATATCGGAGAGATAAATATGAGAGAGGGACAAGAGTTATTTAAGTTAAATACCAGTGTGGACAAGATCAAAAGGATATAAACTGGCCATCAAGTTTAGGCTTGAAATTAGGAGAAAGTTTCTAACCTTGGAGGAGTAAAGTTCTTGAACAGCCTTCCAAGAGGAGCAGTGGGGACAAAAAATCTAACTTCGACACAGTCTGCAGACTGCTAGTGGTCCGTAGACCACAGCTTGAAAATCACTGTAATAAGTAATTGTGCTTTCCTGAATATGAAAATGTAAAAAGCAATTCCTACTTCCTGGGAGATTATAGTTAAAAATGAGAATCAACCGTAAATTTGACAGTGTTATTTAATTTTAATAATAAATTGACTATGTATAATTTCTGTTTATCTAGGTGAGCATGATGTTGATGTAGTTTCCAATTACATCTCTAGAATGGGGCATGTTTTTCCAGCAGTTGAAGGTCGAGTGAAGTTTTCTGCAGGAAATTTCATCCAAGGAAGTCTTACTCTGATTTCTGGATTATTTACTGTAACATTCCTGCACTTCATTTTTTAATGCTTATTTGCAGTGTTTTGGGGCTGCTGCTAGAATGCCTGTTCCCCAACCTATTCCCCAACACCTCCCAACAAACATTTACACAAGTTCTAAGTCTCAGCATGCATTCAGTAATTACAATGGAAGGGCAGCTCAGCTACAGGTAAGATTGAGACCAGCTCTCTCTTTAAAACTTGGCTCTTCTAAATACTCTAATATGTTGCTGGTTACCCAGGTTGCCTTGAAATTTGATATGCCGTGTAGGGTTATGAGGTAGGATTATTTAACCAAATTGGAGGTTATTTGACTAAGGGGTTCCTGAAATGCATCTCCCTGGGGAACAAACAGAACAGCTTTTCTGAAGGTTGACACATTCTGCCAGTGTTTTTTTTTTCCCCCCAGATCTGGGGATCAAAGCTTGGCTCTGATCCTGGTCAAAATGGCCTGTCAGTGTATATACTCCAACTACTGTATGGCACTCACTAACCCTTTGGGGGAGCAAAACTGAAATGGTAGCTGTAAGAGCTACATTCTCAAGTTAGGGATTTATCTGGTGCTCACAAACTAAATGGATTATACTGAATATGCACAGACTGAATAGCCATGAGAGTTTGTCACCTATCTGTTTTCTCTGTAGCTGAGTAGCAAAAGGGAATAGGTAATAGCCATTGATCCTGTCATACACCCAGCCCATTTGAGTCTGAACCAGGACAGATAAGTGGAAAAGTCTGAACACATGATAAAAAAAATCTCTATTTTTGGGGGGAGAGGATTATTTTGGACACATGTAATTAAACTTTTTGCAAATAAAACTACCCTGTTTGTTGGGGGATGGATGGGGGACAAAGGGGTTAGTGGTGGAGGTGTCTGTCAGCCCCAGGTTTTTTTTCCTCACAGGAGTTCACCAGGATGTGGGAGGCCCTATCCGTCTCTGGGAGTTTGACCCCCTCCCATCCTACCCTTGTGATCTGGAGAGCCTTGCCTCTGTGAGGTGCCTGAGCTCTTTTCTATACCTTCCTGTGTGTGTGCAGGAATGTGGGGTGCCTACTCCTTCTCTCCTGTGTGCTGGGCTGTAGGTGGGGCAGGCATGATCTCCATTCCCTGGGCTGGGGGACCCTGTCCCTCTGGGAGAGGTCTAAACCGCTTCTCATGTGAGTTGGGATTGGAGGAAACTCAGCTCCTCTTCATGGTAAGCTGAGACCAGGCATGCCAGGAACATGCACCAAGAACACATTGATAAGACAAGGAGGAAGAGCTGAGAACAGGCATGCTTGCTACATACATCAGAGGCTCTTAAGCATGGGGGAGGGGGAGAGAACAGGTAAATAGCCTCTGAGCTGAGTGGAGCAGTTCACACATATCAGAGCTATTGCTTCAGGCTGTATTCATCTTCCTGGGGTATTCTGGGTCACCTGAGACCATCACAGAGGGAAATAAATGGGCCACCTCCCACTGTGCTTTCTGTGCTTTGGGGATTAGGCTTTGCTGTGTATCTGGATGCAGCAAAGCAGATGCTAATGATTAATTGCATACAATACAATACATTATAACAGAACTAGTTAAAGATAGAAAAGATATTATCTCACCCACCCTGTCTCTAATATCCATGGACCAACATGTAATAGAATTGTCCAGTTCCTAGGACATCGCGTTTGAAAGTTCTCTCACCAGCTCTGTAAGCAACTACATACTGTAAACATTTCAGTGTGTGACTATTCTTCCCATTTAACGATAAAGTGTACAGGGGCACTTGTAAGAATCAAAGAGCAACCCTGTGGCTTAGTGGAGAGAACAGTGGACAAACTCAAAACTTGGTCTCTGTTCCAGACTCTGCCACTAGCTGACTGGGTGACTTTGACCAAGTCATGTCACCGCTCTATGCCTCAGTTTCCCCATCTATACAAGGGAGTTAATGTTTCTGTCCCTGGGCCCTGATGAATAATGCTGTGTAAGAGCTAGATATTATCATCACCACCATCTGGCCAGAGTAGCATCTCAGCTACCCACCCACATTATAATTACAAATGACTAATTCCTACCAACACCTTTCGTTCTTTTTAAAAAACCTAAAAGTTGCTGATCAAGAACCCAAAACCAAAAAAACACCTTAATTCATGCAGCGTTAAGGTTGTCTGTGGTATTATCTTGCCTTTGAAGAACATTGAGTTCAGTAAAATGAAACTGCTGGAAAAAAAAATCAGGAAATAGCACACACACACACACACACACCCACCCCAATCTTAATGTCACCCTCTGAGCAAAACCCCAATATGCCTATTACACCTGCACACTGCATTGTACTGAACAAGAGCTAGCTGCAGCTGCCCTGCACTCATACGCACAGCCTAATCCACAAAAAGCCCACCACAGCAGTTAAATTTTAACTCTTTTACCCTCACATGGCTAATACCATCTAATCATATACATTCAGTTATGCTGCATTACATGCTCATCGCTCACCTAACTGCTGCCAATCCCCAAGATGACCCCCGTGGCCCTGCTACTGCCACAACTACACAGCAGAGCACTGAAATGAGGCATACTAGAACTCTCAAAGGTGCCACTTTCCTTTAATCATAGATGGGGGTTGGAGAAAGAAGTTCTTGCTCACTCCCAGGCGCACACACCCTCCCCCAAATCACAGCACAGCACAAACATCTCTTCCAAGCTGCTCAAACTCTATTCAAAACAGCAGCGCCTAATACAATGAATGCAGCTGGAGGGCATGCAGATGAGTCCCAATAGCTATTGCCAGCCCCAAGGAGAGGGGGTGAAGTTAAGATTGCCTTGGTAAATAGCTTAACTCTGTATTTCCTTGGTTTTCAGAAACTTGAGTTCTGCTGACTGCAGTGTTTTTGAAGGGCATGATAGACCACTGGGCAGCTGTAATTCTGCATTCAAGTTTGTCTTTAATATAGTACAATTATTTGTCATTGATCAGATTAAAAGCATACTATGCAGAATAATGGGTTAAGATTCCAAATTTGACACAGAAGGTTTAAGTGCATGTCCTCGACGTTTCTAGCCTCAAGTTTCAAGACGCCAAGCATTAATGGAAAAAACACTTTATTCCAGGGAGCTTATTTGTATTATGTAGAAATATTTACAAGCATATCCTTATCAAGTGTAGAATTTTCTGTACATTTTCCCTTCAGCTTCTCCCACACACACTGAAACAGTGACATCAACCAATCTTTTCTCAGTAGTGTAAGTCAATTCCTAGTTATAGATGCATTACTGCTTCCCTCTGTCTTTTGTCTAGGGTTGAAAACTTAAATTGTACCCAATTTTCAATCACACTCATCTTGGCTGTATAAGCCTGAAATAACTAGACTAAATTTACCACTATTATTGCACACCAGTTCATTTCCTCACAGGCTTTATTTCAGTTCTACAATTTTAGGTTCAGATATTGCAAACCCACTTATATGTTTACCATCACCTTCATACTAATAAAGGAACTTTGTATCAAAACGTTTCCATGTGCTTTGTGTACAGCTGTATGTAACTTGTTTGTAATTTGCTTAATTCGCTTAATAATCTTTGTCTTCTAAGACATGAGAGAGAATTGAAATCATCAGATTCATCAGAGCCCATTTATATTACAACCACTCATTAGTTAAACTCATTTTATCCGGGAATTACAAACATGGAATGTGTAATACTAGAGTCAAATTATGAACAGGAAATTAATTTTCTGTACAGTCAATATTTACTTCTCAGATAGGTAACTTCCAAGATAAGGAAGTTCTCAAGTCTTAATTTTTATATATGAAAAACCCCAAGCTAGGTGGAATTGCATCAGATGATCAATGTTAAGACAGTAAGTTATAAAGTAGTTGCATGTTATCTGTTTGTCCAACTCTGACCCAGCCTTCTCATTCCCATCCCCAGAACTTTCCCAGGTGGGTCAGCAAAGCCTGCACATACCTTTTGCTAAATATGGATAGAAGCATAGGCATGTCATGCTGAATCAGACTTGGGGTTCAGCTAGTCCAGTATCCTGAGACCGTAGCCAGTACCAGCTGCCACAGAAAGTGTCAGAACAATACAGGAAGCAGATAGGAGATCTGTCTCCTCTAATAGAGATTGGTTTAAACACTGAAGCATGGTCAAACACAAGCTCTTCTTAAATTAGGAGGTTATCCCACATTAATAGAAAGGTTGTTACCTAGGAATTTGCAGGGAGTTTTTGGATTTCACATACCATCTCAATAGTATGTTATACTTATTCCTTGAAGAGGTACTTGCTTTGTATAGAGGCAGCAACTTCCACTTGTAGATAAGAAAATCTCAGAGGCTAAGACTTCCAGTAGAATAAGTTAGTCTAAAGACATGCCTACACTGCTGCAGCAGCTGCTGCCATTGCAGTGGCATTGAGTGAGCAGGTCTGTGTAGAAGGCAGCGTGGACAGCTCTCCTGTCAACGTAGTGTCATGAAGACAAAGCACTGTGTAGTGGTAAGTATGTCGCCGTAAGATATGCTAGTTAAGTAACGTACCCAGTGTGGCAGTGCAGACCAGGCCTAATTAACAGGCTGGTCCCTTGTAGATCGGGGTTCTGTCCGGCCTGGCCGTTACAGCCCTTCCTCGGGCCCAGGCTCTGAGGAAGGCTGCTGCGCCTTCCTACAAGGGGAACATTAGTGTCTCTTAGTCCCGACCCTCTGGCAGGGCGGACTGCCAAGTAGTCTATCTCCTCGGGCCCTGGGACTGGGCGAGGCAGGCGAGCAAACAGTCTAGGGGCCTCCAACCCCTCAGGCAGGGGTGAGACCAGCAAAAGTCTATTGCCTCAGACCCTCAGGCAGGGTGAGGCAGTCCATAGCTTCTGGCCCTTTAAGCAGGGTGAGGCAGGCAGTGGTTCTGCTATCCTCAGCGGAAAGGGAGAGGACTCCTCCCAGGTGGTTAGGGAAGGGGGACGCAGGCCCACCCGTCTCCACTACGTCCCAGCCCGGGGCCTTAGCAGTGGCAAAGGCGTTGCCACTGAGTCAGAGGGGCTCCTGCCACAACAAGCCGACGGGGCCTTGCCCACCTCAGCCGCTAGCTATGGCTGTCCCTGGACCACTTCCTCCCCGTACCCTCAGATACCTGTATCCGCCGGGGTCGCTGAGGTACTCTGCCCATGGCAGGCTCACTAGTCCCTCGTCGACTGGCAGCAAGGCGGGGAGTTCCTCGGTGGAAGGCAGCTCCTCTAGGTCCCGGGGTTCCTCTGCCGAGGGTAACTCCTCCAGGTCACAGGTTCTGGGGGTTCAGCATCCAGCAGCAACTCCAGCTCAGGGCTGGCCTCCAAAGGTATCTCCCACCCGAGTCTCAGGGGGCTCAGTCCAGTCTCTGGGGCCCGGAGGCCGTATCCAGTCCTGGGGCCCTGGTAGGTTGGGCCGTTGCTGGCGCCTCTGCTCCGGAAGGCGCTCGCTCAGAGCAGCGCCCCGGCTGGTGTCAGGCCTACGCTGCAGCCGGCAGGACAGCACGTCTGCCTCCAGCAGCAGCCTGTCCCTCACTGAGCTGCGGGGCCTGCCTGTTATCCTTCCTGCCCCTGCTAAAACGCTGCCCGTCTGTTGCTGGGTTGGCCAGTCTGCCGGGCCTATCAGGGTCTGGCTCCCTGGTTGCTAGGCCTACTGGACTGTCAGCCCTTTCACTGGCTGGCCTGGTCTTTGTGGCCCTACCTCGGGCCCAGGCTCTGAGGAAGGCCACTGTACCTTTCTACATCCCTCTTAAACAAACATTAAACAAACAAACAAAGAAACAAAACAAAATAAAAGGTTACACCTATGGATCAAGATGCATCTGAACTGTGTAGATAGCATCAACTGTAATTCTGATGTATCCTTCAAGTTGCCCAGTGATGTGGATTTGGCCAGCAGAATTAACAGTTTAGCTATCTGTGTGAAAGGGAAGAGGGAATAAATGTGAGGGGGATATAAAAAATTATGAGTCAGAGGTTGACAGAGAACTCTAACACAGTTTTAGATTTGTATACTTGTTTGTTTTAAGATTCTTGTTAGTATACAAAGCTATCTTATTTAGTGCTGACATTTTCTTAAAAAGTACTGCCCACAGGTATCAGTGAAAAAGGATAGACTGATGTATGGACATGTAATGTGTAACTACTGCAGTAAAGTCAAGCCAGATGGCTATGGCATGGTACTTCAGGGCCGATATGCGAGCCCTAGAATGCTTAAAGCCCTCTTCCCTACAGGCAGGAAAGAGGTTTCAGCTGGGGCTGATTAGGCAATTAGGCCACCTGGGGCTGCTTAACTAATTAGGCCACCTGGGGCCAATCAAGGAGCCCCGCCCCAAACACTTAAAAGCCTCCAGTGCAAGCAGGCAGGGGGAGGTAGTAGAGTGAGGAGGAGAGGAAGGAGCTGCTGGAGTATTGAAGAGAGAAGTTTGGAGATAGAGGTTTCTACTGCTGGGGAAGCAGAGCTAAGGAAACCCTGATCCTGGACCCCCCAGCCTACAGGGAGAACAGGTACCCCGCTGGGCCACTGGCACAAACAGGCTAGCTGCCCTCCCCACTGAGGTTGGGGAGACAGCCCCTCAGGCCTACAGAAAGGCCTGCACCTGCTTGCCCTGTAGGGAGTGGCCAAAGAGAGGGGAAGATCCAAAGACTTACCTGGACTGGGGTGGGACTACCTCAGGCCCCACTGCCTACAGCGACTATTGCCAGTGGGCGAGCACCAGAAAGGGGGGCTGGCGTACCACACTACATAATGTAAAACTACTTTAAAAGGACTTGGCAATGGATTTTTTAAGATCACTCAAGCAGAAATGATAGCTATTTTGGAAAAAAGCTAAAGCCTGTGCATGTGTATATATCTAACTATCAACATGGAAAATTTCTTTAAACACTCCATTAAGAACAGATGGGGGCTCCCACTCGAGTTTTCCAGTCCTCTAAGGAGGACTACAGCAAGCAGATTAGAAATATCACAAATATGAAGTCTTAAGTAAAAACAAGCCAAAAAAAATTTAACAACCTAATTATTTCTGAAGTGCTTCATTTTTTCAAGGTCAGTTGCTAAATGAACTGAACACTTAAATGATCATTAGCTCCCTATTCTATACAAAATGAAAGTACTTTTCATAACAAAGCATGAAAGGCCGAAACCTTAAGCTTTGAGATGATTTGCTTGCAACAGATTCAGTTCCTTCATCACCGTCTACAAAAAAGAGAGACATGGACATTTATTTATTTTTAGGAAATTTTTAGCAATATTCTACATTATTCTATCAAAGCAAAGTTTATATACAGCAGACATCTCCCCACAGAATTTTTTTATTTCCATAGTTTTTCAAAATATCCATTCAAGATGACCTTTTTGTTTTTAGCAGTACACATTTAGGTTTGGTCCTCCACAGGTCTGATTTTCAATGTACAACAAAGATTAACATATTCTCTCCTCCACTTGACAATTTTTTGAAGAATGAGTATTTTGTCTATTAGCAATAGTTACACTTTTGAGGAGACGGGTCACAAGTTCAAACATCAAACAAAGTTCTTCTTTAATTTCAATCAGTATTAAATCTGAATTAATCTTTATTAAGTAAACAGATCTTCAGAAGTTAAATTTGTTATTTACAAGAAAATATAGAATGCAAGACTAAAATGTCACACATCCATTAAATTAGTGCACTGCAGACATTTCCATTTGGTGTTCATCCAAGATCCTGCCTTTACATCCAAGATGATACAGAGGTAGCTTCCTTCTGAACCTATTATGAATAGTAATTGAGAAAAAAATGTGCACTGTAATTTACTAAAGTACACAAACAATCACAAGGAACAAAATATTTTAAACATGTTTACAGAAACCATCATCATAACAAATATGGAAGCCCAGAAATTAAATAATAATGTTCACAATTTGTTTTTTCCTACTGTGCCTTAAATCAGGAAATGTCCTTTCTTTGTATCTCCTGCTGTTCCCCAACCATAAATGAGCTTTTCTGAACACAATTCTCTGAGCTAGAATCCCTCATTCTGAAATGATACCTTTAGTCTTTACCTCCTTTCTCTTCTTCTCCTGCTCTGATTCCTTCCTGTATCATCCCAGCTCACTGACCCCAAGGCTTCCAGGAGATTAGATGTACATTGTGTTTGGGACTGAGTTTATATAATGGCATTTTACTTGCTCATCTAAAAATACAGATCTTATATAATCTATTTATGAATGTTTCATTTGGGTGTTAAGTCCAGTACATCTGAAATGATTAAATGTACATTGGTAATTACAAGTCTAATCAAGTAAGAATCCAAGATGTCAGACACTAAGATTAATGGCTGAAAAGGAAACAGAAGGGCTGGATAAAACAAAGATAGGTATAAACCTGAAGCCTGGGATTATTTCATAGCACCAGTTAAGAACTGGGTTATTTACCAAATATGTAAACAAGCTTTACAGTATACCACCTCATTTTTAACTAGATTCAAAGAGGGCAGGTGACAAAAGCTCACAAGTAGGTCTAAAAAAAGGCAACCTGAAAAAGGAGGGCTTGAAGTTGGGGGAGGAGGGACAGAAAAAACAGAAAATTACAACAGGGTCACATGAGCAACGAAGGAAAAGGGGGAATGTGCTCAACATCTTAGGAAGTCTATACACAAGTGCAAGAGTATGGGGAATAAAAAGGAACTACTGGAAGTATTTGTACACAAGCAAGATTATGATTTAATTGACATTAAATCATGGTGGGGTAAATCTCATGACTGGAATATTGGTATAGAAGAGTATAGCTTGTTCAGGAAGGACAGACAGGGAAAAAAAGGGAGAAGGTGTTGCATTATATACCAAGAATTGTCCAGGAGGAGAGATTCAGACCAGTTAAAAGTTTCTGGGTGATAAGTAGCAGTGGGAAGGAAAAAAGAATGACGTCATAGTAGAGCTACTATAGACCACCAAATCAGGAGAAAGAGGTAGATGAGGCATTCTACAACAAATAACCAACAAATAATAGCAATATCCAGCATGCACGACCTGACAGTAATGGGGAACTTTAACTACCCAGACATCTGTTAGAAAAGTAATAGGGCAAAACACAAAATGTCCAATAAATTCTTGGAATGTATTTGGGACAACCTATTTTGGAAGGTGGAGGAAGTAACCACGGGGACAGGGAGGAACTGGTTGCGAATCTGAAGGCACAAAAACTGGGTGAAAGTGATCATGAAATGACATATGTCATTATTCTAAAGAATGAGAGAGCAACAGAATAATGACAATGGACTTCAAAAAAGCAGACTCAAACTTGGAGAACTGGCAGGTAAGGTTCCATGGGAAGAAAACGAGGAAAAAGGAGTTCAGGAGAGCTGGCAGTTTCTCAGAAATAATATTGAAGGCAAAACAGCACAGTGAGAATAGCTCAATATGAAGGAAATATAGGAATAACAGTAAGAGTTAAGAGGCCAATATAGCACCATCAGGAGTTCTTTAATGACCTGAAAATCCAAAGAGAATCCTACAAAAAGTGGACACATGGACAAATAGCTAAGAACAAGTACCAAATACCACCAGAATGTAGGGACAAAAAAAAATTAAAACAGAAAATGAATTACACCTAGCAAGGATCATAAAAAGCATTAGTAAACTAAGGAAATGTGGTCTAAACGAAATTACTATAAAGTAGGTGCACAACTGGTTGAAAGCCCATACACAAAGAGCATATCTTTTGGGATCCCACAGGAGTCTACAGAGCTTATTGTCAAGTCATCCTAAAGAGGGACCTTTGACTGCAAGGTCCTGGATGGTATGCCAGATCTCTGGGAGGAGCCCAGAGGAGTGCAACCATGAACATCTTCTCATAGTAATAGCTGATGCCATAGTTCAAGTAGCTGAGACCTAGCCATCCAAACTGTCCTGAGGATCAGTTCTGGCAATCAGCTTACCTTCTTCCATCATTAGAGTGAACTCCTGCCTGCACTCCTCTGATAATCTGTCCTTGCATTTAACCACGTCTTTCCAAAGTGTGACATCATAGTGACTCAGGAGTGCCTGCTGCTGATATGCAATCCTGAACTGCACACTTCCTGTGGATTAAAGTTTGTGGCCCAGCAAATCCAGTCTCTTTGAATCTTTGCCTTTAGGTTTTGATGCTTGGTGTCCGTGCCTCTCCTGCAGGTAAGGAGCCGCCACTACTAAGGAGCCTGGGGGAGGATGAGAATTTAAGTGCTCATATCCTCTAAAAGGGACACAGTACAATCCTCTTTTGTTGTTGGAGGTAGGGAGAAGGGGTCTGCCAAAGCACCGTAACTGGCTCCATAACAGCTTCATTAATCAGCAGAGCCATTTTAGAAAGGGCCATTGATAACAATGTCCATTAACCTGTGAGGAGGAGAGGCCCTTGGCAAATCCCAAAGGAGTAGCTAAATTTGTCAAATGGGGGCTCATTTCTACCTTTTTCAGCCATTGGAGTCCAGGAAAGAGACCTGGTCCCTTTCCCCTTTCAGCTTCCACCAAGTGGGGAGGAAGAAGAAAGCACCAAGTTTCCAGAGTTAGGGTCTTAGCTCTTTATTAGCCAATTAGGCCAGTTGCTGTGGCGCGAGTAGTTTCAGAGCTCTTTCTGACCAACTACGTGGCTGAAGCATTAAGCTGAAGTAAAGTCAATCTTTCCTGGGTTAAAGGAATTGTGACAATGGCTTTAAGGGTGTGAATCCTTGTGATCACAGCCAGCTCATAGCCCGGACTTTAAATTAACCTTGTTTGATTTAATTTGATTTGGAGAAGAGAGACTTTTAATTTTAGTAATATATACAGACATGAACAGAAGGCTGGAAGCTCTTCCTGTACACTTCATCATCATAGCTTATTGCTTCAAAACTGCAGTCAAGACTTGGCATTAGCACTTGTATCAAACAGTTCCTTGGAGGGTGGAAGATTATTAATAGAAGGCACTGCAGACGACGGTGTTCAAGAGTTCATCTAGGCTCTCCACAATCACTGTTGGGATCATTTCTCAACTTCCACTTGGCTATACTATCACCAGGCTTTACCACCCGAGCTCTCATGTGATTTAGAGTAACCAGTAATATTGTTCAAGGTGTCTTGGGGAAGTTGTTCTGAAGGTTCTCCAGAATCTGGCATTTCTCTCCTTCCACAATGGTATTTTGAAGTAAGGGATTTTCAGAGGATTTCAGCCTCTTGGACAGTGGAATGTTTCCATACAATGGATGTCTCAGTTCATGTATCTGTTCTTGTGTCTCCTTTATACTGAAGGCATCTCACCTCACTGATGGTAGTGCAATTCTCACAAGCCAGTATAGTGACAGTGTGAGGGTCAGTTTCAAAGACCCTGTGATGACCCAACTGAATTGACTGAGTTCAGTATCAATTTTGGGTGCATGGATTGAGCATGATCATATTGGTGCACAATACCCTCAACCGAGTGACACAAGGAGTAATTGGTTACTTGGAGTATTTTGGGGTGAACGCCCCATTTTGTACTGGCTAATTTCTGGAATACACAGTTCCCAGAGTTCACTTTCTTTTTCAACTTGATAGGTTCTTTGTACATCCACATTCAGTCTAATGTGACTAGAGATTATACAAGTCAACTTGTCCTGTAAGATTTTTATTTAAGTGTTTACAATAGTTAAAAACTTGAAACATTTTTCTAACGGTCATATGGAAGTCTTCAGTCGAGGGATGGGTTAATGTTACTGGTAATATATCATTAAGTACTGGGGTACACAGATAGAGTTCAGTGGATTAAAGTCGCAGTCTGATAGTCTTTTTGCAGTACATGGGCCTTAAAGCTACTTCCCTTTTTCCTTTAATTGTTTCTGTTCCCCTTGATTTGAAATCACTAGAATGTGTACATAAAAGAGGAATTAAATGCAAGTCCAATGCACAAAGCAGGTTCAACTTACTAAGTTAGTCTCTCTTTAGTGAAAGTAGTACGATGGCCTTAGTTTGTTTCAATTTCCATTACTAACTTACATTTAGCAAGTGAAACTGAAATATTAATTTGGCTCCAACAACAGGGTATTATTTTTGTGTTAAGTGCTAAAACTGTGCTTGGCACTGTGCAAACTCTAAGATGCACCTCCTGGGCTGTGGTGCTTGTAATCTCAGTTACAAGTTCTGTATTTTAAATAAAATATCAAAATTACTTGGCTAACAAAATTCATTATGCAATTCTCTTTCAAAAAATTTATATACATAGTTGATATAAACACATCACACCCTTCCAGATTACTATGCACTATATAAATAGTGCCTCATCCTTGTATAGCACTTTTTATCCATGTGACTCCTCTCTCCTTTATCTGGACACTAGGAATTCCAGAAAGCAATGGTCAAAATTAGGTACAACAAAATACACACTTGACAAGAAAAATGTTGAACCTCAACCAGAATGTAGCATGCAGGATAGATCTCCCAAACACAGCATCTGCAGAAATTTGACAGTCAACAATGACAAGGAAAGGCATACAGGGAGACCCTGCTGGCTGCCCTGCACAGTTCCTTTGGGGAGGGTCCTCTACCTTTAGCACAATGTATAGGCCTCATGGAATGGGCCTGGAAAGCTGAGAAAAATATAAACAGCAAATATTAAAGTTTGGCCGTAGAAAATTCTGAAGGCATCTTTCAACATAATAGACTCTTCAATGGAGTTAACCTTTCCAAAGTTAATGATAACAGTAACTGTTTGACATTTCTTGTTTATCTGCTTGTGATGGATAGAGTGGAGGAATCTAAAGTGACTAATAGACTGGAGGAGATCTATTCTGCAGCATTTATATGGGTTTGCCATCACATACCTTATTTAGCTCTGGGAAAAGTTCTTGTATCGCAATATCCAGCAGAACATAGGTCAACTAAAAAACATAAAAAGTAACTGTTGTAAAAGGGTCAAGGTCAGTTCTTAGGACAACCTTTTAAGACAACTATATTGTTTTTGATTTTTAATAATTAAAAGACAATTTGCATTTTACCTGGGATACACAAAAGATCACTGAAGACCTTTATGAAACACTTCACCAGCAGTAAGGTTTCTCATACAAGTGTTTTCAGAATGAAAAAGTACCTGCTTGTTAAGCACTGGCTGCTGCATTCCCTCAAACAGAAGTCTGATGCCTTCATATTTGGCATCTTCTCCAATGCATTTGCTTATCAAACCTAGACCAGATACCAACACATACCAGTCATAAAAAGCCATTACAAATTAAGTCATGTGCTAGAGTAAATTGTGGCTAGACCAAAAATCACATCCTCAGCACTTCCAGTGGCTCTGAACTTGTATGCTATGAATTTAGCTTTCAAATGAATGTTTTTAGTACCAGTTAAATCAAAAATCTTTTTGAACCCCTTTTGATTATTCCATTCAAGCTACGAATTAGCTACAGTGTCTACTAAATGAATTTAAAGAGATAAGTGGAATCCTATTTCTCCAAATTCTCAATATGAGAAAAATTTTCTTGTTAGCTAACCCCCTGCAATGATATATACATATATCTTTTTATTTGTAGTTTTACTTTCAATGAAATAGAACTAAATCACTTTCAATTTTTAGGGGGGGAAATACAACCTGAGCTTATTGCCCTAATGCTTTGTGTAATAAAATGGAGGTTTCTTACCTGTAATTGGAGGTTCTTTGAGATATGTGGCCCCTATCTGTATCCCACATGTGGGTATGCATGTGCTCCATGTACCTGAGACCAGAGATTTCTAGCAAGTGTGTCCATTGGTCCATGCCTGCACAATTGCTCCCCCTTGTGCTCCGTACTGAGAGCATAACGAGAGGTACAAACCAACGTCTCTCCAGTTCTTTCTCTTACTGCAAATCAGATAGGACCCAAAGTCGAAAGGGAGCAGGAAGAAGAGTGGAACACAGAGACCATACTTCTCAAAGAACCTCGGGTTACAGGTAAGTAACCTTCATTTCTTCAAGTGCTGGCCCCTATGTGTATTCCACATGTGGGTAATTGGTAAGCAGTATTCAAACAGTGTTGGGGTGGGGTATGAGGATGCAGTTTCCATAGATGCCTGTATTACTGCTGCCCCTGAACAGACCTAAACTAAGGTGTAATGTTTCATGAAGGAATGAATGGAAGAAACAGTTACTTACTCTAACTGTAGTTCTTTGCTATATGATGCAGATGCTTATTCCATGTAGATGTGTGCACACCCAGTGCACTGGAGCCGGAGAATTTTGGCTAGCAGTGCCATGGGAAGTGGTGCTGGTGCCTTGTGCTTATAGCCTCTCCCCTAGCTATGTGAGGTAGCATAACCTCGATCCCTCAGCTCCTGCACATGGAACATACAGAGACTAGATTCTGATGCCGAGGGTCATGGAATACATGTCTATATCACATCTCAAGGAACCACAGCTACAGTAAGTAACCGCTTCTTCTTCAAGTAGATGCAGCTGTGTATTCCACTTACGTGACTCACAAGCAGTTCCCATAGGAGGCAGGGCTAAGAGTCTATCTAAACAAGGATTGCAAGATGGCTCTCTCAACATTTGTATCAGCTCTGGAAGATATGATAATAGCATTATTTGTATTGATTGCCAGCTGGCAGCCTTGTAAACGTCCAATATTGAGACATCACTTAGGAACGCTACTGACACTGTGGTCTGGTCTACTCTGGCGACGAAGGTCAATGTAACGTCACTTACACTGATCTCCAAAAGCCTGTGTCTGCACTGGTACAGCAGTTCCGTTGAATTAAATTGTGGCAAAAGTTGACGTACTAAAACCACCTCCGCAAGTGGTGTAGCGCCTAATTCGATTTTATTGGGTCAATTCTGCATCAGTGTGGATAGAGCATAATGTAATTCGATGTTAATGGCCTCCGGGAGGTATCCCACAATGCCCCATTGTGACCGCCCTGGACATTCATGCTGTGCTGTTACATGGTCATGCTACCCAGAAATGGCCCCTCCCCTCATGCCCCAGGAAAATTTGAATTTTCATTTTTTGTACAGCCAGGGTGGAGACAGCTTTGTTGTTGGACTCCTCATGGCTATTGCAAGGCCCAAACGTGCTCCAGCATGGAGTCGACCAAGGTCTTAGATCTCATTGGTCTGTGGGGTGTTGAGTTCATTATGGCTCAGCTCTGAGCCAGCAAAAGGAATTTGGACATTTACAGGAAGATATCCGAGGGCATGCTGGAGAAGGAACACAACAGGGATGTGTAGTAGTGCTGCGTGAAGATCAAGGAGCTGCGGAAGTCATATCAGAAAGCCAAGGAAGCTGACAGCCGTTCTGGCTCCTCGCCAAAAACTTGCTGCTTCTACGAGGAGCTGCATGCAATTCTCTTCCGTCACCACACCAGAGTGCAACTCTGCAGCATCGATACCTCTGCTAGATCACAGTCCATGGACAATGATGAGGGCTCTGTGGACGAGGAGGCTGAAGAGAGCAGGGTGCAGGAGAATGCGGTGTCTGTTCTCCCATACAGTCAGGACCTATTCCTGACCCCAGAGTAGTCCAGCAGCACACAGGATAGCAATAATGATCCTGGAGAAGATACATCTGGTAAGCTTCTTTTTTCTTCTTAGCATTTCTGTCCTTTCAAATGGGGCGCGGGGCGGGCGCGCCGGAAGGGGATTTCAGGAGTTTCGTGGACTTTACTGGGGGTTTATCCCCAAAACAGATTATTTATGTGCACAGATATGCTCTGAGAATCATCAGTTGATATCTCAAGGAAACTTTCATGTAGGTAATCGGTTATCCTTTGCACAAGGTTTCGGGGGAGGGCAGCCTTGCTGCTTCCTCCCTAGTAGGATACTTTGCCGTGCCACGCTGCAATCAAGAGAGCTGGCAGAATACAGCATAGCGGCATAAGGGTGAGGCTGGTACCCCACTGCGTGCAGCAAATCTTCCCTTTCCTTGTGCGTTACCCTCAGGAGACTGATATCGCTCATGGTCACCCAGGGAAGACGGCACATGTTTAAAATATCTGAGGTGTACAAGAGATACCCTGTACCTCTGTGTTCCCCATTGTAGTGTCCTAACAAGTCACTTTAATTATTTTGATTTGGTTTCAGAAGAGACTATTCACCCTCCTCCCGCCCCCGTACTGTCCTCAGATCCCCTGTAGCCACCTTGTGACAAAACGGTCATCCAAATTAGACCATGTTGCCCAGGCACCCCTCTAATACAGGGCATTTGAAATGAGCTTTTTAAAGATCATTAATCCTCTCTATAGCGCAGTAAAGCACCCCTGGCTTACCATCTCTGTAATAGCACAGAGAGCCAACCCTTCTGGGATGTTAGGAATGGAATGAGGGTCTGGGTTTGCCTTGTACACTGCAAGGGAAGTATTTTATCCATTGTTGCAATTGTTTCATTTTCCTGCGTCTGCTAACAATGGCAACCTTGTGCATTTCTTTTCATTCTGTAGACACTGCGGCCTTGGTCCAGCCCTCTATAAATGCTGTGGGAAGACTAACGCAGACTAGAAAGAGGAAAAAAAAAAAAAAAAAAATCAAGAGACGACATGTTTGGCGAGTTCATGAACACCTCCGCAGCTGCAGAGACAGAGCTCTGAGCGTGGCAGCTGACCTTGCCCCAGAATATGGACATGAACAGGGAGAGTCTCAAAGCAATGCAGGAGCATGATCAATGCAGTACCACGCAGGAGATGCTACGAATCATGCGTGACCAGGCAGACATGCTCCAGTGGCTTGTGGAGCTTCAGGAGGAACAGAGGCTGGACAGAGTCCCGCTGCAGCCCCTCCATAATGCTCCTCCTCCTATGGCTTTGCTGCCCTTCCCCTCCCCCACCCCCAAGAAGTCTCAGAGGAGAACGGCCAGGCTGCAGTACAGTACGTGATGCATTCCACCCCAGTGGAAGTTGAGCAGCAAGTGGCGGTGGCCCCACTGACAGCTGGCCTGCAAGAAACTACACTACCACTTGAGACTGTGAATGAACACTATCCCGCCCTACCCCCTGCCTTGAATGTTCATAAATAAAAGTCTGAATCGTTTCAACACTTTTTATTAATTCATATCTTGTTTGGGAGGAATTTGGAGGGTACTAATACCGACAGTGCGGGGGATGTTGAACAAAGACAAAACATACAGGAACAGAAATCCATCCTGCATCTCATTGCAGAACTTGGTTTTCAGTGCTTCCCTAATGCAAAGTGCTCCGCAGTTAGCTCTCAGCATACTGCTGGCATCTAGCTGCTCATAATTGGCGGCCAGTCTTTCTGCCTCCACAGCCCAACCCTGGGGGAACCTCTTCCGCTTCACTTCACACACATTATGAAGAACACAGCACACAGATATCACTGATGGAAGGTTCTTTTCACTCATGTCTAGCCTAGTGAGCAGACTCTTCCATCTGGCCTTTAAATGTCCACACACACGTTCAACAACCATTCTGCAAGTGCTTAACCTGTTATTAAAACATTCCTTGTTGCTATCAAGGTGCCTGGTGTATAGCTTCATTAGCTAAGGGAGCAAAGAGTAAGCAGGATCCCCCAGGATCACTACTGACATTTCCACATCCCCAATGTGAATTTTTTGGTCAAGGAATAAAGTGCCCACTTGCATGTTAGAGAACATGCTCTGAATTCCGAAATACACGTGCGTCATGCACCTTCCCCGACCACCCCACATAGATGTCGGTGAAACGACCCCCTTGCAGTTTATGTACTCGGTTGCTAGGTGGGCAGGCACCAAGATAGGGATCTGTGTCCCATCAATGGCCCCCCGCCCGCAGTTTGGGAACCCCATCGCAGCAAACCCATCCACTATATCCTGCACATTTTCCAAAGTCATTAGCCTTTTTAGCAGAAGTCTATTGATGGCCCTGCACACTTGAATCACTACAGCACCCACTGTAGATTTACTGACTCTGAATTGATTCCCAACCAAGCAGTAACAGTTGGGGGTTGCCAGTTTCCACAGAGCAATGGCAACTCTCTTCTCCACTGTAAGAGCTTGTCTCAAGTAAGTATTCACATGCTTCAGGAATGGGGCCAGCTTTGAGCAATGTTCAAGGAAAGTGGCCTTCCGCATACGAAAGTTCTGCAGCCACTGGTCATCATCCCACAGCTGCGTAATGATGCAGTCCCACTAGTCTGTGCTTGTTTCCCGGGACCAGAACTGGTGCTCCACAGACTGCAGATGATGCGTTACGGCCTGCAGCAATTGGGAATTGTTCCACACGATGGCTTGTAGCAGGGCAGCCTCGGTTGCAGCGCAGTTGCCTGTACTTCGGCTTCTTGCTCTACTTCGAAAATACCCAATGAAAAGCCACGATGTATTTGTGATGCTCACAATAACAGTGCAGAGTTGATATGGCTCCATGTCTCCGCAGCAAAAGCAAGTGCGCTGCATAAAGAAACAGCACGAAAATCGGTTTCCTGTTTGTTTTGGGGATGGAGCATTGCATCATGCATCATGGGACAATAAAACTCATCCCAACAGCCACCGGCTAGTTGCACTGTGGGATAGAAACCCAGAGTGCACTGCTTTGAATGTCAACGGAAGCGTGGCAAGTGTGGACGCACGAGCCCAGTGCAAAGAGTGTGGTGTGTACACGCTCCAGCAACTTCTAAAAATCGGCAGGTGAAAGTCGACTTTAAGTAAGTCGACTTCACTCTGCAGCGTAGACATACCCTAAGCCTGCACTTTCATAGAATGAGCCTGTACCTGGCCGAAGAGGCGTAGTTGAAACTATTTCGCATGTCTAAGTTATCCCCTTAGAGATTGTTTGTGGAGAGACCCACTTGCCCCTTCATACAATCTGCATGTGACACAAGCAGATGAGGCAAAGCATGAAATGGTTTGGTCCTGTCCATACAGAAGGCTAGACATCTGACAACTAATGTGTGGGGATGCTGCTCCTCCAGAGATGAATGCAGCTTAAGGAAAAAACACAGGTAAATATACTGCTTGGTTCAAATGAAACAGAGACTAAGTTAGACAAAATTTTTGGGTGTGGCCATAAAGTTACTTTGTCCTTGAGAACTACGTATAAGGAGACTTTGCCATCAGAGCCTGCAACTCATAGACTCAAGTACCTTGCAGATATTATTGCCACCAGGAATGCAGTCCTCTGCCATAGAAAAAAAGGAACACGATGCAGAGGCTCAAATGGAAGTCCTATTAGTGCTGCTAGGATCGCATTAAGGTCCCACAAAGGGACTAGCTCTTGGACTGGAGGACAGAGATGAAGAGGCCCTTTTAAGAATTTTGTTACCATGGCACTGGAAAAAACTGATCCTTCCATGAATGGGGTAATGAGATGCTGAGATCACAGCCAAATGTACCCTCAATGAGCTAAGCACAAGACCTGATGACTGAAGATGCAGTAAGTACTCCTAGATGTCATGGATAAAAGCCAGCATTGGTTGAATGCCATGGAACAGGACATTCTGATAGAAAGGCTTTCTACTATTGAGTAGAAACTGCCAAACTGCTACTGAAAGTCACTCTTCCTCTTCAGTCAATTGGGAAGCAGCCATGCCATGAGATAAAGGGAGCTGAGTGTAGAATGCAAGATGTGACTGTGATTCTGTGTCAGCAGGTCAGGATGGGATATGAGAGGCTGAATCAATAGCACAAGGAAGTTGGAGAACCAATACTGCATCAGCCATGTCAGGGCAATGAGGATGAGCTAAGTCTGATCTGCTTTTAGCTTGAGGATGACCATGCAATGATCAGGATCAGAGGAAATGTGTCAGCTGAGATGAAAGGAATTATCTGGGAGTCAAGAGTGAAACCCCTTCGGGCAGAAAATATCCTCTGGGGAGGTATAGGTTTCAGTCCATCCCAGTGGTCAGAACCGACTGCTCCAGTGCATCCACAGTCATGGTAGTTGACAGATCTTTCCAGGAGTGAGTTGGTACTGTGGAAGAGGAATCCAACCTGAAGCTCCCAAGCTGGTGTCAATAGGTGCTGATCTTTTGACTTATGAGCTGGAGCTATAGGCAGCACCAATAGTTCTTTCTCCTTCGCACCTTACCCTCTTGGTTGGAAGATTTAGTTGTATTTAAGTCTTTAGGAACCACACATGAGGACTCACCTGACTTGGATGGAGTGGGGAGAAATCCTTTCTTGTAGGAACAGATCTAGAAAGGGATCTGTCTTTGTGTTTATAAGAGTATCCCTTATTCTCATGAGAAACTTGAGACACTGATTTCTTGGGCTTAACAGCTCTGGCCTCTGCTCCTGAGCTCTTACTTGGAAGGGCACTGCTCTTAGACTCAGGCCAAAGAACAAGGGGCCTGGATCCAAGGGGTACTTCCTCAGTTGAAGCCCTCATGCCTAATGGGCTTGGGGAAGGAATGAGTCTCAGATGCTGCAGTTGGCAGAAACATGAGCCGCCCTAAAGCAGTAAAGGCAGCACTATTGCTCACCACTTACTGAGGACAAGCGGGGTCAGAAGACAGTTCTTAAATCTCAGGACTCTGGGCACAGTCTCCCTCCTCAGGAAGAGGATCCCTGAGGCAGGGGAAATTAAACTGTATTAACTAGACTATAAACACACTAAGATTAATAAAACTATATACAATTATATGTCTAGGTTTTTGAGCGATGATGCAAAGATAGCTTCAGACACAGAGGTTCCAACTCAGGCCATCCACCAGTAAGAAGGAACTGAAGAGGGATCACTTTGCACCACCCTATGTACTCTCAGTACAGAGCACAAGAGGAGCGACTGTTCAGGTGCAGACCAAAGGATTTTACTTGCTAGAACACTCCATTCTCAGATTCATGGAGCACATGCATACCCATGTGCAGAACACACAGAGACCAGCACTCAATAAAGAACGTCAAATTACATTTGCAATATATTATTATTGGATGATCTCTAATCATAGGATTTTTTACTAATTTATATAAAGAACATACAGCTCAGATGATATTCTTCTTCAGACTTTCACTACAGCACTACTTTTTACCCAATTTTCAGCTGGGCTGCATGATATACGAAGAAGCTGAGGGACTTGCTCAAGATCAGTGTCAGTATCTCAGCTGGGTTCATATCCCATGCTCCTCCTGACCTGCAGAGTGTCATTGTCTAACCATTACAACACAAACATAGGGGTGTGAGTAACCCTTGTTAAACCTATGAAATGAAAGTCTCATTAAGCAGCAGTGTTTTAGGCAACATCAATAAGTTGTTAATGTATGTATCTTTAAAAATCTACTTTCCATTTTTAACATTATTTTAGTAGTTCTTTCAATTATCTCATGTTAGTCTATGGTTAGTTGTAGTATGTAGTAATAATTATATTTTAATGGGATTAGTTTTTATTTTGTCTTTTTCTGTAAGGAATCATTTAATTGATAGATAAGGTAAAGTAAACTCAGGGAAATATCACCCGAATATTAATTGAATGGTTAAAAGCATTGCCAGGATTTGTCTGGTTTTAGAGGTCCAGTAGTATTAAGTAAGGGGGGGTTAGAAGTGCCCCTGCTTGGTGCTGCTGTATTCTTTAAACTGGCTTCTCTTTTTCGCCGCTTTTTTTCTCTTCCCTTTTTTTTTTTTTTTCTTCTGGCCTTTGTGGTGGTTAAATAGCATAGGTTTCTGGATTAATTTAAAAAGGAATCCCTGTGTTGTTTGGCTATCATAGGGGTTAAGAAGAATATATCTAGATTTTTTAAGAAAATTTTAAGTAATATAAATGTTTGTATTGATTTAAACAAATTAAATAAGTAAGTTGTTAACCAGTTTATTTGGTAGCTTGTTTAGGAATAGTAGTAATAAATGTTTGTATTAATCTAAGTAAGGGCAGTTATTAACCTGGTTGAAATTTAGAAATGCTTATTGAAATAAGAATCTGCTGTGTGATAATGTTTAAGGATATTAAATAATTAAGGGCTAAAAACAGAGGCTAGACTTTTGGGCATAAATGAGCTATAAGAAACCCCCCCACTGTCTGGGACAAAAAGGGGAAGATCCGGTGGACATTGCAACTCAACACCTTGAGACTTTAAATTTTGCAATTCAGCAATCTCAGCAGGGAACCAAAACCCCCCAAACTGGGTAAACAAGCGTCACAAACGGGCCAAAGAACAGTATAATAAGACCACCGATTCAGGAAATTTTTGTCCTGGAATAGTCTTCCATGACTAGACCTTGGCCTCTGCTCTTTGGGCAGATCTCCTTTCCTACTATGCTTTTTAACGGCCTTAGCCTTGTGGTGGTAATCCACGCAACCCCCTTGGGGACTCTCCGTGGTCGGACCCCACTCGGTGGGCTACTCTTTACCTTTTGTCAGTGCCTTATGAGTCCGTAGGCCCTCCTGGCCTCGGAATCAAGACTGGCTCTTTCCTTTATTTCTCCTGTATAGTCTGTGTGTGTCTGCTATCTGTCTTGGCCAATTTAACCTTGTAAACGTCTTGTAAGACCCTCTCACCAGGGGCATAAATATCCTCCAATTGCTATAGGGTGGTGCTGGGCAATTGAAGGAATCCAACAGCTCAATATTGACATAGGTAAGGTCATTTATGTCAAATGTCGAGCCTTCAGTTTTAAGTAATATATCTCTCCCACCTATAAGTGACGAGGAGAAACATTTGTCTGTTTATCTATTTGTAATTCTTGTTTGTGTAATTTGTATAATAATATTACTTATAGGTGTAGTAATAGTCTTTTTTTAATAATTTGCCATTAATCCTTGCTGTATTTAATTTGCTGTTTGCTGGTTTGGCTTTTGCAAGCTTAATACACATTTTTAAAGCATTACCTGATAAATAAATTCATCATTGATAACCAAATAAGCTGGGTGTGAATCGTTCTCTCTATTGGGTTCATTTCCCTACTTTTTGTAATAACTGCCTGGTTAATTTGAAGTAATAAATTACCTAAATAACAGACAACTAGGTAATCCACCCAGGCCTGCTAAGCCCAAAAGGGAAAACCTGCCTCCTCTTTTCACCTGTTACCTTGTCCAACCGGTTACCGGGCTTAGACAAACAACAGGGGCCACGGGCCAAAAAACGTACAATGTTATATTTGGGCTAGGTGCCTGACTGAAGGACTAAAAAGCTTATATAAATCATATAAATTTAGAACCTGGAATGCATGTCATCATTTCGTCAAAGGTCTGCTTTGCTCGTTTCTGTTTATCTTGGAGAGAGCGAGGTTCAGTATTCTCACAAAACACAGCATCTGTAACAACCAAAAGAACAAAAATGGCATTGAGGAGTTGGTTTTTAGTAAAGTCATATATTGTGTATGTGACCAAAAACTGATACTAGGCTTTTGAATGATGTCTTTAGAATTAGATTTCTCTTTTTCACATGATCTTAACTGGAAATAAGTTCTAGCCATGCCAGTTAATAATCTGATGTCTTCTGGTCTTATTATTCTGCTCATATCCAGAAATACCCTGTTTGTTTGGAATACAATAGTGTTTTGCCAACTCACTCCTGATCTCAAGGCATTTTTAAAGAGTATCACATCTATTCTGGCTAAATTCCATCGTAAAATAATTATATGCTGCTTAACTATAATTCCCCCGTACTTAAAATTGTATAAAGATAGTCTTTCACATTATGTCAAACAGCCATGCAGTACTGACGGTGAATGTTGCAATTGCCATATTTACTCCAGAGGGATACAAATATTTACAACGTTCACTAAACAGCTATAGCTTTTGGTTTCAGTCATTCAAAGCCTCCTTGCTTCTTTTTATTCATTCGCAATATCTCTTTGGGAGCTGTAATTTTCATAGCTAGCCTCCACTCAACTCATTTTTCTAAATAAACCCATTTTATTCAGTCTATGGTCAATTGGTACTTGTTAGCTAACAACTATGGGCTTCGTTTTCTCTGCTTCCCCTCCCCACTTTTTAAAATATGAGAAACAATTAAAAAAACTTGCATTAATTCTCCAGAAAAGATTAAGATCCAATACATTAGGAATTTTCTAAACTCAATGTATTTATTGCATCATTAACTCTGCCATGTTGATTAGTCTTTTAGTTATCTTTTCCTTGCTCACTATAAGTCTTAGTAGATTATTGTTCACAGTACTTAAGTAATTCTGTAACAAAATATCAAAGATATGCAATAAGAACAAATTAAAATTGTGCAGAAACTAACTTTTGGAATCTCTTGACTCATTTATTTGATTTCTAAACAGTTTATGTTGCATAAATGCTCTTTTCATGTTGCATTATATACTTTGCATAAACTATATATGGCAGTGCTCACAAGAGGTGCTACGAGTATAAAACTAGGTCATCAATATCTCTAAATAAGCACCACCGAAGTTTAAATATACATGAGAAGCATATGATAAAATAAGCAGTATTTGCATGGCTCTTCACTAACCTCTCAGGAGTGTTATCAATGAGACCAAGCGGTGCTCCTGAAACAGCTGTTCTAATTTGTACTGGAGATAATAGTCTGTGTACATCTCCACTGTGTTTTTGAAGAGAATTCTTCCCCCCATCAAGAGGTGATGCAGCCAGTCAGGAACATGGAAAACAACTCTACCTGTGAAGTTATTATTACACATATTAAGAAGGCTCCCATCATCATGGTACCTTGCTTTATTTCTTTAAAAGTGTGCACTCTGATATTTCCAAAAAAGAGATAGCTAACTTCCTGCAACCTGACCCTATACCCCACCCTCTAACAGATCCTTTCAGTTTTAAATCTGCTTTTGTGACATTTACAATAAAAAGTACACTGTTCTCCTATTTGCTTGCCAAGTGTTGGCATTATTTATTTAAATTAGAGCGGCACCTGGAATTCTCAGTAGGATCAGGATCCTGTGTGTTATGGACAGGAAGACAAAGTCTCTGCCTCAAACAGCTTACACTCTAAATACAAAAACAAAGTGGGGGGAGGAGGAAGAGGGGAAAGGGATAGAACATGCATAGTGACATTGCTACATTTCTGACACCCTAATAGCAGGAACTTAAAAAACAGGATTGTCTCTCTAACTGGCATCTTCCTTTTTATAAAAATATGTAAACTTTAAATTAAGTATGATCACTTAGACAGACTTTTCAAACAGCGCATTATCAAACACCTTGAACTTTTGTACCTCTATTACACTTCATACCAAGTATAGAGAGAAATAATTTCTTACCAACATACATTAAGTAGTCATAGGCTCCCTCTACTGTTATTGTCTCTATGAAGTAGTTCTGATTTTGTCTTCTCTCTGTATTCTCAGAGCGGTTTGCATTGTTCTTGAACAGATCGTTGAAAAGCTAAACCAGAAAGATTACATCTTGAAAATGAACAAATTAAAGAAAACTAGAGTAAAAACAATGAGTACTGCAAAGTTCAAACTGGTCAAGATTTTCAATGAAAGATTTTCAGTTGTTTTTCAATGGAAAATTTGATTTCAACCATGAAATTTTTCAAAGATATTTGCTTTCCAAAGAAAATTTTAATATTTTGTTGAATTCTGTAATGGGGGTATACTGGCCCTTTAAGAGTAGAAGGGGCTAGAAGACTCCATTCCAGGGAGAAGGAATGAACAAAGATCCACGAAATGGGCTGGCAGTGGAGAAGAGGAGCGGTCCAGGGTAATTACGGGTATATAAATTGCATTCTCCCTCAGAACTGAAGAGACACTGGCAAGAGAAGGAAGCCAGAGTCAAAAAGCTAAACTCTAGGGAGAGCTATGAGAGGTAACCCTGTGAAGAGCAAGCTGTAAGCAAAGGAAGAGCTCTGTGTGGATGGCAGAAGAGACAAAGATAAATGTGAACCTTTGGATTACAGTGATGGACTCTATTGGTGGGATTGTCTGGAACTGTTTGCAGTCATTAAACCAGCCCACTGTGGAGAATAGTAGGACTTCTAAGAAAGGCTGTGGGGATTCTGTAAGGGGCCCTGATAAGAGAAAGCAGGAAGCTACTGCAAAGGGTGCTGTGGCCACAAGGGATCACTCATTAAACAGCAGGCCTTTTACAAAAGCAATATATTGCAGCTAAAAACCAAAATATTTCAATTCAAAATAACACTGCAATGCCTTATGGGAATTGTAGTTTCATTACTTTATGCTCTCACTTTCCCTTCTGGTCTGTGTTCACTGAAAAAACTATACTTCTTCAATTTTATGGCTGAAGAGATTCTCAGACAACTTTAAACAATTGCTTTGGATGTTTTAAACTAGTCCCTTTCAAACTAAAGGCTAGAAATAGCAGGGACCACATGTATCAGAGTACCTTAAGACAAAGTCCAACTTTACTCTTGCAGAATTACTTGGAGTGATAAATGTATTACAAATACTGAAGAATTGACTTATGATTATAAGTAAATATAGAAAATTCAGTCAGATTTCTTACTATCGTATAACTGGTGGGCCCCAATACAAAAAATAATCATAACCCTTATGTCAATTGCTTGCAATATTGCAAGCGTACTTTGTACAATTGGTAAATATGAGTCAACAATGCAATGCATTGGCAAAAGGGGCTAATATTCGGTGTATTATCATCAGGAGTGTAATATATAAGACATGGGAGGTAACTGTCCTGCTCTACTTGGCATAGGTGAGGCATCAGCTGAAGAAGAAATATGGACAAACTGGAGAAAGTCCAGAGGAGAACATCAAAAATGATAAAAGGTTTAGAAAACCTGCCCTATGAGGAAAGGTTGAAAAAATTGGGTACGTTTAGGCTTGAGAAAAGATGACTGAGGGGAAACCTCATAACATTCTTCAAATATGGTAAGTGCTCTTACAAAGAGGACAGTGATTTGTTCTCCATGTCAGTTTCTTGAACTACCTTCAGTGATCAGCTTAATCTGCAGCAAGAGAGATCTAGGTTTGATATTAGGAAAAACTTTCTAACTAGTTAATTGCTGGAATAGATTATTAAGGGAAGTTGTGAAATCTGCATTACTAGAGGCTTTTACGAGCAGGTTAGACAAACACATGTCAGGGAAAATCTAGGTACACTTGGTCCTGTCTCAGTGCAGGGAACTGGACTAGATGACCTCGAGGTCCCTTCCAACCCTATGATTCTATAAATTATAAAGACTCCAATCCATCCAGGGACAAACAGGGAGGTCAGCAGTGCCAAGCTGTGTGAAGCTGGTAAGAGGAAAAACTACTACCCACCAACCGTAAGAACAGAAATTAGCGTAGGTAGCCTAGCTGTCATCTTTATAGCTTCTCCCATTTACTCTTCATATTTTCAGGTAAGAGTCAATATTTCCCCATCTGTAAATTTACTGCACCTTCTTGTTGTTTTCAGAAGTGGGACTGAGAATTGTAAGCTCTGGTCTACTTGGTTTAGGCTTGGGAGATTCACAGGAGTTAATGAAATTCATGATGAATGGCTCCAAATGCTGACCTTTCTGAAATTAAATACACAGTGAAAACAACAGTGACAGTTAAATAGTTAAAAAACTGAAAGTTTCCAAGTTAAAATTTGTGCTGGACCAACATGTAGCAATCATCAGTGGACAGTTTAAGGTATTAACTACAGCCCAGCGTAGGCTACCAACTCACAGTATATACTCACCTCTTTCATTAGCTTTCCTGGAACAGACTTTATAATTTTGCCTACAATTAAAAACAAAGTATATATTACCACATGCCCTTCTGAATACCACAGCTGATATCTATCATCATCTTTCCGTTCTCCTCCACTGTCCCACCTCACCTTACCTATTTGTCTATTTAAACTGTAAGATCTCCACAAGGCCTGTTTTTTACCATAACAACATAATGGGCCTGACAAATATTTGCTCGGTGTTTAAGTGCTATTGTAATACAAATGAATAATAATCCCTGACATATAATAAACTATATTAAATTATAAATTGCACAGGAGTGAAGCATCTCAGTCTGAAATTGATTAATTTACACCACTGACATCTATTGCTTCATTTTAAGTATCACAGCACAATCTTTTTAAAGAAACATATGAAAGCAACAAATTACTTTGAAAAGATATCAAGAAAATTATGAAATATTTTTGTGTATCTGACTTAAAAAAAAGGAACTGAGTGTGTGGTACTAATCAGACAATATATTTTAAATTACAAACACATGAGAAACTTTTCACATTCATAAAGAAATCTAAGTTCCATAGACTTTCCTCTGTAGTTTTCGAAAGGACCACAGAGAGATTAACAGCCATACCTCCATTAGTGTGGATGGGTGGTATGTGAGGGTAAGAAAAAATAAAAAGAGGCATCATGGGGGCAAAGGTAGAACAGGGACACAATACAAAAAAGATCTAAACTGTTCAGTAATTTAGGGTCCAATCATTTTTCAGTTTGAATGATCTGGATAAGAACAATTTTTCAGTTCTAGTCACTAATGATTCCTCACAGATTTTCCAATATCCATTTCCTTATTTTCTGTAAGCCTTTACCACACAGGAAAGTCCTAACCTCAGACTTCTGAGACAGTATTTACTCTCCTCTCCCTGAATCATCCAGTCTAGAGATACTAGTGAAATGCAGAATGTTGCAAATTCAAGAAAATAGTCATGTTAAAAAGGATTTACAGGATGGAGGAGACTGTAGACCTTGTCTTTAAATCTACCCACATTAACTTGAATACGAATATCAGTACAACAGAACAGTTTAAAGGTAATAAAAAATGAACATATATTTTAAATATATATTTTTAAAAGAGTTTTAAAAATTAAATATCAAATTAAATAATTATGATTTTCTTATCTTTAAGTACTCTAAAAGAAATTTAGGAAAGACATTAAATATATATGAATTTCTTACAACACCAGTCAAATGTTGAGAGGCTTTCTACATACTAAAATCACATGAATGTGGCACTTAGCTTGGGAGCAGATCAGACATGCCTCTTCAGGACACCTTAAATATTCACCTACAATATATACTTGTTTGGACAACATTTCGTTATACGAACAGGAAAAAAACCACTACTACTGAAAGATGTTCATAATTGCCAAAACATCTAAAAATGGCCTACAAGTAAAGAGGTCATCAATGGGAACACAAATTACAATCTTGTTTAACTACACGGGGTACTGTGTTGAACTCAGGACACCCTGTTATGCAAAACTCAGACCTAACATTAGTACAAACAATTGATATTAATTCTGGTAGTTTTCAAATGAACTAAAATAGGGCTGATCAACTAAAACACAAAGTTAAATCAAGACACTGCCTCTATCAACATTAAAAAATCCCCAAACAGCTGCCTTCTTAGACTGGTTCTTGAAAATCAAATCTGGGCCAATGCCAGTCACCTGCTTGAATTACTTGAAGAGGTAAAAAACCGGATCTCCATGAGCAATGGATTTTGGAAGTACTGGGCTTAGATATTAAGAAAGCATCCAAATGCAGACTAGATTTTTCATAGTTTCACAATACTTTTCCTTCCTGGGAATGGACAGAAATGTCAATGTCAAAATATCTGACTACTAGAATAATGACTGGATGGTAACAGCTGTATAGCAGAAAAAACATACCATATTTCACACACCCAAAACTTACAAAAGTTCAGCCACTCAGTATTAACGGGCCCTCACTTAATTTGGTGCATTACAGTATCTACAAGAGTGCTATTTACCAGAATAAAGAGCAGCTACGATACCTACCAAGATTTACATCAGGCAACATTTTATCGAGAAATTGTGTCTCCCCACCATTGGGAGACAGAAAGTCAGCCAAAAGCTGGCTGTTACTCAACTCTGGATGTTGCAGAAGTTTCTTTGAGGGACATAAAAGAAAGAGTAGATGTAAGAACATTCTTGAAAATTAGTTTCCCTATAGTAACAACAACAGATGTTTAAAACAGTTTTGTTATCCTAGAAATTATACATCCTTCCAAATGCCTTTTATTTTAACCGAATTAAATATTTAAACGTTTGAGAATAGAACAATTTTTAACCTGCAGATTAAAATGACAGCAAAATATTTCATATATAGTATTTGGTCAGATAAAACAATTTTTATTGCAGTTAAAGTTACATGGGAAAAATTGGCATGTGTTAACTTTTATTAGCTTCACAGTTATGCAGTTTATTTAAAAAACTGAAAGACAGTAGATTGTCTTTTACCTGCAGATACTCCTGAAACTCCTCTCTCTTTGTCTTTAAGAATTCATAGTTTTTTGGGCCAATGATTCTTTTTGATGGAAGTTGAGCATCAGGAAAAGTACCTATAAATTAGTAAAATGTCAAGCAAATTCAAGAATTCTTAAAAACAGAAAAGAAAAATTTTAGTATCTTAAATTTCTGCTCAATTTTAAAAAGCAATCACTGCAGTCGGAGGGGAAACATACCATGAAATTCTGTTAGCTTTGATTCAAGCACGTAAAATTCAAGGTATCTTCTATAGACAGACCAGCGTTCAGGTTCATGTCCTACTGAAAAATATACACACTGGAAGTTATGTATGTTCCTACACACACCTGAGACAGTAATAAAGTACACAACAAAGAGTTAAGAACAGCAAATATAGAACAGAGTACAGAGGAAAAGCCCTCAGTGATGTATGTAATCAGTATTGACAGTATTATAACACTACCCCAGGCACACTGAGCTATATAAATGACTTACGTAGTGTTAAATCACATGAGCAGATCAAAGCATGGCTGATAGACAGGCCTGCTACAATGAAGGAAATCTGAATCTAATGCAAGCTTGGATCTGCTCATTATCTTTTTTGGTACAGGGCTCTTCCAGGCATCTCCACCAGCTGTTTGTCAAGTGCTACAGTATCTAGGTAGCAGGAAGAAGCTCATTCATATTCATTAATGTCCATTTACACTTTTTCTAAAAGGGGAATTCAATTTTTCTCTCTCCAAATATGGAGATTTTCCTGAACAAATGCTGACATCCTGGTTTGCAAGTAGTTTAAGTTCATTTCTTAGTTACCAAAAAATTTAATTTGCATTAAAAAACCACTTTAAAATTCATAGGAAAAAAACATTTTCCTGGTCTAGAATGTTTAATAGTAAATATCTATTTGTGCACATGTAATCATCTGAAAGATAACAGGGCACCAACAAATCTACTTGAAACAAAGTACTATTCAAGAAAAAGTGAGTGGAGTATGAAATATATTATTGTACAGTAAATAGAAAACACACTCAACATTTACAAATCTGAATCACAATATTAACATTTTTGCAGGGAGGGAGGGATTTCTAAGCCTTAGTTTGAATTCTGAATAGACTAGACTCACTTTTAGGACTAATTTGTCACACATTCCAGATAATAAGTCTGATCATTTTTCCTTCCCAGAGTCTTAAAATTTATTAAAAAGTTATTACTTTGATGGTAAAAGGAGGTGTATGTATATAGCACATCAGAAGAGCCAGATTAAAAAAAAAACATACTAAAATGAACATTTTGAGCTATGTTTTAAAATAATTGTATTTTATCACAAAGACTCCTACCTGCTCTTTTATCGTTTCTCTCCACATCAATGCAAAACACAGGAATTCTCTCTTTTCTCTCCTTCCTTTCAAGAGTGGGATCATCAAAGAAGTCCACATATGGAATGCTAATTTTCCATGCAGCAAGGTTGCGAGGTGTATTGGGAGTGCTAACAGTTTCCACAGGAGAATCATCTTCCATTACCATAATGCCTTCTTCAATCTGCAATGAAAGATTCAAGCATCAAGACCGCCCAAATCTCATTTTAGTGCACAATTTTTAATAATTTTGCAGAATGTATAGAAGATCAGTGTAAACATAACTCAGTCATAGCATATGAAGTACATGTGACCAGGACCAAAGACAATATTTAAAAAAATTCTGGGAGAGGGTATGCTTAGGTATTTGGTTGCTATTTTTAGATCCTCTGTATAAAAATCCCTAGACCTGTAGGTTTGTTTGACATTAAAAACAAAAATTGTTAATAAAACTTTCTCAGGTATGAATCTAAAGTATCACCGGCTGACTTATCGCATGTTGAAGTCTCATCCAGTTCATGGGGAAGGATAAGTTGCAAATACAATATGGCACTAAGTTTGGTAGGCCCATTACCAGCAAAAACAAAACCAAACAATATTTTAGAAATTCTGAAATATTAAAGGCCTTACACCAAAGGTTACATCTTGTTACCAGTCCACTGATTAAATCTTTCAAAAGCCACTTATTGCCCCTAAAACTGCCAGATACAACTGTATCTTGGCTGTCTGGCATTGGCAATGAAATTAAAAAAAGTGTGCAAAAAGAATAAAATTTAGATACAATGTGGATGTGTGCACTGGGGAGAGGGGGAAGAGACAGAAATAGCTTTTAATAGTCAATCTGTGCTTCTAAAATCCTAGTCCTGGATAACATAACAAAAATGAGAAAACAGAATTTGAGGAGAGACTATTAGGTAGAATGGGGCAAAAATTTTCAGTTGACTTTTGCTGAAAAATGCAGATTTAGGTTGACAAACATGAATTCATGTGAATTTCAGTTAACTGTTTTGGTCAAAATAAGTAAGAAAATTTTCAGAAATGTTGACTTTTGGGGCTAGATTCACAGGGGGATTTAGGGCCATTTGAAAAAACATGGAGGTGCCCCTTATACCCAGCTGCCTAGTAGTTAGGGCAATCACCTGGATCGTGGGCAACCCAAGTTTGAAGCCCTGCTCTGATGCAGACAAACCTGATTGCCTCCCCTCCCAGGAGCTATAGTCTCTCTCAATTTGACCCAATAATTATTCAATTACTCTATACAAAATTGGAACAGCTTCAATAGGGGATACAGCGAGAACCACCCAAGAACAGCTAATAACCTGGAGGCTATGGCACTTACCTGGAACATGGGAGATCTAGATTCAAACGCCTGCTCTGGAAGACCACCTCCTGTTTTGTGAATCTAGCTCTTCATTTTCTTTGCTTTTATTTAAACAGTTAAAAATGCCCAAAAAGAAACGTTTTGGGGCATACAAAAATGACACTGTCTGATTTTTTCAATATGCCAAAAATTTAAAAAATTATTTTGATTTGATCCATTTTTCCCCCATTTTTCAGAGCTTCCAACAATCCAAATCAGTTATTTGCACAGCTCTGCTATTGAGTAGGACCAGTTGAGATCTTTGGAAAAAACACATCTTTACCAAAGATAGAGTTTTTAGAAGTCAGTTGTGTCTTCCTAAATTGTTCAAACAGTCTGCTGCTGCTGCTGCCAGGAAGCAAACCAAACTGGACTGTTTTCTTGAATGGGAAGCCAAGTCCCTTCCCTGGTAGTAGGCAGGACTGGTACTGCCTCTTCAACAGCTAAACAGAGAATAAACTACTGGAATGGTAAACTTGGATATGAGAGAAAAAATCTCAAGGCCCTTCATTATGGCTGAGACTGTCAGCAAGGTTCACGAGCCTGCTTAAAATTCAACAGCTAGTACTTCTCACTAGAACTTAGTATGGACAGAACTGATCTACATCTTGAACAGTGAAGTCATAAGTCAACTAAAGGAATATGCCATTTAAAAAGTAAATTATAAAATAGTAAATTATAAATCCCCACTTTATAAAATTAAATAAAGAAACTTCAATCTAAAAGACACCACTGACGTATGAAGAATACACATCAAACTAATGTCAAAAGAAAAGCAGGGCTTTTCTTGTTTATGTGTTTTTTCCTCTCCTTTAACTTAAGAAATTAGGCCTGAACAATCTCATCCACTTTAAATTCAAGTCCAGTTTTGCTTTAGGGAGTTTTGTAGGAATTGGAATAGCTGAATCTAACGACAAAAGCTACAGAGTATACCTGGAAGCAGCTCAGGGGCTGTTACCACAGCTCCTAATTCACCTCTACGGAAGGAAGGCATAGTTGGCTAGAGGATCCACTTTAGCTTTGTTTACACTAGAATATTTAAGTGCTCATGGTTCAACTAATTGTACTGCACTGAATGAAGCACAAATAACCGAGCGCATCATTCTAGTCATCTTTCATCTATTTAAGTTTTGCCCTTGCACCTAGCTAGAGCTGCCCAAGCTCTTATGATGTCAGCTGTCATCTTGGCCTTGTTCCATCCCAGCCATATTGGCACACATATGTAACCTCCAGCTTTGTAGCACAGCCAGTGACCCACTCATTGTTTGCTCATTACCAATCTTGTTCTGATGAATTGTGGTTCACCAGCCAGAATTGCAGGAAACTGATTACTGCATTCTTCATATCCCAATTGCTACCAACTTCCAGCTGGCCCTAAAAGGAGGAACCAACAATGAGCCGATAGCTGAAGGGCTGGAAGGAACCCATTTACCGGTGCTACCCACCTGCTGCAGTTTCTTCTGGTGAATCACAGGTGTCTTGCCACCTCATTCTGATGAATCATCTATGGTACATCAAAGCAAAATTTACAGCTGGCAGACTTTCAGTGGTTCACTGGCTGAGGTGGTGCAAAACTGGAGCTAGGGAATTATGGTGCATCACTTGTTGGAGAGGAAGTACCGTGAGAAGCAAAGAACAGTCTCAGTTGGCAATCTACAACTACTGCCAGGCAACTACCTGTGGAGCTGGACATTGAGCACAATGGGAGGCCTCTCTCAATTGGTGAGCTAAAGAGATTTGTCTGAGGGACCATTTCTGTTAGTACGTTGCTTCCATCACAGCCCTCAATCATCTGAGCCTGAACTGAGTGGACCTCTAACAAGTTTATACCCTCTACAAATAGTAGGGTAATCTGAACCAGTTGGAGGCCCACCAGCAATCAGCCATAGAACTTTTGAGGGAATGAGCAGCAAGGTGCATTTCAATCATTTGAGGGGCAACAGTTTTTAATCCCAACAAAAGGCCATCAGTGTGCATCTTAATCAGATCCTGCAGCTAGAACTGGTAGTAGACACTGAGTAAATGGAGAGCAATGTCTCAGGCCCTGCCATGCACAGGAGCATGCTGGGCTCCACTGTCTTTTGGTCCCAACATGCCTGCAAAGTTGGTTTGTTTGCTTTATGTTTTGGTGGGTAGAGAAAGGATTTTGCACATTAAACCTAAAATACCAGATGTCACCACACTGCTGCACTTTTGCCCCTTTTTAAAGTCCTCATTTCAGATACTGATATTTTATTCCAGGCCCATTACAAAAGCAATTCCACTTATAAAAAGGTAAAAGCTAAGTAAGAGTAATAAGAAATAATGGATACTAAACTTTTTGTAACTACTGTTCTTTGAGATGTTTTGCTCAGAAATGTTTGCTTAGAAAAAAGGGAAACATTTAGAATTCAGAAATCAATTATTCTGTTTTACTATTTTGGAATACAAGTTGGGTGGGGAAAAGTTATTGGAAAAAATAGATGAAAGATTCAAATTCATTTTATACTTTTATTTTCCAGTAGTGGAAAATGGACTAGCTTAGCATCAAAGAAGTTTGTAATGTAATGTTCAGTGGAGTAGTTATAAGTGCTGTAGCAAGTCTCAATCACAGGACTTAAAAACCAATATATTTCCATATATTCAGGAAAAATCAGCACAGAAATAAATTTAAATAATTAAAAATTCATGACTATCAGGCAGTCTGTGATCAACTTCATTTCCCTCACTTCCCACATCATCCCCATATTTCCTTGTCTACATTTGTGCCCTGGATACCAAAGCATCAACCTCCTGGCAGTCAATTTACAATTTAATCACTGCTGTTGCTGTTTGGTGTATAAGAAAAATTCTAGTTACAGAAGTCTAAAGATTGGCAAAACTGTTGTGGCATGAATTACAGACCCACATGGTCACTTCAGCATAAACTACTCATCTAAGATTATGGAGATCAAGGCAGTGTGAATGCAGAATATACACGTTAACACATTATTTCAATTTATTTCCTGTGCAAATTAGTGATAAGACGACCAGGGTCGAAAGATTTTTCATGATGATTTCATTGTACCTTACTGTGTCAAAGTACCTTATGTTTTTAAGGAACTTGTGACAAATTCACAACTTTAGAACTAAAGATGGATTTGGGCAATGTCCCATCTTTTCTTTATTAGCTATGATGACTAAACTAAATTTCCATAATCTAGTAGTAAAGTTTGAAAATATAATCAAATATAAAAACTATGGCAAGTCATATTCATGGAAACTATAGAAAGTCAATTAGCTCAGTTCCACCTAGAACTGGGATTTCTGCAGTTCTGTACAGTTAATCTGAACTAAGGTTTTCTTTTAAAATACAGAAAAAGCAAATTGCCTTGTAGTCAAGAAACAGTAGAGTAAGGGGTCCCATCATCTGAGCTGAAGTCAGACTAATAGTGTATTTTGAAATTTTCCACGATTTAACACAAGATGTCACCCCACAAAGTAGATGGTCCAGCAAAAGAAATAAAGAAAATACTGGAAGGGTTTACTGCTAAGGAGTCTTAATGGTATTAAGCCTTATAGGCAATGTTCCATTTTCCCCGTTTACAGTGTGGTTCCCTCAAGCTTCTATCCTTTAACCTCAACACAGCACTGTATCCCCACCAAAATACCTAATCTCCCCTCTCCCACATAGGGTCACACATACTCATAGCCTTCAGGAACTTTGCTTAAAGGCAGCTAACCACTGTCAATTTTTCAAATAACCAGTTTCTACAGCTTTATCATAGTTTGCTTCTAACATTGGCTGGAATGAAACACTAAAAAACATTTTTTTTTAAATAAAAACAGCAATAGCAGCAATGAAATGCTACTAAAATGTACTCTACTTCAATAATTTCTGAGAATGAGACTCATGGAGCAAAATACAATTTTGCGCATTTAAAGTGATACTTGTTTATGTACCAATTATGCAATGAAGATCAGAAAAATATTTTAGCCATTAGTATAAAAGCTGTATTGTGAGAGATATTATTCAAATAACTACTAAGGGTTTGACCCCGGATCATGACAGCCCTACTGACACAAAAAGGACTAAGATTTGAAACACCTCAGGTCTTTACTGAAAATATTTACTGGACTGAAAATTAACAATTGCTCATGAGACTACTCGACAAAGATTACTTTTGTTAGGAGAACATTACTTTTTAATACTTCTCTTTACCCCAGCAATTAACTCTTGGAATTACTCTTACTGGGGAGATGCCCAAATCTTGTGCTCACTGAGTAGTACTAAGAGAACAAGGAAGCTTGAAAAATGCTGTGACCCTAGAATGGCAACGTGGCATAGACCATCATGATACATCAGGAGCAAAGGAAGGGAAGAAAAGGGACAGAAGCTGAAAGTGTTTAAAGATTCTGGAAGACAAATAATCCTGAGATTTAGGACATTTTTACATAAAATTTCTACTCACAAAATCATCCTCTCCTTCAGTTAAACCATAGTTAGGTAGCATAGCTCCTTCCATTGTGGTGCTCTTGAATACTCCTTTAATTTTGCTGCCTATTCTGCTGATGGCAAATGATTCTCCTCTTTTGTGTGTGGCCCTAAGAATTATACAAAACAAAATTCACAGCACAGGGCAAATTGTAGTACTAGTCATGGAATATAATTTAGGGATAAGAATGCACAATTGTAAGAACTATAAGAAAAAATGGAACTGATGTGTATGTTTACACTTTTTTAGCATTATAGAGTCACTGTCTATATGGCATTTTAAGATTTATTTACTATTACAAAACCATTTAAAACTGATCAGTAAAATCCATCTAGTGGTGGGGGGGAGGGGGAAGAGAGAAGAAAATAAGTCAGCATTTTCAGGATATGGACTAAAATTTCAGCCATAAACTAACATTGATGTTCTTATTACAGCATTACTTTGGAAACAAACACATCAATTAATTTTCTTAACACTAACTTCCTAAGAGAACTTGTTTATTTAAAAGATGGAAATGGAGATAGTTAAAGACCATGACCTTTCAGCAAATAACTGTAGCAACACAACAGTTTTTGGCATCAAAGCATTCATCCATGTGTGTCAAGTGCTGCACGCTTAAACACATTTATTTTCTTTATAAACATCATAGCATTTATGCAGGTGCATGTGACGCAAGATGGACAGTGACTTACTTTAAAGTAACAGGCAGAAAGCCAGGCAAGAAGGTCAAAGCTTACAAAACATGAAGGAAGACAGAAGCAGATGAAGACTCCTAGCTCAAGAAGGCAATTTACCCCATAGATGAAGACTTGATGCAAGTTTTAAAGTCTTGTTCAGAGCTAGAGCAACTACAATAAAAGTTATCCAAAGGCATCAAGTTTAAGTAAAATGGGCAGAGCCATTAGGTATGAAGTCTGCATTCCTCATTATAGCCACGTTACAGCACATCAATGCATGCATAACCATATATACTGCTCTTACACAGACCTGAAAAACAAATCTTCATTTCTTTTTCTAGAAATGAAAATGTAATAATCTGAACAAACCTTATTAGTGGGAAGGGAGGAGGGGGAGGTAAGAGGAACATATTCCTGCTGAATATAATTATCTGAAGTTTTTATAAAGCTTGTTACAAAACTGTAAGGTGAATTGCAAAACTGAAGACTGAAAAAATTGATAGATTATTTGGGATTCAAAGGAATAATGAACATTTTAACAAACCAAAAGCATTCATGTTGATCTATTTCCTAATTATGATGAACATTTTTTGTAATAATTACTAAACTTCTTTAAAAACCAGTTAGGAAAGCAGAACAGCAGGGGCAGAGCAGGTGAAGTATGTTCATCACCTTGAGAGCTGCAGTGACATCACCAATTGACTCTGGGGACGTTTTTGCTAAAAGGGACTTGAATGTTTGTTTTCAATCTTACCTGTTTATAACTCTATTCAATTTTTTTCTGTATATACAATTTTAAAATTCAATTGTTATAATCAGTTCTTTGTTCTCCCGAGTCCACTCCCCTCTCCAAGGCCTAATTCTACACAAAGACAAGCCCAAACACATACTTATTTACAAATGGGGCTGGTAGCATCACCTATTATTAAATGCCTTCCTTACACTTCCCATTTATAATACCCTGTTTTCAGATGGTTATAGCATTGGCAAAATTTAAACATCTGTACTGAGTTTTTTCAGACAGTCATCTGCCCCAGGCTGAATTTTGTAGAAGAATTTAGCCAAAACAGTTCTGCCATTTCCAAGAATGAGGCAAAGGGAAAACACATGGTTTTGCTGATATTAAAATAATTGAGAAACACTAGCACCCCACCCTTTGCATCAGGGATTTGAAGTTTGCCTGGGGTGTCAGGCTTTTGTGTTAGGAATCTGATTTTTGCTGCCCGAGAAAATTTGCTCAAATTTGGCTTAATGATATGCCTTCATATACCATGGATTATACCTACGCAGCAGAGCCTTGCTAGAGTTTTGTGGCTAGACTCTCTGAAGAGTCCATCAGCATTGAGCATGCTGTAGCCCAGGGCTGCTACAGGCCTGACTGGAGCTGGGCACTATGACTAAGAGCAGAGACCCTGTCTCTCCTATGCTCACAATGACTCCTTGTTGGGACCAGGTACAGCGAAGGGAGAAGCTGTCTAATTCTAATGCAGCAGAGGGCAAATTTTTCTTTTCTTTTTTTTTTTTTTTTTTTTTTTAAGTGATAGGATCTGGAAGTATGTGACAAGGAGCAAGAAAAACCCTTGGGTAAAAGGCTAAAAAATAACCAGTGCCTTAATAGCAGAAAAGCTTTGAGACATACAACTAAAATGTTAAGGTTAATATGAGAGAACAAAATGGGTAATGGCCAGTAAAATTATATTTTGTAAATGTTAATATTTTAACATATAAGAAAGTCATTAATCCAAGACCAAGGCCACTATTTGCTAAAAACAAAGTGGATGAATGTGCAATTAAGTTTGTTGTTTCAAATGAATTTAGCCCAGAAAGAGTCTGCATTTAAAAATGAAACTGTCAATTAATGTCTAGTATAAAGGCAGTATGATATAGTCATGATAGATGCAATCAAACACTAAACAGGCAACAATTATGGCACATTATCTTGACTTACCGAAAATCATCCAAACTCAGGCTACCTCTGCAACAACAGGCACAAGAAATTATCCCACAAGCCCAGAAAGAGAGACAGTCCCAAAGACAGACCCAGATTTATTTCAAGCAAAACCAAACAGCTTAGAACCTTCATTGATATTTGCGTGAGTGCTGTTGTATTTATAAAGGTCTCTATCAACTTCCGGACAAATATTCCCAAAATAATATATAAACATCCAAAATTTACCAGAGACCACACAGTTGTGATAGTTGCATTTGACTTTTAGACCCCAATCCTGAAAACACTTAAGTGTGTGTTTGTTATTAAGCACATAAATAATTCCAGTGACTTAAAACGGATTACTCTCATTCTTAAAGTTAGCCATGTGCATAAATGCTTGAAAATTCAAAGCCTTAGGCTGTAATTCAGGTTTGAAATTTATACAAGAATCTAAACTGCTTGGTAAAGGCTTTAAAGAAAAAATGTTTTCTGGAAAAATCTGTAGACATTTTATAAAAGGATAAAATATAGTTTGTAAAGAATTTTAAAGAAGCAAAGAGCTTATTATACTGATTCAAAGCTTTTAAGGACTGAAGGGACCATTGAATCATCTAGTCTGCCCTTTTACTTAAAATTGGCTGTAGCATTTCCCCTAGTAATTCCTGCATCAAGCACAGTAACTTGTGGTTAAACTAAAGCAAATTCACGCTAAAATCAGAAATAACCAATAGCAACTTCTTTTTAAGAACATTGTTTCTGATATGAAGGAGCACCCACATACTGGACAGAGTATAGGAAGGAAAACAAAAGTTTGAGAGATCAGACTTCCTACACTTCTAACACTGTTTTAAAAACCAATTCATTCTACAGTGTCTCAGACTGTTCTTTAGTCATGTTACTTGTGAAACCTGAATTATGTGCCACCGAATGCAATCTGACACTGAAGTATAAATAGGGCACTACACATACAGCCTTTTTGTTTTGTTTTTTATGCTTCAACTTGACAAATGATATTGGTCACCATTTTTGGCCTCCACTTGGCAAATATACTGTATTTTGTCACATTTTTAATTAATCAAACGCCAGCATGTCTATATTTTTATATTATTTTCTGGATACCTCTCTCATGTAGGAATAAAGCAGGTCCATACAGAGGTTTAGGAATCTGGGTATACTATATGGTTGGATTGTGGGCTTTATTTATTTATTTATTTTTAAAGCTTAGCTGTATTGGAAGCATAAGTAATGCATCTAAAAAAAAAATCAGAATTGAAATGATATTCATTTTCTCTCCCCAAACCCAAAGATCATGGGTATTGTAAGGCAATCAATTCAGAGCTTAAATGTGTTTGTTACAGCCATTAAATCTTAGCAGGAGAAATTGTTACAGTTCTCACAGGATCCTATTGAGCTGATTTGTAAAATAAAATTTCTGACATGGCTGTTTTCTACAGGTACTGGAAAAAGTGATTCAATGTGGAAATCAAACACTACAGAGTCAATTCTTTCTATTTTGCTTTCTCCAGTGTATTCTGTATTCATTATTGTCATATCTTAAAGTTATTTGCCACATCCTTAATTTGAGGGTTTTTTCTTTTTCACTCTGACATTTCAAAAGTAAAGGATTCTAATTCTAAATCTCATCTCATTTTTTCAAATAAAAGAGCAATGAAAACACTTAAAGTGAAGTATTACTTCACATATTACTTGCTGCTCCTATAAGTATTCTACAAATTTAAAACTAAGTTTAGAAATTTAAATAAGTTGACATTGAAACTTCTGCCAAGTACTGGTCATTCACATAATTAAACATATTAAAAGTTTTAACACACCTACCTGTTAAACTTTGAATTGCGTGTTGGGGACTCAGCTCCTCTTAGGAGCTGCCTGAAATACTAAAATAGAACAGTTAATATTCAAGAAAATGACGACTTTCATTCTCCTCTCTCTTTACTAGTTTAGTTGTAAATATTGATAGCTAATTATGTTCCTAAATATTGATAGCTAATTATGCTGAGGCACTAATACAAGTATATCAGAAACACTATACAAGTGTCTGCAGTTGAGATGTTGTATTTCATATAAGATTACTTGTACCTTCAGTTCTAATGGCTTTACAACATAATTTATGCTTTTCCAAGGGCAGCCTTGAAGGTATGTAGGGCAGGCTTTCTACTAAAACTATGTCTTCTCTAGAAACACTGCAGCACCAAGCTATAGAGCAGGGGTAGGCAAAATTGTGGCTCATGAGCCGCATGCAGCACTTTTACAGTTAAAGTGCAGCTCCCAGAGCCCTCTTCCCCCCAAGTCTCAATTTACCAGAGGAAAGTAGGGAGGAACTCCCACCCTGTGGTAGGGTGGTGAGGCTAGAGGATTCTGCCCACCAAGGAGGGTTTTAAGGGTTTGGCCACCCCTGCTATCGCGCTTTAGTGTAGACAATCCCTATAGCAATGGGAGGGGTTCTCTCATCATTGTAGTTAAACCACTTTCACGAGAAGCAGTAGCTAGATCATCAGAAGACCTTGCGCCGTCTACATCGGGGGTTAAGTCAGCTTAACACATTACTTGAGGTTGTGGGACTTTTGACACCCCTGAGCAACATAGGTAGGTCAGTCTAACTTTTTATTGTAAAACTGCCTCAAGTCTTCAAATGCTGTTATAGTCTGAAAAACTACTAAGAAGTTCATGGCATTCCACGTGTATTACATGTCAATTACTTCTAGATAAAAACTGCAGCTATACAAGTAGGAAAAAATCCTTTTTAACTGTCAGTGCTGCAAACTCAACCTAATATCTGAAAAGGAAGTTTTATTCTTTTGGGCTCTTGCATCATCAAAAATCTGTACCTGGAACTATTAAAAAATTTGGATGATGTGAAAGCCAAAAAGAACCTAGCTCTCTTTAAGAGGCCAGATCTACCCTACAAACCTATGTTGATGTAAGTTATGTCAGCATAAAGCTTTTGCAGGAAGTACATCATTTGTGTGACGGTATACTTGGCTTCTTGCGTTGGTGCTACATGTACTCACCAGGATTGCTTATGTCAATGCACAGGGCAGAGCACCATGGGCAGGTATCCCAGGATGAAATCCGCCACTGTCCAGTGCACAGTCTTTTGAAATTTTGGCCCCACCATGCATTGTCAAAACTAAGTTGCATAGGGGTGACTGAAGCATGGGGTTAATTTCACAGCGTGCAACTGTCTCCTACCATAATGTCATCTGTAACTTGTAATTTTTGCACATTTTTTCAACATCCCACAAACCTGCATGGCTCGCTTCGCTGTCCACCGTCTCTGACAGAAGCATGGAGCCTGCACAGCTCTGCACTATTGCCATGAGTGTTGCATGCACAGGATGCACAATTGATATGTATTCGCAAAGCTCAGAGAAGAACCGAATCAAATTGGGAATGTAACGATTTCTTGGAGGCCAGACTGCTGTGGGACATATCAAGAACCAATTCAAGATTGTTGATGGCATTCATGGAGTAGCTGCAGATGGTGGAGTACCACTTCTGGGCCCGAGAAACGAGCACTGACTGGTGGGATCACATCATAATGCAGGCTTGGGAGGACAAGCAGTGGCTGCAGAACTTTTGGACACACAAGGCAACATTCCTGGATCCGTGTGCTGAGCTCATCCCAGTCCTCTACTGCAGGGACACCAAAATGACAGCTGAAGTGAGTGGCAATCGCACTGTGGAAACTTGGAATGCCAGACTGCTACCAGTTAGTCAGAAATCAATTTGCAGTCAGGAAATCCACTGCAGAGTCTGTTGTCATACAAGTGTGTAGAATCATGAATCGCCTCCTACTACGCAAGACTGAGACTCTCGGCAATGCACAGGACACAGTGGATGGATTTGCAGCAAAGAGGTTCCGAAATTGTGTTGGAGCAATAGATGATACATGTATCCATATTTTGGCACAAGGACCATCTTGCCACAGAGTGCATCAACAGAAAGGGATACTTTTCTATGGCTATGAAAGTATTGGTGGATTACTGGGATGCTTCACTGACATCAAAGTGGTCTCGTCAGGGAAGGTGCATAATGCTCACAACTTTAAGAACTCAGAATTGTTCAGAAAACTATAAGCAAGGACTTTCTTTCTCAATCAGCAGATTACCATTGGCAACATTGAAATGCCAATAGCAATCCTGTGTGACCCAGCATAGCCATTGCTCCCCTGGCTTATGAGGCCCTACATCGGCCATCTGGACAATACCAAGGAATGATTCCACTACCGACTCATCGAGTGCAGAATGACAGTTTAATGTGTTTTTGATCAATTGAAGGGACACTGGTGTTTACACACAAGACTGGATCTCAGTGAGAAGAATAACCCAATGGTTACAACTGCCTGCTGTGTCCTGCATAATATCTGTGAAGCAAAGGGAAAAACTTTTCCGCTGGGATGGAGGGAGGAGATGGGAGTGGCTGCCTGCTAAGTTTGAACGGCCAGACAAAAGGGCTATTAGAAGAACTAGGCACAGAGCCATATGGTTCAGGGAGGCTTTGAAAGACCATTTTAACAATGAGTTGCAGAAATGCTTTTCGTTGTACTGTGCTCTACCTGGCCCTGCTCTTTTGTGGGCGGTTAGAAATTGTGTGGTAATTGCTGTATGTGTAGGATTCTGAAACTGTCAATACATCAATTAATTTTGTTTGCAACTTATCCTTTAAGTTGTGTTAGACTCTCAGTAAGCTTTTACAGCTGCTAAGCACTCAGTAGCAGATGTTGCAAACTACTAAAGATGAGTTATGCTTTAGATAATAGACATTTATTTTGTAACAGAATTCAGTGTAAAAGAGAAATAATGAAGTTTTAAAACAAATATCTTTAAAACTTACTAAAACTCCAGAGAACAGAACTTATGAAGCAGAAAGAACATTCATGTCCATTTCAGCTAAACCTATACCAACCTTGCCTTTCACAGGTCAGTGTATGTAAAGCTGTGATTTGCTTTAAAGTCCCCCAGAGTGGATTGGTAAGGGTAGTGAAACGTGCCTTGATGCCAGATGGAATGTCGCAGGGTGTATAAGGAGATCCTGATGTTGAGTTCTCAATGGGCTGTAGAGGGAGGTGAGCCGAGGATTGTAGAATCTGTACGTCCACCAGTGCATGCAGCATCCGTGTTTACCGCCTCAGATGTCCTATTCTGTCGTACTGCATCTCCTCCTCCTTTTCCTGCACCCTTCTCCTTTCCACTCTTTCCTTCTCCACATTGTCCCCAGTGTTCATCCTCCAAGCCTTGTACTCATGCTCCAAATGCAGAACTGGCTTGTAGGGTATCACTGAACATGTCTGTTACATACCAGGGGGCAATCCAGACCAGTGAGGCTGTGTCACCTGGTTCTGCAGTCCTAGATGCCTCAAAATGCTTTGCTGTAGTAGCTCCTACCTGGGCTACTCACAAAAAATCCTTCTAGCATGCAAGTCAGACCCTGAGTATCTGTGTAACTGAAACCTGCCAGCCACATTTGGGTTACACTCTGGGTTTTACCAGCCTTGTTAGTTCTGCAGGGTGACCACAACATACTCCCAGTCCCAGACTCTCTCTCAATAATGTATGTTCTGTACTGCCTTCTCCTGGACAGTCCAGAGATATTAGATCCTTTGTCCCTTTAAGGCAGTGGTCCCCAAACTTTTTACCCCATCCCCTCCTTATATCTGTCTGTGCCTCCTGCTGTCCTCCCACCCCCCTCCAACAGCTAGGACTGGAAGCAGCGCCACAGTCGGGGCTGGTGGGGCTGCAGCAAGACTCTCCCCAGCTCTCAGCCCCAGGGCGGCGAGGACTCCCGCTTTGAGCCCTGTGGCAGCAGGGGCTCCCATGCCCCCTGCAACATTCCTCCATACACTCTCAGGGGGGCATGCCCCACACTTTGAAGACCTCTGCTTTAAGGGAACAAAACACAACAACTTGCCACCTTAAATGGAGTTACCCAGACAATTTAATTTGTACACACTGGATTAGTTTCAATGAAAAAATAAAACAAGTTTATTTAACTATGAAGAAAGATTTAAAGTGAGTACAAGTAATGATGCACCAAAGTTAGAAATGGTTACAAGAAAAATAAAAATAAAATGCTACCTAGTGCCTACCTTTACAAAACTATGCTTGATTCAAAGTAAAGTCCTTACCATATCCTTCTAACAGCATTATTGACCAAACTTTTCAGGTCAGGACCCTTCCTTCAAAATTCACTGCCTCTTTCCTTGGTCTTCTCAGGTACAAAGAGGGCGATGGACAGGGAAAGAGAGGTCACTTGGGGTGTTTGCCACTCCTTTTTATAATCTCAGTCCCCCTTTTGAAAAGCATTTCCAGCTGAGAATAAGGAGAAATGTGCATGTTTGGTGTAGAAGGAGGCTTTCTGCTGGTTCTTTCACCTGTGTATGCTCACATGCAAGTTTCCTTTTGTTTCTTCCCTTTTTGTTTGATGACTCTGTTTACTGCTTAAATGCAAATTAAACCAAACACACATAACTGTGTTCAGGACAGACCTGTTTGACGAATTCTGCCTGGGCAGGGATGTGTGGTTTGGAACATGTGCGAATATCATCATACAGGGTAATTTTATAACTTCAAGTACAATGTTGCTACCTATGTTTTACAATAACACAAGACTGACCGGTGAGTTATTAGCTTTAAATGGTATCTTACAAGGCACATGAAATTCTTACAGTAGTGTATATCCTGTGAATACAAGGGTGCATTCCATCACATCATCCCAAGTCCACTTCTTTCTCCTCCTTATTTGGTCAGGTATTCTGCAAGTGTGGAGGTGAAGCCCCTTAAGGCTACAATAGCAGCAGCTACAAAAGAAACGTACAGAGGTTACATTCTCAGTATATTCATTACAGAAAGCAAAACTTAAGATGCAGAACTCTCACCTCTTTCTCCCCCAAAGTTTTAAGTGCTACATGCTCATTCTCACCTTTGCTTGTGATTGCCTGTGCATGGCACCAGTCACAACACCAACCATTATGAGTATGGACAGCTGGGGGTTAGGGAAATGAGGAAGAAATTGCTTGCTTGCATGAAATTCGTAGCAGAGCACACTAGTACTGAATGTTGGCAACATTTTCCATAGGCAGTGGAAACTTATAGGCAGTTATAGCTTATAACTCACACCTGAGGGTAACAAAGGCAGAGAGATCACAGCTGCTCCTAGTGTCCCAAAGCTGCCCAGGCCCAGCTGCCACTAGCCTGTGTACTGCAAAGTTATTGTTAACTGGCATGGGGAAGCCTCCTATCACTGAGGAAAAAAAAAGGCAGCCATCCCTGGAAACATTCAGCAGAGGATTGCAGAATACCTCCATGAAAGTTTCACTGAGCTCTCTCACGAGGATTCAAGGGACATGCCTGTGTATATAAACTGCTACACAAGGTCCTCCTGCCTAACAACTCTAGAGAAGAATGAAAAGCAGATAGCAACACTATCTCTTGATTGTACCATTGCCTCTTCTAGCACAAGTAAATTAATCCAAAGCCAAAAAGTGTGTCCTGCTATTCTGGGGGATGGGACATCCCTGTAATGAAAGATTTATGTACACACTTACCTGAGGTTACTTCCCTTGTGGTGGGCTTGCCCATGCTCAAACAGTGGGACTGCGGTGGAGTAAAAAACAGGTCCTGGCTCACTGAGCAGCTGGATTCCCCCAACCACCTGTCTCCCAAAGTCCTCCTCTTCCTCCTCCTCGTCCTTGCTGTTCAAGGCAGATGCCTGAGACTCGGGTTCCTCAGAAGTATCGATGGTGTTATACGTGTGGTGGTGGGATCTCCGCAAATATGGCATGCAGCTCTTTGTAAAAGCGGCAGGTCTGCTGCTTGGCACCAGATTGATTGTTGGCCTCCCTGGCCTTCTGGTATGCCTGTCGCAGCTCATTGGCTTTCAGAGGGCACTGCTGCTGGTCCCTGCAGTAGTCCTTCTCCTGAATCCCTCAAGCAATCTGCTCAGAGATGTCCATATTTCTATGGCTGGTTCGGAGCTGTGCCAGTAGAGTCTTGTCCTCTCAAGCCAAAGAGATCCAATATCTACTATCTACTCGAGGTAGGAGCGCATCTGGAGCACGTAGCAGACATGGTCAGCGGGACAGCTGCACTCAACAACAGAGAGCTGCTAGGTGTGTTCACCAAGCCCAGCATTCAGGAAAAGGAATTTCAAAAATTCTCATGGCTTTAAAGGGGACAGGGGTATTCCAGTCCCCGTCGCCCTTGGGCAGTGGAGTTCACAGTGGTGACCAGCCCGTGCTGGGTATTGTGAAATAGATGCTGTTAGGGTTGATATAGATAATGCAATGTCTACACATGTGCTGCATCAACCTCTGTACATTGAATTTGGCTCAACTCCACTTGGGGAGGTAGTGTTACTATGTCGGCTTACTAGTCAATTTACATCAGGGGGAGACATGTTTAAGCATAGACATGTAAAACTATGTCGACACAAGGCAGCTTACATTGACATAACTTTGTAGTGTAGATCAGGCCTCAGTTATATTGGCTCTGTCCTCCTAATAGGAGTAAAAAATAATAAAAGCACCTATTTTTGTCAGTGAAATAGATAAAAGGTGGAATACATACAAGGGGCAAAACTACTGTTTAAACTTTCACATTTAGACTACTATTAGAAGAACAGAAAAGAAAAGAAACATAACCGTGCCCAAAGGCAAGACTTCAAGCCTTTCATGCTTACCTCATCACTGTGACAGAACATAGGCGTAAAGACATTCTCTAAGAGGGAAAGGACATGTTCATATGCTTCAAAAAGGCATCGCATAGTTTGAAGTTTCACAACGTCTACATACTGACCTTCAGCAACTGCAGAAAAAAAAATCTTGTTGTGAATATTAATTGGATGTGCAACTGTTGTACATAAAGTTTTTCTGATTTTTATAGGTCTCAGTCTCAGATTAGTCTGTATAAATCCACACAGGAAGCATCCAAAATATTGGAACACTAAAGTGCTTGGTAAAGCAGAATATAAATACATAATAATTTGTAACAGAGATTATGCAGGGAAAATCCAGTAATAGGAGATGGGAGTAGAAGCATGCATGAATGCCACTGGTTTGTTATTTAGTTTAACAGAATGCTTTATAGATTCCGGTATAAATTCTTGATTGCTTCTTTCAATCTCAAACTTACTTCTTTGAATCTCTTCCACAATAAAAGGATCAAATCTAATTTTGTCAACACTTTCATCCAAACAATAGGTTTTGTAGATTTTCTGCACCTCTTCATGAAGAGACATCATTTCAATATCTGATAATTCTGGTTGCAAAATTCTGTCATTAAATTCCTCTGGAAGGTGGGGGAAAGAAAATGCATTGCTGATCAAACTTAACATAAATGATGGCACCTTAAAAACGACACACAGGTTAACTATCAGGGTATGTCGATACTGCAATCGGGAGGTTTGGTTGCAGCATACCCAAGCTAGCTTTGACCTAGCTAATCAAGAACAGCTGGAGTAACAATAGCAGTAAAGCCACAGTAGCACAGGTGGCAGCACAGGATAGCTCTGTCTGTGCAGGAACCTGGGTACATACGCAAGTGGCTGCTAGTTAGTTTAGTTACGCCTACACATAGAATCATAGAAGATTAGGGATGGAAGGCACATCAGGAGGTCATCTAGTCCAACCCCCTGCTCAAAGCAGGACCAGCCACAACTAAATCATCCCTGCCAGGGTTGTGTCAAGTTGGGTCTTAAAAACTTCTGAGGACGGAGATTCCACCACCTCCCTAGGCAACCCATTCCAGTGCATCACCACCCTCCTATTGAAAAGTTTTCCCTAATATCCAACCTGGACCTCCCCCACTGCGACTTGAGACCATTGCTCCTAGTTCTGTCATCTATTACCACTGAGAACAGCCTAGCTCTACCCTCCCTGGAACTTCTTCAGGTAGCTAAAAGCTGTTATCAAATCCCTCCTCATTTTCTCTTCAGCAAACTAAATAAGCCTAGTTCCCTGTTTTAAAATTCATGACCAAGCGGATAGTATCAAAATCTCTAATGCAGTTTCAATTGTAATACTACTTATGGGTTAAATCTAAAGTTTTATAAACTGATCCATAAAAATAAAACTAATTATTGTCTTAATTAACTGCGATAAAACTAATTATTCCCTTCCACAGTAATATTCACAATGTTTCTTTAGAAAAGAATGGAGATATTCATAACCCATAATTTCCAATCTGGGAAATAATCTCTAGGAGTTTGTTCCTTCTTGCTGAAAATCTTGCTTACAAACCACAGCCACTGCTCATTCCTCTACCATTTTGATTCTCAAACAAGTGCTTAGAAAGCAGTCCCTATGACAAAATTTGACTAAGTAAAACGGATACAGTTGCTGAACAACTTTCAACTACCTTCATATTCTACAGAAAGGGGAGACACACTCAGAAGTCAGAACTTTCAAAAATGGCATAAACAAGAAGAGAGATTCTCTCAGAATTTTCATAGTCTGCAGTACATCTTTTTAGAGAGATTGTAGCAATAGTAAATACAGTAATTTCCTTTTAAAAGAAAACCAAGATAACCCAAGCTTTAGACTGTATAACTGACAAGTGCATTTATTCCTTGTGATGAAATTTAAAAAAAAAATCTCAGCTAAATAGAAATACAATTAAAGGCAAAACCCCACAATGAAGCAACATTAACGATGACAAATTCAGCATTCAAATGTCAGGATATATCTAAGTAAAAACTGAACAAAGAACCTGAGCTCAGTCCTTTGCCTGAAGATGCAGTCTCTGATTCCATAATCCATTATAATGGACCAGCACCTAAAGCACTTGTTTAAGTTTAAGGAGTACACCTAGGCATACTATGGTAGTCTTACCTACGGTCAGACAAAACTGCAGCACATGTACTGCCCCTTCCTGTTTCAGAAAGTTCATAAAGCGAAACAAAAGATCTTGCTGTTCTCTAATCTCCTTCAATTCCAGCTTCAGGACCTTAACATGAAGTGGAAAATGCAGTTAGCTTGGATATTTCTTAAGCTTTCATTAAAAATAAACCTTTTCTAACAGAAGCAATGAAAGGAGCACTGGTAATATTACAGATTACACTTACAGATGGTTTTTTATTGCGAGGGTCGGCAAATTTCTGCAGGAATGGAACCAAAGAAGCAGCTGGCTCAGTTGCTTTTTCAGGCTGTAGAAAGAGTGTTGACCAACTGAATAAGATTGACAGCTGACATGCATGAATCAATTATGAATGTTCTCATTTTGTTACTACTCACCGGAGTATCATCAATGAAGATGAGAAGCAAATGGTTCACAGTATCCTAATGGAAAACACAAACAAGTTACAACAAACCAATCTATGAAATCATTTGAAAATCATTCCATTGCCATCCAAATTTCTAGCAAGATTCTGACAATTTTCCTATCTTAAAATTGCAAACATAGCAGAATAATTAAATAATGGTCCTAACAACTTCTAGTTTTATAGTCACACTTGAGTGATCTCTACATCCAGATTCTTAAGTCAGTGAATTTCCCAAATGAGGCATGCAAAGGTGAGAGCTCTGCTTGGCATTTTAATGCCAGTGCAGGTCAGGTGAATTACAACTGACTACTGGAAGTCCCACAAGCTCCACTATTCTTGCCTGCAGCAAACCAGTATGCAGATGTTGAATACAAAATATCCGACAAGTTACTTTCTATTCATTATTTATAAATGCAGTGCCACTTATCTACATGAGCAAGAAGTAAACAAATTAGCATCTATAGGAAATGGCTTTTAGAAAGGTTTGTCTACACACAAAAAAACTGTAACTATACCAGTATAGTTAAAGTGGTACAACCGTCCTTCCTCCTCCTTTCCCCCCCAGTGTAGATGCAGTTATATAGTTATAAAAGTACTTATACTGTGTAGAATAAAATCAAAACAGTAGGCCTTGAACGGGACACACC
>ML675604.1:69508108-69572174 GCA_007922155.1 Mesoclemmys tuberculata | reverse complement strand
TCGATCTTCACCTGAATTGAAGTGGCTGCGTGATTCCTTCCACGACAACTGGCATAGCTTATTCCCATACACAGCTATAGTAAGTATAACTATTTTAGTAATAAATCAGACCTCTAACAAATAGTTATATCAACATAAAAATCAGTATGTAGACCAAGCCTAAGTATTTTTTTTAATTCATGTAACCAAATCATCACTAAATTCAAATTAACACTTCATCACTAAAAAAATCAGAGGATTGGGTATTGGGTTATTTTTCTTTCTGGGAACCAATAAGCAGCCACCACTGATAACACCAATGTGAAGTACTTGTTTCACCACAAAGCACCTCACCATTGGACAAAAAGGAAAACAATGATAGTCTGAGTAAATTAAAATTCTCTCTACTACTCCAGAATCTCACTGGGTCGGCTAAGAAGTCCATGGAGGGAAGGAAAACAGAACCAGACAGGATCTCTCTGATAAGCAATGCCAGGTATCTGAAAGGAAAAAAAAGGCTGCATTACATTCTCATAATAATTCACGTTACTACATTCATAATTTGTAATGGGATGAGATAGGTAAAGTTAGTATTTTTATACTAAAATTTCTTGTTTAATAAAAAGCAGTTATTTTAAAGATATTTCAGCACTCCACACATTCAGTCTCAGAATCACAAGATTTCTAAACTGATTCAATACCTTGAAACTAAGGGGACAAATACACATCTCTTCATTCACCAAACAGCTCATTATTTAATTCTCAGCACTCTCTAACTATCGTGCTTGTGTTTGGAAGCAGATTCTCATCTCAACATGCAGGTTGGCTGGTTTTCAATTCTATGCTGATTATCCCATCCTTGTTCCTTAGTATTAAAACATAGCTTTTTATTGTGCCAATGAAAGTAGTATATATAAGGGTCATGTAGAGTCTTAAGTCCTCCAGCTGGGATCTGCTGTGTGTTTTTTCTATAAATCTTTTCATGGTACACTCTTACAACCTAAAACTAATGTTGTTCTAAAGATGAGGGTCTTGTGAAGCAGGTGCGCCACTATTCTACATCGAACATGCATCAAAAGTCTGCTTACAGAATAAAAGCCTGTCTATGCAGTATGAGTGAATCTGGAGAAAGGGGATCGGGTTTCAGGAGGGACTTAGGTTGATGCAACACACAGAACTCAGAAATGCAAGCTGGTGACCAGGAAGCTACCAGTTGAACACATTTACCAAAACTTGCTATACTGATAAGCAATTTTATACTGGTATAAATTTTACCACATTAGGGGACTGCATTCATTTAACTAAATCGATTTTTCAAGTCAGTTAAATCGGTGCAAAATCTGCATATAGACAATATATCAAACTTCAGTGCTGCCACCTGTCTATGAGAGCACAGCTACTAATGCTTAGTGCTCCCCACACACCCTCCCCAAGTTACTAGTTTGCATTAACACTTTCCACGCCTAGCATTCAGTTTTCAAAAATGAATATTGTGCAGAAACCGGAGTTAGACATGCATCAAGTGAATTTATTTCACTAACACTAAGGGTAGTTACTCATGCAGAATAGCAAAAATGATCTTTCAGCTTTAATAAAGACACTGGTGACTTCCAACTGTAAAAGTGGGTAAGTTGTTGAAAAGCAGCTACTTTTCATTACACTGTTTCCTGCATTGTGATCACCAATGATATACTGTATTATACTGAAACAGCATCACCCAGTTTAAATATCTTACGGTCCCAATAAGCTTTATCTGCTTGACCTGACAATGCACCCTATAGAACTTTTCCAATATTTAGAACAAGCACACTAACTTATCAAGACAGCGGGTCCCAGAAAGCAACATATTATTCTTTTTCTTTTTCTTTTTTTTTCTTTTCTTTTTTTTTTTTTTTTTAATATTTGGAGTTTCATTTGAAACCACAAAGGTAAAAATAAGGAAACTGAGTAGGTGCTGTTGCTCCATTCTCAATTCCCTCTTCCTTCTCCCTAGTTAACAGACACTTAGCCCCTTTGCTGCAGAAATACAAAATCAACAAAAACAGTAAATGTAATTTAAAGAGTGAATTCTTACTTAATACATTTGGTACTTGAACAGAAAAATTCAAAGTTAATATTCTGCCCTTCACCCACTTTACCACCATTAAAAACTGCACCGCTACATGGTATGCAACAATTGTAAATAGTACAACTTCTAATATATTAGATACCTGCAGTCTGTTGCCTTTGGGGGCAGAATATAAGGGAAAAGCAGCTCAGTAAGTTTTCTTAAATAATGAAGTTCATCTCTTCGACTCCTCAAAGCCACATGGAGATCTGGTCCATATTCTTCTAAAGCAGCTTGCTGTAAAAATTCTGCATTTTTCACTGCAAGTAAAACAGAGATATAGGCTATTCCACTCTTTTCCTTCCTACCCTTGTGAAATAATGGCTTAAAAGATTTCTTTCCACTTGGATATGAGACAGTGGTTTTCAAAGCTTTTTCATTTGTGGACCCCTAAAAAATTTTGAATGGTGGTGTGGACCCTTTGGAAATCTCAGACATAGTCTGCGGACTCCCAGGGGTCCACGGACCACAGGCTGAAAACAAATGACATATGATATTACCAAGGTAATATTTTTAACATATGCACAGTTGTCAAAGATACACAAAGTAATAACTGTAGAAGAAAAATACACCTGGACAGAGACTTTGCAGTTTGGCTCTACAGTGAAGAAACTACATAAAATTTCCACTTTCTTTTGTTAAAAACAAAAACTTCTTCACCAAGCCATGATAATAGGGGAATTGGCTATAAGGACTAGGCCTAAAAATTATGCAAGACCTAGCAAAATATAAATTGACCATATTGCATAGGAAACTTAAAATAAAGCAATGACTGAGCTAAAACAGTTGAGCAAAACAGACTTGTAGAAATACGCTCAGTAGAGATATGCTCAACCACAGTCAACTGCCAGGGGCGAGCAACCACAGAACACAGATGCGCTTAGGCAGACTTCTGCAGGATAACTAAACCATGTAAAAGTGTTCGACCTCAGAGTGTTAAGAAAAGCTAAACCACAGTGTGCTCGGAAAAGTAAATAAACACTCAGAGCAGATAGGGGTTCAGTGGACTGCACTGCTCAAGAGGTGGGAATCTACTCTTGAGTCTATCGAGGGGACACCAATCCTAAGAAGCTTACAAGCTCCAGATCCCAGTGACCACCTGTCGAGGATGAGGGTTTTGAATCAAGGATTCAGACCAGAGGCTGAGGCAGAGTCTGACTGCAAGTATAGCATCCGGATAGTTCAGCAGTCTGGTAGAAGACAGAACAAGGAGCAACGGTCTCAAAATTGCAGTGAGGGAGGTCTAGGTTGGACATTAGGAAAAAGTTTTTCACTAAGAGAGTGGTGAAGCATTGGAATGGGTTAGCTAGGGAGGTAGTGGCATCTCCGTCTTTAGAGGTTTTTAAGCTGCGGCTTGACAAAACCCTCACCGGGATGATTTAGCTGAGGATAGTCCTGCTTTGGGCAGGGGGTTGGACTAGATGACCTCCTGAGGTCCCTTCCAACTCTAATATTCTATGATTCTATGACTCAGGGAATCAGGGGGATTTAATTAAGATCTGCAGATCACGAACCCCTAAGGCAATTGCTAGCACACTTATAAGGAATAAAGGTTAATAGGAAATTAAGGGAAATAGGTTTGTTTAGGTTTAAGGATCAAGTGTAAGTTGTGTATAAGTTAAAGGACTTGTCCCAGCTACTATCTGTCGAGGATAAGGATAATCAATAGAGAAGCCCTCGTAAATAGTACTGATCGGTGTAAGTGTTAATTGTCAAATTGGTTGATTGTAAGTAGTATTGTTGATTGTCTTGTTTGTTTGTGTTACTGTCAATAAAGCTATTCATTGATTCAACCTGGGGTCGTCTTTCCAATCGGTCTCGGAATCCTCATAAAAGAACCCGGGTGTCTTGCTACCCGTCCAATTTGACCTTTTCCCTACTAAATTTTAATAGCAGCAAGTAAGCCAATGCAATGTTGTATAGTTTTCAAGGTATTACTGCTGATCAGTTAATGGGCTTACTCTTTGCTTTATTTTTAACTATACTGGAGCCTCTCCATTTGCTTTTACCTAAGTTTCTCCTTACTTGCAAAGCCTAAGCTCTTATTTACTGGTTTGCTCTAAATATAATTTGGAAACATCTGAGACTAGAACTTTAGTTATGTAATGTTCCCTACTCAACATTAAAAGTTTCAACTCACTTTGCTTTGGAAGCAAGACTGAAGCAAGACTTTTTTGTGCTGATTTTCACTGTATTTATACTAAAGCTGACCAGAGCTGTTCACATACCAGTAGCTGTTCTGAGTGAAAGAATAATTATATTTGCAGGTAAAAGCTCTGCACTTTAATCAGCAATAAACACTTTCTAATCCCTTTAAATTACTTCAAGTGCAAGAACTGGGTTGTAATAAATCAGAACAAGGTGTGAATTAATTCAACATTGGCCCTGTGCTAAGAAACACCCTGAAATGAATTAATTGCAAAACAGAATCCGTGAATTAAAAGGCTACAGATAGGTGCAACTAGTATACTGCAATCCCTACACAAATCTCAGTTGTGTTACTTCACAACCACGAAATTACTGAAGTGCAACAATTACTATAGATCCTTATACCTCCTAATGAGATTTAGCTAACTGGCATTGCTGAAAGCAGCAGGAAGATCGAGACCCTGGAAATCATAAATAAGGAGTCAACATATGAGATGGCAGGGAGCTGTCTGAAAAAGTGGAAGGAAAAAGAGACCTTGGAGATGAAGGGTGTAAAAAGAGGAAAAGAAAACAATGGGAAGAAGCCAAAAAGAGAACTGGAACCAAGGCAAGGCAAGTCCAGATCTCTGAACCATGCTGGTGTATGTAGCAACATCTCTGGGGAAGGCTTAGGAAACCTTCATGTTATAAGGAATCATTTTCAGCTATTTACATATTTTTTAATTTCACCTTTTCAGATGAAATTGGGTATATCTGCTGTCAGTCAGGTAGCAATTTTTTCCTGAAAAAAGTCTCAAAAAAACACCCACCCACACAAACTCACAATGTGCCATTTATAAGCACAAGAATGAAAAAATGCAGCTCTTCTGGTAGAAAAATGTTTGCAATTTTCTTCCAAAGAGCTTTAGCACCTTGGCAGGTGGCCATGGAAGCTTTAAATTGACTATGACAGCACGACGAGATGTACCTTTCCTTGTCTGGTGAAAGTTAGATTTGATTTGTCTAGTTATACTTCCTGCGGGCTTACTAACAATCGCCCAAAGTTCCACTGGTGTTCTGCAAAACAGTGCATATAACCTGAGTGGAAATTTCCACTGAAGAGACTGTCAGGATTTCAGTGGACATACTCTTGCATCCTTAAATGAAGTGGAGTGAAACTGTAGGTTTAACAAACAAAGGATTGTGGAACATAACCTGAGAATGCGCATATGAAAGAAGGCAAGGCTCCAGGGTACTGTATTCTTCCATAGGCTATGATCAGGTGCAAAGGGGTGAAGGTCTCTGTCACACTGATTGCACTGTTGTGCGGTACAGAGCATTCTACTGCTTCCAAGTAAATAGCCAGATGTCGCAGAATTTTCATTTTTCTTTTTAAAGAGCAAGGGATATGGCATACATAAAGACTACATTTCAGAGAACGTCAAGATTGCAAAGCAAAGCACTGAAAAATCCAGAAATGGATAAAGTTAAGGTTGCTTGTGCCAACTTAACTCTATTCCCTTTTGATTATGCAATACTATAACCTTTACTAACGTGATTTTACTTTTTCTGCAGAACCCATGCTTTACTCAGGCCCCAAATCAGCAAGTAGGCCTGCCTACGAGCATGCCTTACTTCAAGCATAAAAGTAGTCCCACCAATTTCAACAGCAGTACTCATGAGCTTAAAGTTAAGCACATTCTGAAGTATCTTGCTGAATCAGAGCCTCAGTGAATATACTGGATAGTGACATGGTAAATTAGCACAGGGAATGGGTAATGGGTCCAAAACATTCCTACCTCATTCACTCCACTAGATATGCTATCTGCTGAGAATGACAAGAATCTGGTGGATCTGAATAATGGTGGAGCTGTTAAAACAATAGACTAGGATCTCAGATTTTAGTTCTAGTCCTGCCTCTGCTATACATTTTCTGTGTGACCACTAAACTGGCAAGTTGCCAGTCTTTCTATCCTCATTTTACAGATGCAAAATGGAGGTACACTTGTTGACCCCCTAGGGTAACAAGATGATAAATTCAGCAAACTTTTTAAGAGCATTTACATTTGTATAAAATCCTGAGGAAAAAGTTCTTTATTCAATGCAGGTATTGAATGGTGTGCAGTAGTTAAGGCATGGGGAGCCACATAGTGAAAAATGAGGATACTAAAACAGCTTTTTACCCCAAGAACTTCCCTGTTAATTTGCTAAGTACTGTCTAAGCTGCACATTGAGGCCTGATGTCCTGCAGAAAATGTGACTGTAAGTAAAGACTAAATTTCAATGCATGCACACAGAGGCCAAAGTTAAGGCTGTCTGTCCATTGTAAGTATAAGTTACGTACTTGGGTTGGTTTAATTTAATAAATTATGGGTGACATCACACTAGTTATAAAATTAACAATTTGCAATGGTTTAGTTACATTAGTTTAGTTTTAGTTAGTAAATTATATATAATATCGTTTAGTTTTCATTAAATAACATCCACATATATTTGCACATCCTTTTATTTACTGTTGTTCATCTGGAATCCAGCAGAAATGCCTCGAGAAAAATATCTAAAATATTGCTCTGAATTGGACAGAAAACATTCCTGCTCCACACCCCAGGCAAAAACTGTGTATTTCTAAATTAACCAGCTGCACAGATGTTGAATCATAAACCAAACAAATACTTTTTGCATTCAGTCATTGTCCAAATTTGGCCCTCTATCTGCCAGACAAGCACAACAGAGGAAGGGGTGATGCTTTTTTTTTTTTAAATGAAGGCAATGGCAGATTTCAGAATGAACAGATTAGCCAAAACACTGGCAAATGTGCAGCATCATAAGAATGACCATACTGGCCCGGACCAATGGTCCATTTAGGTCAGTATCCTGTCTGCCGACAGTGGCCAATACCAAGTGCTACAGAGAAAATGAAAAGAACATGTAATCATCAGTGAGCCATCCCCTGGCACCCATTCCCAGCTTCTGGCAAAGAAAGGCTAGGGACAGTTCAGACAGTTTTGCATCCCTGCCCCTCCAGGCTAATAGCCACTGACAGATCTATTCTCCATTAACTTATCTAATTATTTTTTTTTAGAATCATAGAAAATTAGCATTGGAAGGGACCCTCAGGAGGTCATCTAGTCCAACCCCCTGCTCAAAGCAGGACTATCCTCAACTAAATCATCCCGGCAAGGGTTTTGTCAAGCTGCAGCTTAAAAACCTCTAAAGATGGAGATGCCACCACCTCCCTCGGTAAGCCATTCCAATGCTTCACCACCCTCCTAGTGAAAAACTGTTTCCTAATTTCCAAACTAGACCTCCCCCAACTGCATCTTGCCTTGCTCTGTCATCAGCCACCACTGAAAACAACCTAGCTCCATCCTCCCTGGAACCCCCTTTCACGTAGTTAAAGGCTGCTATCAAATCTCCCCTCGTTCTTCTCTTTTGCAGACTAAACAAGCCTGGTTCCCTCAGTCTCTCCTCTTAAGTCTTGTGCTTTGGCCCCCTAATCGTTTTTGTTGCCCTCCGCTGGACTCTCTCCAACTTGTCCACATCCTTTTTGTAGTGGGGGGCCCAAAACTGGACACAATACTCCAAATGCAGCCTCACCAATGCCAAATAGAGGGGAATAATCACTTCCCGCGATCTGCTGGCAATACTCTTACTAATGCAGCCCAATATGCCATTAGCCTTCTTGGCAACCAGGGCACACTGCTGACTCATATCCAGCTTCTTATCCACTGTAACCCCCGGGTCCTTTTCTGCAGAACTGCTGCCTAGCTCGTCGGTCCCCAGTCTGTAGCTGTGCATGGGATTCTTCCGTCCTAAGTGCAGGACTCTGCCCTTGTCCTTGTTGAACCTCAAATAGATTTCTTTTGGCCCAATCCTCCAATTTGTTTAGATCCTTCTGTATCCTATCCCTCCCTTCCAGGGTATCTACCACTCCCCCTAGCTTAGTGTCATCTGCAAACTTGCTGAGGGTGCAATCTACCCCATCCTCCAGATCATTCATGAAGATGTTGAACAAAACCGGCCCCAGGACCGACCCCTAGGGCACTCCACTTGTGACCTGCTGCCAGCTAGACATGGAGCCATTGATCACTACTCATTGAGCCCTTTGCTTTAGCCAATTCTCTATCCATTTTGTAGACCATTCATCCAACTCATACTTTTTTAAACTTGCTGATAAGAATACTGTGGGAGACTGTACCAAAAGCTTTGCTAAAGTCAAGGTATATCACGTCCTCCGCTTTCCCCTCATCCACAGAACCAGTCACCTCTTCATAGAAAGCAATCAGGTTGGTCAGGCATGACTTGCCCTTGGCGAATCCATGTTGACTGCTCCTGATCACCTTCCTCTGTTTTAAGTGTCTTAAAATGGATTCCTTGAGGACGTGCTCCATGATTTTTCCAAGGACTGAGGTGAGGCTCAATGGCCTGTAGTTCCCTGGATCCTCTTTCTTCCCTTTCTTGAAGATGGGCACTATATTTGCTTTTTCCCAGTCATCAGGGACCTCCCCCAGTTGCCATGAGCTTTCAAAGATAATAGCCAATGGCTCTGAAATCATATCAGCTAACTCTCTCAGCACCCTCGAGTGCATTGCATCTGGCCTCATGGACTTGTGTATGTCCAATCTTTCTAAATAGTCTTGGACCTGTTCCTTTAGCACTGTGGGATGTTCACCTCCTCCCCATTCCATGCTGCCCAGTGCAGTAGTCTGGAGCTGACCTCGTCTGTGAAGACAGAGGCAAAAAAGGCATTGAGTATCTCAGCTTTCTCCTCTATCACTAGGTTGCCTTCCCCATTCTGTAAGGGGCCCACACTTTCCCTAATCTTCCTCTTGTTGCTAACATACCTGTAGAAACCCTTCTTGTTCCCCTTCACATCCCTTGCTAGCTGCAACACCAATTGAGCTTTGGCCTTCCTGATTTCATTCCTGCATGTTCAAGCAGTATTTTTATAATCCTCCCTGGTCACCTGACCAAACTGCCTCTTCTTTTAAGCTTCTTTTTTTGTGTTTAAGCTCACCAATGACTTCTTTGTTAAGCCAAGCCTACCACACTTGCTATTCTTTCTGCATATCGGGATTGTTTGTTCCTGTGCCCTCAATAAGGCTTCTTTAAAATACAGCCAGCCCTCTTGGATTCCTTTCCCCTTCATATTAGTCTCCCAGGGGATCCTGCCCATCAGCTCCCAGAGGGAGTCAAAGTCTGTTTTTCTGAAGTCTATGGTCCGTATCCTGCTGTTCTCCTTTCTTCCTTTTGTCAGGATCCTGAACTCGACCATCTCATCTAATAACCTTGTTATTAGTCTTGGCCTTTACAACATCCTCTGTCAAGGAGTTCCACAGGTTGACTGTGATGTGTGAATACTTCCTTTTGTTCATTTTAAACCTGCTGCCTGTTAATTTCATTGCATGACTAGTTCTTGTGTTATAAGGAGTAAATACCAGTTTCTTATTTACTTTCTCCACACCAGTCATGATTTTATAGAACTCTATCATATCCCTGCTTAGTCTAGTCATCTCTTTTCCAAGATGAAAAGTCCCAGTCTTATTAATCTCTCATCAGAAGTTTTAGGCTTAGAATTTTAAATTTATAAACCATTTTAAATAAACAAAGCACTGAAGTATATAAAAATGTTTCACTGTACCTTTCTGTCTGGCTTTAGCTACGATTTCTATATGTTTCATTGCTGCCTTTAGCATTTTCTTTGTTATAACAGACGGAATATCCACCTAAAAGAATAAATTTAAAGTTAAGGGAAAAACAAATTCTCTCTAGTTACTAAAGAGGATTACTATCAAAAGTATGTATCTATGCAATTTATTAGTAAAATTAAAATACCAATCTATTCATAAAATAATATTTGTTTTTAGCAAATGTAACCACAGTAATTGACAGCATGCTCATTTTCATGGGAAAGCAAAGTACTTACAATTACAAGTTAATACAATAGAATCCCTATTGCATGAACCATTTAGGGACTGAGAAAGTCATAACATTAAAAAATTCAAAATATTGAACTTTTCAAAGTTAGTCATAGTAGATAAGGTGCATAAGTTAATTTACTACTTGTTTAATGATAACGTACATAACAAATGGTAACAAATGCATACGGTATGCATACTACAATCATATATAGGCTCGACAGAATTCAGTTTGTTGTTTTTAATAATTTCAACAGATAAATTCTTAAAATTAAACTTTATTCATTTAAATTTTCAGTTACAGGAACCTATGGGAGGAATTCAGACATTGGGGGGATAAATAATTATTTAATGACAGCAGATGCTGAGATTCAAAAAGTTAAAGCTTTATATCAATTAAAACATGAACTGTCAACATTATGTCAAAATATACTAAGTAAATATCCTTAAATCCAACTCTAGTGAGTTCTCAAGGGCCATTTTTCTTACTTTGCCCATCTGTACAACAAAAATCTAATCCCACAAGTCTTTTCATACAGTACTGTATGTACATACTGTACTGTAGTGTCCTTTAGTAACTGGTGAAAGGAATCACTGACTTTTCTTTGATGGATAAAAAAGGTTCATATAACTGGTTGTTCATTATGATTGGTGTTTCTAAACATAGTGAAACCCCAATTTTATAATATCCGACAAACATCCTAAACATCATTTGCATACTTATTGTCAAAATGGAAATCTGTTGAATGGTACATCTGCAGAAATAATAAAGCTTAACTCAATCCTTTCAGGATCACTTTAAATGAAACCAATTTCTACTCCATGAAGGCTGCTCTGGCCACTATCAAGGCAATACGCACTCTCCAGCTTTGGCTCCTGAGCATTAAGGCCAACAAGGACCATGAGCAAAGTGAAGGCCATACTCCGTCCACAGGCCAGAGGATATCCTATGTCACTCAGGCGAATTCCTCAAGCCAACGAGCCACAGACTTCCAGAGTGCTGAGTCCAGCCTCTTCACGCGCAAAAAGAAGAGCATTTAGGGGAGTGAATACAGGAAAAAAATATCAGAACAATCCTTTCTCCTGATGTTTCAAACCAAGAAGATTTTATACTACAAAAGTCTAAGTTAAATAAAAATAAATGAAATGTAATGGATGGGATCTGTCCTTATTGTCTTGTCTCCACTCATTTTAACTCATGTTCCAATAAATTTAATATGAGAGTTAGAAATATTAATTCCAAGAGATTAAAAACAAGCAAAGACTTCTAATTCCAACTAAAGGGCTTGTCTACACTCATGCTTTTGCCAGAAAAACTTTTGTCGCTCAGGGGTGTGGAAAGAAACACTTCGCTGAGAGACATACATTTTGCTGGCATAAGCGTGAGTGCAGACAAGTCCTATGGCATAGCACTTTAAAAAGTGACTTATAAGAGGAATTTAAATTTTCCGTCTTTTACAATGTGTTGAATTCTCCCTCCTTCCCCCCAAAATAAATCTACAAGAAGCATTACAGCACACCTGAGAACTTCCAAGAAGAAAATGAGTTCTATATTACTAATTCTTTTCAATTGGTTAATAGGGCATTCAATGTAGCTTGCTATAGTGGAAGAAATCTGACAATTTTCTTTGTAAGCTGCTTACCAAGTCACTTTTCTAAACTCAGTACATTCAGTGATCTACACATCACAAAACCACCACTGCAGTCTTCCTCGTTCCATGTGATGTATAAACTCTCACACTCTGAATTACATGCAGAGTAGTTTTGTAGTCATGTCAATCAGGGAGATTAGAGAGCCAAGGTGGGTGATGTAATCTGTTTTATTGGACCAATGTCTATTGGCAAAAGAAACAAGCTCTCAAGCCACACATAGCTCTTTTTCAGGTCTGGGAAAGATACTTTCAGCATCACAACAAAATGCAAGGTGGAACAAATTGTTTAGCATAAACACATATTATAAGGGACCATTCAAGATAGAGCGTCCCATTAACACTTCTGCAGTCATAGGCCAAAGAGCATGTTAGTAGGTTATAGGCTGTTGTAATAAACCATAAATCCAGTGTCTCTGTTTAGTCCATGATTTTTAATGTCTAGCAGAGTAATTAATTTAAATTCCCAGGCTTGTCTTTTGAAACTGTGTGTAGATTTCCTTTGAGGATAAGGATTGAGAGGTCAGACACCAAGTGACTGCCTTATGAAAAGTGGTCACCAATAGTGTTAGGGTATTTTTGTTCTTTATCATCTTCCTGTGTAAATTCATTCACGAGCATAGTGATTATCCAGTTTCACACACACAGTTGTTATTGGGGCATTTTGTGCACTGGATGAGGTACATCACATGTGATGGGCATGTGTAGTATTCATGAATCCTAAAAGGTGTGGTGTGGGGGGTGTTGATCATTGCAGCTGTGGAGATGTGCCTTCAGGTTTTGCATCCATTGTTTTGGCAGGATCTGATGTCGCTTTGAGTTGATGTGTCCTGGTCTGTAAGAAGCTTACTTTTGATGATGGAGCTTGAAGAGGCTTTTGGGGGGAGGGGAGGGAGGGAGGTGTTTGAAGGTCAGAAAAGGGGGTTCAGGAAAGATTTCTTTCAGGATGGGGTCCCCGTCGAGTATGGTTGTAGCTGTTTGATGGTACCCTGTATGGGTTCCAGTGTGGTAGGACAATTAGGGGTGAGCAGTCAGAGAGGGTTTTATTTCTGTATTGAAACAGATTCTCTCAGGGTATTTGGGTGGCACGTTGTATGATTCAATCTACTTCTCTGGTGGAATGTTCTTGTTTGGTGAAGGTGGTTTTAAGTGTTTTAAGGTGTATATCCTGGACTTTCTCCTCAAAGCATATTCTGTGATATTTGAGTGCCTGGCTGTAGATAACAGATTTCTTGCTGTTTGGAATGATTACTGGATCTATGAAGATAGGTGTAGTGATCTCTGCGTTTTTCTTGAATATGGTTGTCTGTAGACTTCTATTGTTGAAGCTGATTTTGGTGTTCAGGAAGTTGATGCTAGGATGAGTGTTCCAAAGAAAATTCAATGGACAGAGGGTGATTGCTGAATTGTGGAAGAAATCTATAAGGGGGTTTAAGCTGTCTGTCCAATGGATGAAAATATCATTATAATCTCACGTATTTGTCCAGAAATTCCGTGGTGCATTTGTCCTGAAATTCTTCTTCAGTGTGGCCCATGATGAGTTGGGCAGATCTGAGTGCCAACCTAGTACCCGTTGCTGTTCCCAGGGTTTGGACAAAGTGTTTGTTGCTGAATGTGAAATTGTTATGGGTAAGGATGAAACGTATGAGTCTGGCAATGTGTTTGGGGTGGATATCTAAGGGTTGTCCATTGTCTTGTAAATATTTGAGGCAGGCAGCTATGTTGTCATTGTGAGGGATTTTGGTGCATAGGGAAGTGACATCCACAGTGATGAAGATGGTGTTCTGAGGAAAACTGTTAATACTGAAGACATTTTGGAGAAAATCATGTGTGTCCTGGAGGAAGCTGGCCCTTTGCGTGGGGAGTGATTTGACAGTGCATTCTGCGAGTCTTGATATTCTTTCAGTAAGAGTGCTGTGGTCAGATATGATGGGTCTGCTTATGTTCCTTTGTTTATATATCTTTGGAAGCATGTAGAAGTTCCCTGGGGTGGGTTCATGGGAGGAGGAGTTTGTAGAGTTTCTCTTGGAGTTGTCTATGAAGGATTTGATATCATCTTTAAATTCCTGGATAAACTGTGGTGTCGGGTCTTCTTTGAGTTCTTTATAGTAGGTGGTGCCCGAGTGCTGTCAGTTGGCCTTGTTGTCATCAGAGTTGAGGATTACAATGGTGCCTCTTTTGTCTGCTGGTTTGATCGCTATCTGGTGGTTACAGTTCAGGGACTATATGGCTCTTTTTGTCCTATGAGTGCAGAGACGTTAACAGGCCATTCTACATTGAATGGTCCCTTACAATACGTGCCAACTAAACAATCTGTTCCACTTTGCACTTTCCTGTGATGTTGGGACTACCTTTCCCAAATCTGGAAAAAAAAAAAAAAAAGTATCTAAACTTCTGTAACTGCTGTTCTTCAAGATGCGTTGCACATTCCATTCCAGTGTAGATGTGTGTGCTGCTGCAATTTTTTCCCCTAGCAGTATTCGTCAGGTCGGCTCCAGCACCCTCTAATGCTGTGTACTCATAGCACCAGTATAAAGAGCCCTGCCAATCCCCAGCCCCTTCAGTTTCTTCTTACTGACTGACTCCAATAAGAGGGGATGGACGGTAGGTTTGGAATGGACATGTGTAACACATCTTGAAGAACAACAGTTAGACGGTTAGTAACTGTTTTTTGTTCTCTGAGCGCTTGCACATGTCCATTTCCACGTAGGTGACTCACAAACAGTTGCACAGGAGGTGAGCTTGGAGTTCAAGTACAGGCTAAGTGCAAAACTGAGTGGCCAAAGTTGACATAATTTCTGGCCTGTTGGGTAATGGCTGAGGACAAGGTTGCTGCCCTTCAGATGTCCTGAACAGGAACTTGTGCTAGAAAAGCAGCTGAAGAGGCCTGTGATCTTGTGGAATGAGCAGTCAGATTAGCCAGAGGCAGGACACCAGTGAGCTCATAACATGCATGGATGCATGAGGTAATCCAAGACTAAATCCTCTGGGAGAAGATGGGAGGGCCTTCGTTCTCTTTGCTAATCGTTATGAACAGCTGGGTTTATCTGCGGAATGGTTTCGTCCTTTGTGTGTAGTAAGCTAGGGCATATCTAACATCCAAGAAATGTAGATGCTGCTCCTCTCTGTTCGCAGGTGGTAGAATACCGGCAGAAAGATTGCTTGACTGCAGTGGAATTGCGAAACAACCTTTGGGAGGAACGTCAGCTGTGGACATAGCTATATTTTATCCTTGAAGAAGGTCATATATGGTTGTTCCAATGTGCAGGAACAGATTTCTGAAACCGTCTGGCCGAAGTGATGGCTACCAAGAAGGCCACTTTCCAAGAGAGGTGCAACAAGCACGCTGCTAGATGCTCACACAGGGAACCTGTAAGTTTTAACAGTGCAAGGTTTAGATCTCAGGGAAGAATCGGCTTTCTGATGTAAGGGTATACCCTCTCCAAGCCTTTAAGGAAATGTATAATGATCTTGTGCAAAAAGACAGATCAGTTGCCGACCTTGAAATGGAAGGCCGAGATGGTTGCGAGATGGACCTTGACCGAAGAAAGTGCCCAACCCTGTTGTTTAAGAAGTAGAAGATACTTCAATATGAGTTGCAATGAAGATTGTATAGACAGAATTCTACAATGGGAAGACTAGGTTGAGAATTGCTTCAATTTTGCAAGGTAAGTAGCCCTAGTGGAGGGTTTTCTACTGACCTAAACAGATTTGCTCCAAGTAAGCGTCCTCCTCAGATTCAGCTAGAGATATTCCAGACCATCAAATTAAGAGAGCTGTGGTTCAGATGGAGCTGACAACCGTAGTCTCAGAAGATCAGGTCCAACTGTAGCGGAGGCAGTAGTGGGGTCTCCACCAAAAGGCTTAAGAGAGCAGCGAACCAATGTTGCTTGGGCCATACTGGGGCTATGGGGATGATTTGCGCTCAGTCCTGCTTGATCTTCATCAGAACCTTGTGTATCATCGGGATAGGAGGAAAGCATAATACATGTGATTTGTCCAGGATAACAGGAAGGCATCTGTAAGAGATTCTGGGCAGTGGCCTCACAGGGAGCAGAACTGGTGGCATTTTCTGTTGTTTCAGGTAGCAAATGGGTCTATAACGGAAGTCCCCTACCGTTGGAAGATCATCTTCGTGCTGCCCAGTCGAAAAGACCACTTCAGCAAGAGAAGAAAAATGGGCTGAGATGATCTACTAGCTGGTTCTGTGTTCCCAGAAGGTATGATGCTGCTAAATTGATTGTGTGTGAAATGTGGAACTCCCACAGATAGATTGCTTCCTGACATGGCAGGGAAGAGTGTGCTCCAGCCTGTCTGTTCATGTAGCACGTGGAAGTCATTTTGTCCGTGAGAACTAAACAGCCTTGTCTGTAATGTGGGGTAGGACCACCTTGAGCTCCCTGGCACTGACATGAAGAGAGCTCTTCTTGAGACCATAGGCCTTGAGTTCTGAGGGACCCTAGATGGGCTCCCCAGCCAAGAGCTGACACATAAGATACTAGCATCATCAATGGTTGTGGCCAGAAAAAAGGTACTCCCAAACATACTAAGCAATTGTTCAATGAATGGAGGACTTTAGCAGGAACAGTGAGCACCAAGTCCAGGTGATGTCACAATGGTGAGTATACCGTGGCCAGCTAGGCTTAGAGAGATCTGAGATGTAGCCTTGTGTGTTGCACTGCGTATGTGCATGAAGCTTGGAGGGACCTTATCAGGGCCATGATTGACCAAAACCATCGTCCGGAAGCAAGGACCTTGCTCATATGGAATCGAGAACCGCACCAATGAACTCTATTCGTTGCACAGGGATAAGGATGGATTTCCAATCATTTATCAGTAGGACTCATGTCCGGAAGGTCAGTTGAATGAGACAGATGTTGGACTCCACCTGAGCTCTGGATCAGCCTCGGACTAGCTAGTTGTCAAAGCATGGCAATATGTGAATTCCCCTTTTTCTGAGAAAAGCTGCCACCACTGTCATACCTTTGCTGAAGACCTGTAGGGCGGCCGACAGAAGAACCGGGAATTGAAAATATATTTGGTGGGACCCTTCTGTGTCTAGGGTAGCCACCTGAAAATGCCAAGGTCAGGGCAGGCTGTAAAAGGAAAGCAGATTCTCCCAGCACTGGTGGGTGACACTGAAGTCAGACTCCCCAACAAGCCACAAACAGCACTTCTGACTCCCCACATTAGGTATCAAGAAGCCAAAATACAAATATACACAGCTCCCTTTACTGCATTTCAGTCTCTGGCATCCAATCAGCCAGTAGGTCCAGTAAAGAGACCAGTTATTTAAACTTTATGCTCTTTTCCAAAAAAGGTTCTCCTGACCCCAAAGGGTCAGCCACAGTACCAGATCAATATAAGTTTACATCTTACTCAAAATACCATGCTGCCAGCCAATCTTTAATAAATAAAACTAAAGGTTTATTATAAAAAGAAAGAAACAAACTATAAGATAAATGTTAAAGGATTAAAGCAATCAGATACATACAAATGATTTGAAAGTCCATATATTCAGGTTTCTAGGAGAACTGTGCAGTCAGCAAGCTTGTATAGTCCCTCTGGTATACATCAAATACCTGGATGGGTCTCAGTCCTTTGTTTCACAGCTTCAGTTGTAGATGGGTTGGTCCAGAAGTAGACAGGCAGCTGAAGGCTGAACAGGACTGAAGACAAAATGGATCCCAGGCCTCTGCCTTTTATGTCCTCTGGCCTTTACCATACTGCGTGTACAATTTCACAGGAACCAAAATGGAGTCCAGATTCACATAAGCAAGTCCTGGTGACTCATCAGGTATATCCCTGGTTTCTCCCCCTGGACCTCTTCCACCTGTGAATCTCTTAATGGGCCATTAAGCAGGCTATTGTTCTGCAGTCATCCTGTCTGAGGTGTTACCCAGACACATCGCAATTTGAGATACATATATCTCAACCATATCCATAACTTCCATTACACATATAACACATGAACATAAACATTATCATCTTAGCACATTATAGCCTTTCTAACAGTACCTGACATGGCATATCTCACATGAATTATTATGATTTTGACATACTGATGTCAAACAATATAATAAATGCCCTCCCCAATCCAGCCAGCATGACACTTGGATAACAACAAAATTTAGGAACCTTCTGTGTCCTTAGAAAATCGCTATGTGGAAATGTGTCCTTTAGCTTGAGGAAATGTGTCCTTTAGCAATCCTCTGGATCTAGCAAGAGAATGATGGAAGCCAAGGAGATCATGCAGAACTTTAAGTTCTTGAGATAGCAGTTGAGATGACAAGTCTAGGAGTAGTCAGACTACCTCTGGCTTTCAGAATTAGAAAGTAATGGGAATAGAACCACTTTCCTCTTACTTGATTGGAACCTCTTCCACGGCTCCCACCTGAAGGAGGGACTGAACTTCTTGTTCCAAAAGTTGCTCACAACAAGGGTCCCTGAAGAAGGATGTGGAGTAGGGGTGAGAAGGTGGGGTAAACAAAAATTGGAGGTTGTATCCCATTTTTATTGTGCTTAGTACTCAACATTCCAAGGTAATGTGGGTCCCGGCACTAAGGAAACAGAAAAGTTGGTTGGAAAACAAAGGGGTAACTGGAACCGATACTAAGGGGACCGAAATGTCAGTCTTGAGCGCCTCATCAAAATGAATGCTTCAAGCTCCTCAAGTGTCTGGCAGTTAGCATCAATACTGTTGAGGAAGTCAGTGAAGGAGGTCTAAGTCTGAACCCCCTGCTCTCTCTCTTCTCTTGGTCTTGCCTGGTTGGCTGGGCAAAGTAATGGCCTGTCTGTTGGGGCCAGTAGTGCTTTCTGGATACCGCTGGGATATAGAATCCCAGAGATTTCAGGATCACCTTGGAGTCTTTAAGACCACTGAGTCTAACATCTGTTTGCTCTGAGAAGAGCGAGGATCCTTCAAAAGGAGAGATCTTGGTTTGTTGTATCTCCTGGGGAAACGCAGGGGACTACAACCACAAGCTTCTGCACATGGTTTCAGCCATGGCTATCGATCTGGCTGTGGAATCAGCGGCACCAAAGCTGCCTATAAAGAGATTCTTGGCACTGTTTTCCCTTCTGCAATTAATGAAAAAAACTCCTGTCTGGCATCCAGGGGGAGCAAGTCCTTAAATTTTTGCATAGACGCCTAATATTAAAATCACAGCTTCCTAGCAAGGCTTGCTGGTTCACTATATGGAGCTGTAGACATCCTGTGGATTAGGCCTGCTGGCCAAACAGGTCTAACTTTAACGGGTCTTTCATTTTGGGTGTGGAACCTGCTTTGCGGTTGATCACTTTCATTGGCAGCTTTCGCTACCAGGGACCCCAGAGGAGGGTGCAGAAAGGGAAAGTCATACCCTTTGGCTGGTACAAAGTATTTCTGTTCCGTATGTTTCCCTATAGAAGGGATGAAAGTGGGGTCTGCCACAGTGCCTTAACTGGGTCCAGGAAGGCCTCAATGAATGGTAAAACTACTTGTGAAGGACCCGCAACTGACTACACATCCAGAAGACTATGTGTTGTTTTCTGGACCACGTCTGAACTCTCATATCCAAGTTCGAGGCCACCCGCTTTAATAAGTCTGATAATCCTTGTGGTCATATTGTGGAGGGGGATGCACTTGCTGTCACCACCGCCTTATCTGGAGAATAGAAGGAGGAAGCTATGATTGGCTGAGGGGCCTTCACCACTCCTTTTATTGGCCAAGACCTGCAGGGTTTCTTCCTGGGGCTCGGTACCGGAGTCCGGGTTGGGAGTCTTGTGATGCAACACTGGGTGTGCCCTACTCTTTGAGGCCACAGAGTACTTTGAGAGGGTGCCCTGGCATGAGGGAGGGGTTCCAAAATGGTCATTGCATGGCGGCCAGTCTCCACGGACCAGGTGGCCAAGTGTTCGGAGGCATCCCTGCAGGTAGGGTCAAAGTAGGGTAGGAATGGCTTGAGCAGCAGAATGGGTGGCTACGACGATGGGAAGAGTAGGACCCCACTTTGAACCCTGATGAAGGGGACAAACTGTAGCATGGCCAGTGCCTATCCCCTCAGTACCAGTGATTGGTATTGCAGAGATGTCCATGCTGAGGTTACCTGGGGATTTTCCACAGGGTGAAGGCTGGGAGATGGCTCTTTGCCATTCAGCGGTACTGGTGGTGCCAAATCCTGAATCTCATGGGACACAGGGACTGGTAATAAAGAGTAGGTTCCTAGCTAATGCAAATGCCTCTGAAGTCAATGGTACCATGAACTGAGTGGTACACTGTCTGCCTGAGGGCGGTGCCTCCGGTGCTGGAGTCAGTGGAGCTTTCAGAGGTACCAAAGCTGAAGGTACCAGCTGTTGTAGTGCTGTAGAGAAAGAGCAGCCTGACACGGGTCTTGTTCTATCCTGGTCCCCATGCCTGCTTGCCTTCGGCATTGGGGATCAGTTCTTCTCCTGCTGCTTTCTGTGCTTCTTCTTCAGCATCAGAGATGAAGACCAGTGCCGGGATTTACGACCAGTGAGTGGAGTGTCCCACATCAAAGCTGAGGTGCTTGGTGCTGAGTCTGAGCATGGCTCTTATGGCTGCCTCCATGAGAAGGATCTTCAACCCCTTTCTGGCCTTTTTAGGTGCGGGGTTTGAAGTCCCTACAAATCTGGCAGTGGTCTTTCATGTGAGATTCCTCTAAGCACTTAAGACAGCGCAAATGTGAATCACCCAAAGGCATCAACTGGCCACAGGAAGTGCAGGGTTTGAAGCCCAGTTACAAAGACATGCCCCAGCGCCAGGAAGCGAACAAACCCCGCCAACTAAGTGCAGAGGTGTCCAAATCAATCAACAGTACTATGATATAACATGGTTACTTACCAGTAACTGTTGTTCTTCGAGATGTGCTGCTCATATCCATTCCAATTAGGTGTATGTGTGCCTTTGTGCATGGTTCCCAGACAATTTTTTCCCCTAGCAGTCCCTGTAGGGGCCGGCTCCAGCGCACCCTGGAGTGCCACGCTCATGCCGTGGTATATAGGGTGCCGCCGGCCATGCGGACCCTCAGTCCCTTCTTTCTGCTGACTCCGACAGTGGGGACGGAGGGTGGATGTGGAATGGATATGAGCAACACATCTCGAAGAACAACAGTTACTGGTAAGTAACTATGTTTTCTTCGAGTGATTGCTCATATGCATTCCACTTAGGTGATTAACGAGCCATACCTGGAGGCGGGTAGGAGTCAATGGTGAGCTGCTCGCAGCACGGCTCTGCCGACTCATGCATCCTCCCTCGACTGCTGTACGATAGCGTAGTGCGAAGCGAAGGTGTTGACCCATGACCAGGTGGCGGTCCTGCAGATGTCGTCCAGGGGACCCATTCCAGGAAGGCCGCCAATGCGGCCTGGGCCCTTGTGGAGTGCGCCGTCATGACCCTAGGAAGCTGGACGCCTGCACGCTCGTAGCAGAACTTGATGCAAGCGGTGATCCATCTGGAGATGCACTGCGTGGACACCGGGGATCCCTTCATCCTGTCTGCCACCATGACGAAGAGTTGCGTAATCCTCCGGAAAGGCCTCGTCCTCTCTATGTAGAAGGCGAGGGCTCTCCTCACATCCAGGGTGTGCAGTCTCCTCTCGTCCTCCGACCCATGTGGTTTAGGAAAAAACACGGGAAGGAAAATGTCTTGGTTATAATGGAATTGGGAGACTACATTAGGTAGAAAAGCTGGATGCGGTCTCAGCTGAACCTTACCCCGGAAGAACACGGTTTAGGGAGGCTCCGAGGTCAAAGCTCTTACCTCAGAGACCCTCCTAGCTGAGGTAATGGCCACGAGGAAGGCCACGAGGAATGGCCACGAGGAAGGATCAGCAGGGGGCAGATGGCCAAGGGCTCGAAGCGGGGCCCCCGTCAGCCTAGCGAGGACCAGGATGAGATCCCAGGGAGGCATCAGGTCACGGACCTGCAGGTAAAGCCTCTCAACCCCCTTGAGGAACCTCACCAACATAGGATGGGAGAACAAGGACTGTACCTCCATCGGCTGATGGAAAGCTGAGATGGCCGCTAAGTGCGCCCTGAGGGAGGCTAGCGCTAACCCCTGGAGCCTAAGCTGCAGCAGGTACTCGAGGATGGCCTGCACGGGGGACATACCGGGGGTTATGCCCCGTGACTCCGCCCAGCAGGTGAATCTCCTCCACTTGGCCTTGTACACGATATGCGTGGAGGGCTTCCTGTTACCCAGCAGAACACTGCGCCGAGCAGGGTCTCTCCGCCTCCATCAGCCAGAGAGTCTCCAGGCCGTCAGGTGCAGGGAGTCCAGGTTGGGATGCAGCAGGTGACCGTGGTCCTGGGAGAGCAGATCCGGCCTCCTCGGGAGCTCGATCGGCGTGGAGACAGAGAGGTCCTGCAGCATGCTGAACCAATGCTGTCTTGGTAAGAGCGGGATGGGGGGGGAACGTGTACATGAGGGTCCCCGTCCATTCGATGAGAAACACGTCGCAGAGGGAACCCAGCTCGCGACCCTGGAGCGAGCAGAACCTTGGGCAGTTCCTGTTCCAGGACTACGCGAACAGGTCCAGTCGGGGAACGCCCCACTCGTGGAAAATCCTGGCCGCTACCTCCGGATGCAACAACCAGTCGTGTTGGGTAGAAACGGCCTGCTGAGGCAGTCCACCTCGTTGTTCCTGACCCCCGGGAGGTGAGAGGCGGTTAAACAAAAGTTGTGCCTCACCGCGAAGTTCCACAGTCGAAGCGCCTCCTGGCACAGAGCTGAGGAGCACGCTCCCCCTTGGTTGTTTATATAATGCATAGCTGCGGTGTTGACCATCAGCACCTGTACCATTTTGCCCAATAAACAATGGAGGAATACCTTGCATGCCAGTCTGACTACCCTCAGTTCTTTTACACTGATGTGGAAGGCAGTCTCCTCCTGCGACCAGCGGCCCCGAGTACTCAGGCCACCGCTGACGTGAGGCCCCCAACCGAGGTCCGACGCATCAGAGATAAGGGTGATCAAGGGGGTCAAGTCCCTGAATGAAACCCCTTCCAAGACCATTTCGGGGTCCTTCCACCATAGTAGTGGCCCCAGAACTGCAGGGGGCACTGTCACCACTCCGTCCAGGGCATGCCTGCTGGACACATATACCGTGGCCAACTAATCTTGGAGAGGCCTGAGCCTGAGGCGGGCCAGCCTCACCACATACATACATGAGGCCATGTGGCCCAACAGCTGAAGGCACTGCCTGGCTGTCAACATGGGGCACCTGCGGAGTTGCGATGTGATCGCTGCCATGGCCTCGGACCTTGCCCCACACTTGGTGAACACCTTGGGGAAGGAGGACAGGCCAAAGGGCAAGGCCGTAAACTGGTAGTGGCCACCAGCTACCATGAACCTTAAATAGCGCCTGTGTGTGGGAAGGATGGAGACATGGAAGTACGCATCCTTCAGGTCGAGGGCTGCAAACCAATTTCCTGGATTCAGTACGGGGATAATGGCCGCTAGGGACACCATGCGAAACTTCAGTTTCTTTATGGACCTGTTTAGCCTGCGCAGGTCCAGTATAGGTCTGAGGCCTCCCTTGGCTTTGGAAGTACTTGGCTTTGGAACGAGGAAGTACCTCAAGTAGAACCCCTTCCCCACCTTGAGCGGCGGGACCTTTACGGCCCTGTTGTGCAGGAGGGAGCGGACCTCCTGAAGGAGTAGTTGCTCGTGAGATGGGTCCCTGAAGAGGAATGGGGAAGGGGGTGAATTGGGGGGAGAAGCCACCAACTGGAGGGCGTAACCCCAGCGCATGGTGCCCAGGACCCAGCGGTCTGACGTGATGCCCCGCCAGAGGCTGAGGTACAACCTTAGCCTGTCTCTGAATAGAAGGGGCAAATCCAGGGGGAAGGTACAGATGCCACCCTCAGGCGCACCATCAGAACTGCCGCTTCCCTTTGGAGCCCTGGGGTGCCCTTTCTGGGAAGCGGAGGACGACCTGGAGCAGTCGCACCATCCAAAACCCCTGCTCCTATCTCTACCCCTTGCGGGGGGAAAGGTCTAGGCGGTGGCCTAGGTTGCTGCTGCTGCTGTGGCGGGCGCTGCAGCTGCTGGCGGGTCTGCTGCCTTGCTGCTTAAGGGGTGTAAAAACCCAGGGAATGCAAGGTAGCCCTTGAGTCCTTGAGAGCATGCAGCTTCTTGTCTGTACTTTCTGAAAACAGGATGGCCCCATCAAAGGGCAGGTCCTGTATGGAATGCTATACCTCCTGGGACAGCCCCGTGGACTGAAGCCACGCTGCACGACGCATAGTGATAGCGGAGGCCATCGCCCTGCTGGCCATATCCGCAGCGTCCAAAGCAGTTTGCAGGGCTGCGCTGGCCACAGCCAGTCCTTCGTCCAAGACCGCGGTGAAGTCTGCAGCTTGGTCCTAGGGCAGAGACTCTGCGAACCTTCACAAGGAGTCCCACAAGTTCAAACTGTACCTCCCCAAGAGGGCTTGGTGGTTAGCCACCCTGAACTGGAGCGCCCTAGTGGAGTAGACCTTCCTACCGAAGGGGTCTAGTCTCCTGCCCTCTTTACTCTTAGGAGTGGAGCTCTGGGCCCCCTGTCTCTCCTTCTCGTTGGCAGCATCCACAACCAGAGTACCCGGGGCTGGGTGGGTGTAAAGGTACTCGTGCCCTTCGGCTGGCACGTAGTACTTTTTCTCAGTGCCCTTGGAGGTTGGGGGGGACCGAGGAAGGGGTTTGCCACACTGCCTTGGCCAGGCACAACATCCTTTCATGCATGGGGAAGGATACCCTGGAAGGGCCCTGGGTCCCCACATGCCCGAAGAGGGGGTCCACCTCTTCCTCCAGCACCATGACCTCCAAGTCGAGGTTGGAGGCCACTCTTTTCAGCAGCTCCTGATGAGCCTCAAAGTCAATCAGAGGAGCCCCCTGGTCCCTGAAGGCCGCCTCATCCAGCAACGAAGAAGAGGAAGGGCCCTCCCTAGGGTCTGACTTCTCTCCCAAGGAGTGGTCCCCTCCCTGCACCGGTGGTGCCTGCGGGGGAGCTTGCTGAGCAACGGAGGCAGGGGCCGACACAGTACCCTGCCCCAACTGCACCTTCCATGGCCACTGCCAAGGGGGCTGGGGCCAACCCGGTGCCGGCGAGACTTCTGGGAGTCCAAGCTGGGGGAACGGTGCTGACGGTGCCGTTAGGAAGAGCCACTTCAGGACCCACTACCAGACAATCCCGAAGAGCGGCGGTGCCGTCTGTACCAGTGCCGACACCTTGGCGAAGCCGCCACCGACGACAACGAGGAGCGGTGCCGGGAAGCCGGACTTGCGGCACCTCTTCCCCGGTGCCGGCGAACGGTGCTGAGAGAGGTGCCTCGGTGCCGAGTTGGAGCCGGAGTGGCGAGAGCATCATCCGAAGATGAGGGAGAGGACCTATCGAGCTCGACTCTGCAGTGCTGGGTGGTGGGCGGCTGTTCCGGTGCCGGGCGCGCCCACCCTTTGGGGACACCCATTGCGGGTTTGCCCTGGGACACAGGCCCTGACTCCCCCAGCTGGGGGAGGGCCGGAAGTGTGGGCAGGGCCAGCAAGGCTCGGGCCGCTTCTTACACCTCTGACGTGGCAGGGTCCTGGAGAGGGGCTCCCCCACTCCCAGGAGTCGGGGGAGGATCCCTCTGTGCCAGCACCGGTGCTGGAGGCTGCTCATGCAGCTCCAGCACCTTGGGGCTCGACCCTGGCCACTCTCCTGCAGTGCGGGGGAGGGAGAGCGCTCCACGTGCAGACGGTACTTCTTTCTCTTCGGCACCGGAGACGTCTGGTGCCGAGGTGCCTGCAGTGCTGGCGGAGCGCTCTGCACCGACAAGACGCTCAGTGCCGATGAGGTCCGGGGTGGCTTGGACACCGGGCACAGCGCGGACTCCCAGCTGAAGGCTATCCTGATGATGTCCCGCTCCTTCTGGGTCCTTGGCTTGAAGGCCTTACAAATTTGGCACTGGTCCTTGCAGTGCTGCTCCCCAAGGCACTTAAGGCAGTGCTCGTGGGGATCACTGACCGGGAAGGCCTTCCTGCAGCCAATGCAGGGTTTAAACCCTGGCGAGCCCGGCATGGCTGGGTCACTAGAGCCCTAAGGCTCCCTATCTAACTAAACTATTCCTAACTCACTTAAACTAACTTAGTTCAGGGAGAACTGCTAACTAACTAACACAATAAAAAGGGAAGAATACTTGCGACACAGCAAGAGTTGTTCCAGACGACCGTCACGGGTGGAAAGAAGGAACTGAGGGTCTGCATGGCCGGCGGCGCCCTATATACCGCGGCATGAGCACGGCACTCCAGGGGGCGCCAGAGCCGGCCCTTACAGGGACTGCTAGGGGAAAAATTGTCCAGGAACCGTGCACGAGGGCACACACACAGCTAAGTGGAATGGATATGAGCAATCACTCGAAGAAGAACTTCTCTCTCTCACCAACAGAAGTTGGTCCCATAAAAGATATTACCTCACCAACCTTGTCACCCTGAATTAGTTTTGAGAGTTCCAGGATCTAGTATTCTGTCATCTCGCTCCTGCACACATGCATTCTCTCCCCTGCATGATGCAAGTTATTGTGATGACATGTAAGTGTGTTATTTACAGATAGTCACAAAACTTTGCTCAATAAACACACAAAAGAAGTTTAAATTTATTACATTAAATGCAAATTAATTAATTATGAATTAATTATTAATACAAAATGTATAAAATTAAAAATATAAAAGGGATTCTGTTTTGATTAAAGTCCTGTACCTAACTATGCTTCTGCAATTCTCCTCATAGCATCTAACACACAGCTTATGTGTCACAAAAGATCAAATATGTTTTTGCTCTCAGCCAAGAGTGGCTGAAAATATTATAAATCTTTTGTTCCTGACAAGAAAGATAGGGGACTTTTGGTGATCTTTATTATTCTAATTCACATTGGATGTTTAAAAGATGTTATATACTGAATTATTTGAGTTCACATATAATCATCTCCTTCAACTACCTATATAATAAGGTATTATCACTGTCCTACTCTTCATGCATGATAGCAATGGATCAACAATTAAGTCATCTAATAACTCGAAGTATGCTCGAGTTATATAAATTAAAATTTTGAAGTAAATTCTAAGACTTGTGCTACATTTCCATTTCAAAACATTTGCTTCATATACATACCTTTATATTATGCCTACAATACAGACAGCATTTGCTGAGTATCTGTCCCCATCTTAACTTTCAAACCAACTGCAGTACCACAAGCACGACATCCAGATTTCATATTCAGCTAAGATTGAGTCAGGTTGTCCATCAGCTACTGCAGAATGTGTGTATATCTTGTGGCTCAGGAAAAATAACTTATTAATGGTTGTTACTAAGGTGGAATAATACACAATAAGGTTGTCTCAGCAGAGAGGCCGGACATGGAAACTGAGCTAGCTTCTCACTCCTATTCTGCCAACAATAGTCAAAGATACTTAGAGGTAGTTTCTGCAGAACGGGCTTTCAGCACCTTACCACAGAGCATCAGGAAGTTTCTACTGCATATACTGTACCTATTGAAAGGACAGAGAGTAGACAGTCCAGAACTTCTCACAAGAACTAAACTCACAAACAAGTTGCCATGACTTGTCCCTTCCTGGACATACATATTGTTCAAAACCAGCATCTCTGAGTCACTTTTTAAATCTTCCTCTCAGAACACTAGTCTGTGAACATCGGGCAGTGCTGACTGCTTTTTCTAATTCTCATTCAGGAGCCCTGCAGATCTTGTCAAAAATCCCACCAATGTATTATAACTCCAAATTCTGGATTTAAAAAAAAAAACAAAACAAAAAAACCCCATAAACCAGATGTCCTCAAACTGTGGAGCATGCCCCCCCAGCAGAGCACAGAGGAACCTTCAGGGGGACACAGTGAGGCCCGAGCCAGCCCCCACGGGAGTGGAGAGGAAGTGCCACCCAGCCCCGCACCCTGGCTGCAGCCCCAGCCTCGGCTCCTGGCCACATCCTGCACCTGGGCTCCACCCTGTTCCAGGCCCCAATCCCTGGCTCCCAGCCTCATTCGTGGTCCCAGGCCCTGCAGGTGCCGCTCCTATCCCTACCTGGCCCCAGCTCAGGTCTCCGCTTCTAGCCCCACTCATAGGCCTGACTGTGGCTTTCGCACTGGCTCCTGATTGCAGCTCCTGGGGTGGCTTGACCCCAAAAATGTGGGGTTCACTGCACTAACCTTATGTTTACTGTGGTTAAATACAAAAAACGTAACAATCGTGTTTGGTAATGCCTCCACTTCTTACTCCCAGAAGGAAAGCCTGATCTTACAAAAGCCCAACAATACTTTCCTTTCTGATCACAAATTAGCTCTGCCACCCACTCTGTGACCCTGTTCCCTCTCCTCAGAAGCCAACTGATGATCATTCAAATTTAAAAAAACCCCAAAGTTCTCAATGGTCAGTGTGGGTGGAGTTTCCATGCAGAAGTCCAAGCCTCTGCGTTTCTGTGCACCCACCAGCACGTGATTGTTGGTCTTTGTCCAACATGCCCCATCACATAATTTCACTTAACACATAACATCTCATATCATATGACTCCAAGTTAACACAACCCCTTCTCCACACCAGTCATACCTATTGGGATTCTTAAGAGTGAGCTATTTGAAGCAGTTATCCTCTTAACAAGCATAAAACCTTTAATATCTCCACAGAACTTAGGCACAATGGAGAAACCATGTGGTAGCTACAGGGACAACAGCTCCCCAATATCTAGTAGTTCTCTTTGCTCCCTTAAAATGAATCACCTTAGGAACAGCCAAAGCACCACAGAAGATAGTCTAGTCTGGTGCTAATATAAAGCATCACTAAAACATCTGGAATAAACACTTTCATTTGCAAGGATCCCATAGGATTAGTCTGTGGACAAGAGTACCATGGGAGATAAGTTTCAGAGGAAGAAAGTGGATATAAAAAGGAAGAAACTGTCAAAGGTAATTCTACATAAAAAGTATGTTTCTTTTGTTAACATTTAAAGCAAGAATATTTACTTTGGCATTAGATACCACTTCTTACATATAAAATCTTGTTCTCTCTCCATTTTACCTTGTGAATTCTGCGAATTAATACAGATGCAAAAAACCGCAATGTTACTCTCAGCTCATCTACGAAGGACTCATCATCAGTTACATCCCTGCAAAGTTTTAAAACAAATCATGATGAAACACCCGAGGACAATATTAGTCTGTAATTAATCCATCCAAATTACAATTTGACACTTCCAAAAGAAAGAATAAAAACTTTAAAAGGTGGCACTTGAAAGCATAAGAATGACCTCCAACCTAAACGAAAACAGAAAAACTGGGCAGGGCCATCTAGTGACTGGTCCTCTGTTCAAGCATAGACACATACAGACACCTAAATATAGTAGATATATTTGCACTTGTAATTAGATGTGACTTGAGAGGGTATGGTCAGAGCATAAGACTAACATCCAGGAATTATGTTCGAATTCTTGTTCTAATATTGACTAAGTGCACAACTTTGAGCAAGTAACAACCTCTAGTTCAGTTTCCCTTTTTGTAAAAAAAAATAAAAATAAAAGAGTTATCCTGTTACATGGGAAGGAATGAACCTAAATTTATGAAGCAAAGCTTTATGAAGAAAAATGCGGTAAGTAGTCAATATTATCATTACAGCTGGTTGAAATTCTGCATTTTCATCCCAAGGGAAATTTCAAAATATTTTCTTTTGACAAGGTCAAAATGTTTCTACCTTTATATTATATTATTGTTTTGATAATTTCCTGCAAAAATTTAATGAAATAGATACATTCCAATAAAACATTTTGATTGTGTGGAATCAGCATTTTCTGACAAAACAGTTTTCTCATCAGAAAGTTTTTGATCAGCTCTAATTATAATACAATATGCATGTTACCTATAGTACAAATTTTTTTTGAATTCTCATTTGTTAAAAATTGACCAAAAGTAGATCATCTGATTTCCCTCCTAACTGGGCAATAGCATGTTAGATCCCTAATACACTAGTATGCATGATGGTAGAAGATGGCATCAGCTGGCGGGGTCAAGAAAAATATTCTCTAGGGCCCAGTTCCCATTTTTCCTGCCTAAAAAGGTCTAGCTGTTGTCAAGGAAATCTGGGCTCCTTTCCCTTGATAGGAAGACATCATCCTAGAGTTTTCTCTCACCCTAAACTCTGGTCCAGCTGCTCTAGACTGGGGCAGAAAGAGATCCCAAACCCAGATCCCATCCTTCAAGTCTGCCCTTTCCTACAAAGCTGCTTCTGCTGAGGGCTTTGTTTTCCCGTTTGGGAGAAACCGCTTTCCTCAAAGTGGCAAACTGAGAGAAGGGATAGAATTGTGGAAAGGGAGGAGAAATCCCAGAACATTAGACAATTCTGACTGTCATTAGGGCAAAATAATAAGATTTGCCCTTAAGCAAAAATAATCCTTCAATTTTGTACATTGTCTCAAGGCTTCAGGCAATAAGGCATAACTTCAGAAAATCTTCCCTACCCCATCAAAGTGCTACTTTACTGCTTTTTATTATCATTATGCTAAGGTGGTCAGAGCAAGCTTAAATTCTCACAGAGTATTTCCTGGAGCCATGGGGCTTGAGGCTTCAGCCCCATGTGTTTGAAAATATTTACTGGAGCTCCGCTCTGTACAGCTCCAGCTGAATTTAAACTCTGGTTCAGAAGACTCAGTCAGGAGCAGGACCCCATTGTGCTAAGCACAATACAAAACACACAGAGTAACATTTTTGACCCTGTGATTCTTATATATATTATCATGAATGTAAGTTCTGTCAGTCTCAAGTATAATAAGATACAGTGTCCACAGATTCCCCACCACCTGCAATCAAATCTGATTTTAAATTAAACATTAAATTAAACATTAAAGGCAGCCACTTATGTGGGCTCCCTTCAATTTTATTTTATTTAAAAGGAATTCCACAAAACGTCCTCTGGATTTCATATACTTTAAAGTCTATTCAGCTAATGAACACCCAAAGGTTATCCATTTAGTGATGCACAACACGGTATTCAAGCTCCCTCTGCTGTCCTGCAGTTAAGTATGTGGCTTTGTTCAGTATATTCCAACCAATATCAGTACAACCAAAGCAAAGGCATAACTAAAGAGAGACATGTAGGCTTCAGTCATATTTAAAAATAAATTGGATAAATAGAAAGCCTGTAAAAAAAACACTCTGAACTTCCAGTAGATAAGACATACAATGAAGAATAAAACAAAAGATGGGAGTAATTGACAGATTATTTTAATTTCTAAAACAAATAAGACACTTAATTTCACCTAGTAACTCTGAATTTGACTTTTCCCTTCTTGAAGGGGATGTTCGTTAAAAGAATCTTATATCATGGCATTAATATACCAAGAATTGAAATGCTTAAGTTATTCTCCTTCAAAGTATGTAGAGACTCTAATCAGTAACATGCCTTTAAGTTAAAAAACAAAACACAAGAAACCCATACAGGCCTCAGTCTTGCAAAGACTTATTCACATTCATGCTTAACTTTAAGTATGTGAATAGTCTCATTTGAGTTCAACAGAACTATTCACAATCTCAAAATTAAGCAATGGTGGAGTCTTTGCAGAGTCAAAGCATTAGCTCATATCTTGAATGTATTTTCCTTATTTTATTTTTTTAAAGGATAAAAAAGTTTATTTTTAGATTAAGACACTACATGAAACATAGGGTCAGAGGAATATTTTAGCATAGAACAGGACCCATAAGAATTTTAAAAGTTCTTACATTTTATCATTTTATAATGGTTTCAGCAAAAATGTGCGTCTTTCAAGGAAAGCCTCACTAAGATACAAAATTACTGAAACAAATAACCTAAAACTGTTTTTATAATTTCAATACAAATTTCACAACATTTTTAAAGTATTTTTAATTTAGAATAAATTGATCCATTCTACTTAACCAATAAGATATAAAACAAACCAAGGTGGTTATGATGTTATATTGAGAAAGTGAAAAAAACCTTTACATTTTATTTATTTTTAATACGAAAACTAAATATGTATTTTGTAAAGGACTGTTTCCATTATACTGTTTTGAATGAGTGGTCATTAGAAGAAAAAGTAATATCTGTGGAAAATTCATACCTGTACCATGGATAAACAAAATTTTCCAGCACCAGTTCAAGCACCTGTGTAGAACAAAGACAATCACATTACAAAATAAGCAATCTATTTAGTTTCCATCCTTTTCAAAGAACTCAAAGAAAAACAATGCACGACCAGCCTTTCTGATGTCATTAAACAAACAAACAAACATATAACTCCAAAATTACAAGAGATTAAAAGTGGAGAAACAAAATGCACTGGGTAGAGAAAAGTATGTAAAGAAAAGGAAGACATCTGGAGGAAAGGAGAAGAGGAATATATTTCTAAGCCAACAGTGGAAAGCTGAAAGTCATACAGTCAAATGCTGTATGTAGGACAAGCTTTCTTTGGGCCTTCACAGAAGGGCACGTGGCTGCCAGAAAGAGGAACTATGAGAGTATAGGTCTAGGGATGAAGCATTCAATAGCAAGCTAGTGAGCCTGATGATTGACTGGAAGGTATTGAGACCTTGGAAAGTTAATGTGCAACTAATAGGAGGATAGCCTTAGAAAGCAGCGATCAGATGGTCGAGATATTTTCCTCCAATGAGAGTAACTGATCCTAGGAGGTAGAAAACACAGCCAGTCATGCTGCTGCTGAGTTCTGGATTGCCAAGTGGCCCACTCTGACCAGGCTGGACAATATGACGACTTACAGCAGTGGTTCTCAACCTTTCTAATGCTGTGACCCCGCAATACAGTTCCTCATATTGCGGTGACCCCAAACCAAAAAATAATTTTGGTGGCTACTTCAAAACTGTAATTTTGCTACAGTTATGATTCAGACATAAGACTACATCTTATAGTGGTCTCTTATAGCATAAGACCGATGTAGTTCACACTGTGTAAATGTATGGTGCTTTGCGTAAGTGTAAGCTGCTTTGTGTACTGTATAATGATTACACACAAAGCACCTTACACTTACACAGTATTGTGTGTGTACTGTTTTTACATTATTAACCTTTTTTACACCAGCAGGCTGTCTCGCAGGCTCTCTTGACTCTCCGCCTCTTGGCTCTCCGCCTCCTAGGCTTCTGTCCTCCGGCGCTTGCTGCGTCCGCCCACTGATGACGTCAGCAAGCGCCGGACACACGTAATGCGCTGCTATGGACTGTGGAGCGTTCCCCCCGCTTCCCCCGCCCCTTAGGCCCCGGACGGATGATGCAATCACGTCTGCGCATGCGCGCAGGCATTCAGTTTGGAACGCGCATCCATAACGGTGTGCGTTCCAGCTGAATAGCGCTGCTACAGATGGTAGCGCGACTTCTCAGCAGCTAAAGCCATCGGAAATATGTATTTTCCGATGGCTTTAGGCGACCCCTGTGTTTTGGTCGTTCGACCCCTGCCTGGGTCGCGACCCACAGGTTGAGAACCGCTGACTTACAGGGTGCTCACCAATCAAACTGATGAAGGGATGAATTGGACTGACAGGTAAAAGAACCATCCCTCCCCATATGCCTAAGAAAGTAAAATATTATCCCTCAGGTCTCTTCTTTAACAACAGGGAGCCAGGAGTTTATAAAACAAAGAACCAATGATAAATTCATAAAGAAAGAAATTTTGAACCAGGAACACTATTTTTGTGTGTGTGATGCTGGCTACAGATGTCTCTGATCAGCTCTTTCACAATGTTAGGTTGTCATGGTTTATGCTATAAAAAGACCCACAAATTTATTGATCAAGAGGTATTTAAACCTAAAATGCAAATGTGATATATTGGTAGATAATTCAAGTAAGTAATTTTTAAGTAATTAAGTAATTTTTCAGTCAGATTAATTTTATACCACTTGTGACTTTTACAACTTATCACATGTTGAACTTAGCCCAAGATGAATGGGACAGCAAAACACAGATTTCATGCAATTTACTTGAGTAGCAGCATCATTCTATAACCCAGAGTTTGCAGTGGAAACATGGAAAATCATACCCCAACTCCAGCACCAAATCCTCTCCATTCTGTCTTCTTTCACACTTAACTGGAGTAGTGAGGGCTGTGTTACAGTTTCATGATTCTCTAAGATACGTAACTATAATATTGCCATAAAAACAGCAACTCTGAATACCATACACCACCATCCTCTAGTATATACTCATTGCATTTACTTCCAAAAAGATGTGCTTCTTAATAAAGGTTCTACATCTGTTAATCTCTAGATGGGAATGAACATCAAGTACTAATATGTTTGCTAATCAGAGCTCCCCAGCTCATTCTGCTCTCAAGATATGCACTGTGCATTGTCAAGATGATGTAAAAAGTCAGCTATTGCATAAAAAAGTGAAATGTTTTATTTTTAAAAATATGCACTCACATTTAGGAAGGGAAAAACTCTAGGTTATGGGTAATAAATGACTTCTTTGAGTAATCATTGCACATCTTAATTATTGGTACTATTTATTATTTTAAAGAACCCAAAAACAAGCTGCCTCCTTCACATAAACAAATGCTCTGTCTTAGAGAATTTAATCTAAATTTAGTCACAACACAGTGCATAACAACAAGACTGAAAAGAACAAGGGATAACATACGACAATATTTTATTATTTACTATCAGTATTGTAAATGACCTCAGCCCTGACCTACCTTTTGCTTGAATTTAGGTATGCACTCATTTTCATCGATTATAAAGCCACAAGACACCACTGTGATCATCCAGTCTGACCTCCTATACTACAGAGGCCATAGGACTTCCCTGAATTAATTCCGATTTGAACTACAGTGTATCTTGATTATAAAATTGCCGATGATCAAGAATCCACCACAACCTGTAGTAAATTGTTCCAGTGGTTAATTACGCTCATTTAAAAAATCTGTGCCTTATTTCAAGTCAATTTCTCTAGCTTCAACTTCCAGCCACTGGTTCTTATTATATCTGTCTGTTACACTGAATATCCTTTTATTATAAAATTTTGGTTCCCTATCTGTGTGCCCATGGACTGTGATCAAGTCACACCTTCATCCTCCCTTTGAAAAAAATAAACAGATTGATTAAAGGACTGGAAAAGGTGCATCATAATGAGACACTCAAGGAGCTCATTCTCATTGCTCTTCTCTGAGCTCTCCCCAATTTTTCAACATCCTTTTTGAATTGTGGGCACCAAAATGGGACACAATATTCCAGGAGCAGTTGCATGAGTACAATATAGAGAGGTAATATGATCACTTTATTTCATACTTTTTTAATACATACAAGAATTGTGATTTGACTCACTTCTAATGCCCAAAAGTAGTGCTGAGTCTTAAGGATGGATTTGAAAAAAAAAAAGATTAGTGGTTTTGAATTTCACTGCACTGAAATCATGTCAAATAATTAATATTAGCTGACGATTAAATAATATTTACCTCTGAGAGAGAGGCATCAACCTTGGAAGATACTTGTAGATCCAGCCATGGCTGGTAGTTTTCTAGAAGCAATGCTGGTCTGTAAGAAACCGAGAGAGAATACAACATTTAAAAGAAGGTTTTCTTCCCCCAAAGTACAAAATATAACAAGTATTATAAGAAATGCCAAATATTTCACTTACCTATGCCTTTTGCATTTGACCTTACCACATACAGCACAGCTGTGACCTTGGGGAAATAGCTCCTGCAATTCTACTTGCTAAGGAAAATAAAGTAGTCTTAATTTTTCAAAATCATTTCTCTCAATGCACTTATGCATTAGCCAATTTGCTTTTACTCTATGCTATTTAAGTAAAATAAAATTGCACAAAATATCACAGGTTTGATTTTTTAATACAAAGACAATTAAGCTAGTAAAGTACAAAATGGAAACAACTGAATTTAATAAAAGGATCCTAATTTACAGATTAAAAGTGACCCATCAACATAAAACATTGTTCGAAATTCAGCAGAGAGGAGGCGATTTAGAATTGAAAATGTTGCTTCCTTGAAAACTTCAAATTCACTTTAAGCAGGCAGAGTATGGCCAGTAAGATATATTCTGATTTCATTTTGGCAAAGGAAATGTTTCTCTTTCACAAGCATCATGCTATCATGCAGGCTTAGGATAAAAAATGCAACTACTACAGACATTCTAAAAGCATTATACAGGCAGCAGTTGAACTGCCAACACTGAAAACTGCACATTTCAAGCCCTTAGGTAATAAGGTCCTGATCCTGCAAACACGCATACTTAACTTTACTCATTTAAATACTTCTCTTGGGTTCAACAAATATATATTTACAAAATTAGGGCCTTTATTTGTATGTGAAGACTGTTCACAATAGAAAGGTTATAAGTTAATACCAACTGCATTCACCACTGTCTCATTAAAAGAGCATAAAATTATCTAAAATTACTGTTTGTATATATTGCTACAAAATAAATGGAAAAAAACTAAACAAGACAAAGAAAAATTAAATATACCTTGGGTTTATATTTTATGGTAAAAAGAATATTTGGCAAGAGAGACTCTAGTTGTAGTAAGCAGTAGAATGCGACTACGCCAGCAACAAACGACCAGAAGATCATTAAAATGTGAAGATACCTTGTAAACAAAGAAAAGAAAAATTACTGTACAACAAAGTAGACAATACCTTATGGTATGTTTACAGCAAAATTTTTCACAGAGACATATGAACAGAAGTATTTCTTTTCTCTACCAGAAATTAACTGAAATACTACTAAAATCTAGCTCTTACGTCAGAAGTTTTCAAACTGGGGGGGTTGGTAGTTAAGTTGGGGTTGCAACCTGTCAGCCCCCAGGTGGCGGGGCCAGGGCTGACAGCCCCAGCCACCCAGGGGTTCACACTCAGAGGCTCTCTGTGTGAAAGGGGTCGCCAATACAAAATATTTGAGAACCATTGCTCTGTGTGTTATGATGGGGTGTACTTAGCCCGCATGGGAGATGAAGGGGTTAAGCCAGTACTCCTGGAAGCAGAAGGGACCCCATCACACACCAGGCTCAGCAGGAACAGTTGGTGTGACAGACAGCACAATTGCTATGGCCTGGGGGACCATCTCCCCTTGACCCAGAGGAAACAGATCCTACCTACCTCCTCTCAGTACAACTCACAAAGATGGGGTATGGGGACAACCCGAAAGCCTGCCTGGTGACCTTCAAGTGGGTAGCCACCGCTGATCGGTGGCCACCCGAGCACTGGGCCACCCTCCCATGTGTACCCCAGATTGCATATCAGAACTTAGATCTGCAGGAGGCCCTTGAGTATGGGAAGGTCAGGGCCATTATCCTGGATCAGGTAGGCGTCAGCCCTGAGTCCTACCACCAGCGTTTTTGCCAGGAACAGTACTTCTAGGGGGACAGGCCATGGGCATTGGCCCAGCATCTCTGAGACTGGGCACGGCACTGGCTGAAATCAGAAGAGTGATTAGGACCAAGTTACCAAGAAAGTGGTCCTTGAGTAAACCACCAAGATTTTCCCCAGCGGGGGGAGGGGATGGGTACAGCAGCATTGGCCAGCAACCCTTGCCAATGCTGTCAAATTAAGAACCACGACGCAGCAAAGAGAGAGGAGGGGGCAGCCCAGGGGTGGCCCTCCAGCGATGGGCCTAGGAGGACACAGCAACTTCCCCGAACTCTGGCTTCCAGTTTGAACGCTGAAGGAAGGAGCCCAGCTAATCGAGGATTGACCCTGAGGGATGGAGTCTCGCGGGCAGAACCACCCTGCCGAGGACAGATGCACTCCCCCTGGGGGAGCTGGGACCGGTGCTACAAGTGCGGACAGGAGGGACACTTTTGCCGCAACTGCCTCTATGTGGACTGCAGCTTCAGCCAGGTGTTAGTGGCCAGGGATGGAAGAGAGGCCTTGAGAAACTGGTGGTCCCTGTAAGATTGAACAAGACCCTGACGCAAGTCCTGGAGAAAACCAGATATAGCCAGACCCTCCATCCAAGATGGTGAGGCCCCCAACCATGGAGCACCGGGGATACGGTTGCAGTGTATCCATGGGGACATTTGGCACTACCAACAGCACAGGCTGAAGTGTAAGTTAGCCCCCACTGCGAACTTGGAGGTCCATGTCGCCCCTCGGCTAGCATACCCTGTGATGCCGAGGCACGATTGGCCCTGGTTTAGAGAGCTCCTCAGAGACTACGGGTGCCAGAACCCAAATGGGGACAAAGAAGATGCCCCACAGAGAAGGCTGTTCAGGGGACCGACAGAGGCAGACCTGAAGGAGGGCCCTTCCGGCCTCCCGTCCACTCCAGAGGGGCCGCCAACCCCAGGCAGAGAGCCCATGGAAGACCACCAGATGGAATTCAGGGACAATGGCAACTTCATCCGGGAACAGAAGGAAGATCCTATCCTCAGCCATGTGTAGGACCAAGTGATGACCCCTGGCCACGAGATGGGAGATGGCGCACAGCTCCCTGCAAGGTCACAGATTTGAAGTCTGGGGAAATCACCTCTATCAGGTGGCCAAGGACCCCCAAATGCAGGACAATCTCTTATAATTGCTGGTTCCAAAAAGGCTGCAACACTGGCTCCTGCACCTGGCCCACGTGCTACCCTGGGCTGGACACCTTGGGAAGGAAAAAAACCTTAAGAGGGTGGCCCAGCAGTTCTTCTGTCCAGGTAACCCTCAAGGAGTAAAGAACCACTGTGACTCTTGTCCAGAGTGCCAGCAGACTGGGCCAAAGGGGGTATCCAAAGCGTCCTTTATCTCCCTGCCTGTGGTAGGGGTCCCCTTTGAGGACATGGGCTAGACCTGGTGAGGCCACTGGAAAACAGCAGGACACTTCTTCACATATTTCTTAAACAATGGTGCAAATCTGATCACCAAAACATGTTAATTTACAACTCAATACAACATCTAAGAGGGTATACTTTGTGTCATTTTTTAGATAAATTAATAAAAATCAAGTTAGGAAATAGTACATAATACTCATTACCTGTCTCAAGCTGCAGATGCAGCAGCAATACATTATGAATAAGAACTAAATCGCACAAACACAATAGCACTTATATTTTATTAAACCAAATCTTAAATGTTACATAAATGTTTCACATTTGCAGTTGGAGCAGTCTCCTGAGTTGCCAGCTGACCTTAAACATTTTTTTAAATTTTCAAATGTTAACTCCAACAGACAAGTCATCACAATACTAAACTTACGCTGTCCTTAAAACTTCTACAACTAGCTCTCATCATCCCCACTCCCACTGTCATTTTTATTCATAGACTGAAACAGAAATACGAGCTTTCCTGCTTTGTTAACTCCCAGTCAATTTCTTAGCTTTAAGTGAATAATACCAAAGGATAAAAATATTCTCTTTGTGCATGCAGAGGAAGATACAGTTGTGAAAAGTTGGTTTAGCAACTGATGGAACTCTGGTTCAAGGTGCCTGACTAATGATTTCCACCAATTCAGGGGAGTGACTTTGTTCAAATCATCATCAGTAAACATGTACTGTTTAAATGGTTCTGCTCCAGCCCTGAAATTTATTATGACTGGCATAACTGAGGAGTGATTTTGAGATGCTCATGCCATGGCAGCAGGATCATCTTCAGAAATTAGGCATCTATCTTTATATCTGGGATTGAGAATGTTCACAAGAAAATGAGGCAGAGTCAGTGCTTGATCCACTTGCTTCTTTATTGCCTGCTGTTTAACTTTCTGGTGAGGTATTTCTTTCTACAAGGTCTCTTGAAGTGCCTTCCAAATTTCAACAGCATCAGCAATGTAGTGACAATTTCTCTGAAGTTTGTTTAAGGCTATGGATGTAGGCTTCAGTATACTGAGTATATCCTCTACATTCCTCTTTAACCCAATGTTAGATTCTTTGGATTAGATACTTCCATCTATTTTATCACGGTTTTCTTCACAAAGTTTTATAAGAATAGGCCAGTTCGTAATAAATTCCTTGAAACAATAAACCACAGAATTCTATCAAACATCTTGAGGGAGAATTAATTTGGATCCTCCTGCTCTCTTCAGTGAAGCTGAAGCAAAATGGCTGTTATGGAAGTATTCTGCGACTTCAACAACATCATCTTTTATTCCTGGAGAAGACATACTTAAGTATTTGGCTAAAAGATGCATTAAATGGGCACTGCAGCCATGTTATTAAGGAGGATCCTTCCGTTCCTTTTTCTAAGTATCTTTTCATCTTTGCAGCGTTGTCTGTGACAAAACTGTGCACGTGACAATTTAATTTTTGTTCAGTTTATTACACCTTTCACTGCCACTTCTTTTAAATATTCTGTTGTGTGGGCATTTCCCAATGTATCTATTGTTTCTGAAAGATATGTAACTCCAACTTCTGTTGTCACACAAGCACATATTACTGTATCATTGTGTATACTGCTCTACTTATCAAGGCTTAAAGTGACAAATTTCCCCTCAATATTTTTTGCACACTGTTTAAGTTCCTTCTCGTACACTGTATCTAGCAACCTTCCACCAATGTCTGCTCTACCTGATGGAGTGTAGCCTGGTCATAAGGACTCAACCATATCAATGAAGTGTTCACTGTTAACAAAAATGAGAATTAGTGGCATAAATGAACTGAGCAATCTTCCAGTTTTTCTGTGGCAAAAGTGTGAGGGAATATAGGAAGCTGTGTGTGTACTGAATAAATAACGTCTTCCCTTTTTTATTCCAGTCCACTCCACTGTTTCTTTCAAGTCTGCCTCCATCCTTTGTCTCTGTCTTTAGGACAGTGTCTTAACTAGCTCCTCTGCCTTGCTTGGCCCAACTCCACAACCACACAAGCACAGGACAACAATCTTATCCAGCCTCTGTCTTTCTTTGCACATGTGACTTTAGTCTGCTGAGAAACAAACTGAAGGCTCAGAACTTTCAAGAAACAAGAGCTGTTAGGCTGGACACACTAGAGTCATTAATTCATTTTTATGAGACTGATTTAGGTTTAGCATGTTTCTGATGAGATTTAGTTGTAACTTATTTTTTTAAACAAGAGAGAAATTTAGTATTTTCTTGATGATTTAAAAAAATAAAAATCCGATTTTTTTGTTTTTAAAAAAATAATTGATTTTTATCCATCCTAGTTTGTAGAGGACGAACCATGGCACACCCTTTCGCCCCTTCTGTTTGCCATACAGGAAATCTCCCAGGCATTGACAGGCTTCTCCCTGTTTGAGCTTCTCTATGGTAGGCAATCCCAGGGTCTCTTTGACCTCTTGCAAGAGAATTGGGAGTAACAAGAGAACCGGGTTACGAGCACGGCCTGCTACATGCTACAGCTGCACAAGTGACTCCATGCCCTGGGGATGTTCGCGCAGCGGAACCTGCTGCAGTCACAACACACCCAAGAATAACAATATTACAAAGGAGCCAGATTCCGCAGTTTTGAGCCAGGAGACGGCGCCTACTTTTACTACCCTCTACAGAATCCAAGCTGATGGCCAAATGGCAAGGGCCCTTCGAGATCATGACATGGGTGGGACCAATGGATTACGAAGTCCGTCTACCAGGGCAGAGAAGGAAAACCCACATATACCATACTAACCTTCTGAAAGCATGGAAAGCCTGGGGTCATGGGAAGGTAAAGGCAGAGAGTGTCGTTTTCTGGCTCCCTTTCACCGACACAGCTTGGCCCCTCACTACAAACCTTTCCTTGAATTGCTTGCCATGTTGCCAGGAGGAGGATAGGATGCTACCTCTGCTCTGAAGTTAATGGGATAAACAGGAAACCATCTGAACTAAGCCCTCATTTTCCCTGGCCCATCGGCGACTGCCAATAGCAAAAAACTCCAACTGGTGCAGATGGGACACTAGATGGGGAGGGCTCTGAGTTACTACAGAGAATGATTTTTCCCAGGTACCTGCCTGGTGGGTCTTGCCCACATGTTGAGAGTCTAACTGATGACCATATTTGTGGTCAGGAAATAGTTTTTCCCCAGGTCAGAATGAGAAACCCTGGGGTTTTTCTTGCCTTCCTCTGCAGCATGGGGCATGGATCACTTTCAGTTTCCAAGTAGTGTAAATGGTGGATCCTCTTGAAGGCTTAGGATTTGGGAACGTCAGCAACCCAGCCAATGGTTGGGGACCTATTACAGGAGCTGGTGGGGCTCTGTGGCCAGCAAGGTGCAGGAGACCAGACTAGATGATCACAATGGCCCCTTCTGGCCTTTAAAGTCTACACATCTCAAGGTGGCCAGAATAGCTGTCCCTGTCCAGGGGCACCAGGAACTGGCAGCCAGGGCCACGCCCCTGCCGGGCTGCACGAGCAGTCACTGCCTCTCCCCGCCCCGGCACCTGCCCAGGGTTACAGCAAGGGTGACAGGCCCCCTGCCCCGCCCCGCCCCGCCGGGCCTGGAGAGCGGCCCCACACGCACCCCCCAGGCCCGGCCCAACGGCCGCGCTGCAGACAAGCGGCCTCCACAGGCCCTGCCAGCAAGCCGGGGAGCGTCTGCCCCCCTCCGAGACCCTATCGCGCCACCGCGGCGCACGGCTGCTCCGGGGGCGCAGTGCCCGGGGCCGCGCCCTCCCCCCGCCCGTTGGGGGGTGGGGGCGAGCGGCAGCAGGGAGCGAGGGGGGAGGCCGTTACCGGTTCAGCAGGAGGGTGGCCGCGCCGAGTCCCAGCAGCAGGCAGCAACACAGCGGGTACTGGCGGCAGGCCTCCCGCAGCGCCTCCTCCAGCCCCCGCGCGCGCCGCCTCAGCCTCTCGCCCGCTGCGCGCGCCCTCCCTTCCCGCCCATCGTCGCCAGCGGGGGAGGGGCGCGGCCCACCCAGCGCGGGGACCCCGGACTCCGAGCCACAGCACGAAGACGGTGAGGAGCGCGAGGGAGTCGCTTCCGCTCTTTGTCACGTGATTTCCCCCTCCCCCCCGCCTTGTGATCGCACCGGCGACGTGCGTGGCGTGTGACGACAGACGGCCGTGCGTGAGACTCGGGGCATTGGGAGGGCGGGGCTCTAGGACCCAGCCGCGCGCTGCTGCCTGGCTGGAGGCGCGGCGGCCGGCAAAGCGCCGCTGATGACCATCGAGCGACCGGCCCCGGTTCCTGTTGCGCCCCCGGGCCTGGATGGGCTCTGCCGCCCCGGGCCAGGCTGGCTACGCGACGCCGCGGCGAGCGTCCCGGCCCCATCGCGGCAGACGGGGCAAGGCCCGGGCCGCCCTCAAGATGGCTGCGCGGGCGGGGCGGAGGCGCGGGCGGGGTGTGGGAGCCGCGCGGGAGCCGCGGCCTGCTGCTGCTGCTGCTGCTGCTCCCTTGGCCGGGCCCTGCGGCGAGCCTCGGGGCGATCGCGGCGACGCATGGGCAAGAGGCGCGGCGCCGCGGGCCCCTCAAGCTGTGGGGCGAAGCAGTGGGAAGGAGGCCGCCGCGGCGGCGGACGCTGTTGGGGGCCGCGGGAGCGGGGCTGGGAAAACCGCCCGGCTCCGTTTTTTTAGGCCGTTTCCTTGTTACGGGCGACACGCGCCGGCCCGCCCAGCCAGCCAGGGGGGCCGGTTCCGCCCCGTGCCGCCAGCTGGCTGCTGGCTCCATGGACTCGGCCTCCCTCGGCCACTGGTTCCTGTGACACCCGCCCTTCCCCCGCTCCCTTTCACATTTTGTTCCCGTTGCCAGCCCCCCGGGCTCGAGGGACCCTCGCGGGGAGAGGTTGGAGTGGGGGGTCCCCGAGAGTTAGTGCCCGCTGCGCTGCTTTGGGCGCTAGTTCAGTGACCTTGGAGGAAGGGTTTTATTTTCTTCTCAAAAGTTGGCTCAAAAAAGTGTCAAAATGAGAAAGTTAGCAGTTCAGAACCGTTTTAAGATAGGTCTAATTTGGGGCAAGAGCCACTCCCCGCTGCACCTCAGGCACAAAAGATCCCTTCCAGCAAGAGATCAGTGACCAGGCTAGGTGACATTTCAAGCTCTGCTGCATAACATACTGTACCAAGCCCCTGGAAATAGAAGATCCCTGATGGCAGAATGTTTACATGGAGTTACGATTACCTACGTTCTGGGGCAGCAAGGATCTCTAGCCTATGGCATTTAGAAACTATATGCTATATTTTATTAAAGGGCAGTGTGCATATGGAGACTGAACTGAAGAAACTGATTAGTCAGGGGAATAATGAAATACTACAAGTAATTTATTCCAGTTTATCGAAACCTTATTTGCTGAGTAAGTGCGTGTTGAAGAGGGGAGGAGGATCACTTGAAAAATATTTGCTATGGTGGACAGGAGCTGATGAATGCATAGGTTATCCTGTGGTCTTTCATGAAAAAATATTAGTGTGAAAATTCAATTTTTAGGTCATAGTGATTAAATTGTAAGGTCAAGGTCACAATAACTACTGTCAACTGCAAAGTAAGTCATGGACTTTCTAATATTAATTGAATGCACTTCTGTATTTATTAAGTTACCAAAGATGATATGGTACAAGTCATTGTTCAGGTGAAGATTAATCAAATGTAAACTTGAACTAGGATGCTGGGGGAAACAAACCAAAAAAGACGTGAGCTCCTAAGCAAGTCTTCATCTAGGACAGGGGTCGGCAACCCGCGGCTCTTCAGCTGTGGTAAGCTATGTTTTGCGGCTCCAGACTATTTTTCTTCAGTCAGTGGAAGAGGGGGCAAAATGGCTCTTTTGATAGTAAAAGTTGCCGACCCCTGATCTAGGATGTACAGGAACAATTGAATTACTGTCATTCAAAACATTTGCTTTAAGAGAACTGCCTTCTGCTTGCTCCATGGCTGGCTAAGAAGCAGATGATATTTTATGTCATTATTGCCTCAGGAGCATGCTTGGGCAAGAGACCAGTAAATGCACTCAGGACTCTACCATGCAAATAAGAGTCATGTTTTCAAATCTAGTGATAAAATCAAGTCATTCATGAAAAATCCTGCTAATATCAACATCTGGGTGACTAAAGTGGAAGCTGGCTTTAAATATTTTTCCAGAATGTCTGTCTGCCATAAAATCCAAAGGTTTTATTGATCTCAACAGCAGGTGAAGTGTCACAATTTTACTATGGTATGCTGACCTTTTTCAAGGTTGGCAAAAATCTGTGTGGGATTGAATTGCTGTAGGATCCAGTGCTAGAAGATTACATGTCATTATCCCTGTTAATAACATGCGTTTTAGTAAGAAAAACTACAAGTCGAACAAGATATGTGCAAAACAAATGGCATATGATCTACTCGGAGTAAAACTACACTCCGAAGAGAAGCATTTTTTTCCCTACTGTCTTCCTACATCTTCCTTACCTCTACTGCTTTTGCAGTGTAGGAAGGTTTTTTTGTGCTCTGAGTTTTATTATATTTATTATTATGTTTTAAATAATTTAGCCCCTTGTATTGTGCTTTTAGCCATAGCTCTCAAAGTGCTTTATGAAGATAAGTATCATTCTCATATTACAAACAGGAAAATTGAGGGACAGAATCAAGTCATGTGCCCAAAATCACATAGCAAATCAATAGCAGTGTTAGGAACAGAAGTCAGTTCTTAACTTCAGTTCCATATCCTTGTCCTGACTCCATCCTGCCTCCTTATTTAAAACGTAAGCTCACTGCATTAAGAATTACGTTTGTTTACCTATAAATCCCCATGCACGCCTGTGGGACTGCTAATAACCTGTCATCTAAGAGGCAACGATTTTGTTTTCATCAAGCTCACACAGAAAAGTCACTCCTAGAACATTACATATGATTTAGAAACTTTGCAAGTGTTCACCAATCCCACTTGTGAATAAGAAGTGAAATCTTTGTCAGCCATGCAAAATCAAGAAACAGATTTTGTGCATATAACTTAGCTGGGGATGAAGAGATGCTGAGTATTTATAGCCTATTCTGTCTCATCAGTCTAGTATGTTTTTCTTACACTTTTTTGTCTGATTACACATAGACAATGAATGCAGTGACCATGTGCACCTCAGCAAGCTGTTTCTCTTGCTCCACTTCCTCCCATCCCTCATTTCTGCAGACAGCAATGCATGCCCCTCTGTAATCCTGCCCTTCACTAACATTCAGCAAAATAAGTAGTTCTGCTAGGTTTCAGCCCTCACACTATCACGCAAAGGGGAACATAGAATTTGCTTCCTACAAGAACTAAAAAGCAAATGAGATATTGATATCCCACAACAACTATTTTAAAGTTTCTCCATAGCGTAATGTCATGGTATGTAGGAGCACTACCTGTTCACCAGTAAACCAGGGGTCGACTTTAGTAAATTCTTTTTCACAGGTGCTGAAGGAAGGCCTATAAACCGGCTGCTTGGAGGCAGAGGGAGAAAATCAGGGTCATAGGACTGGTTAAAGCCCAGCCAGACAGGGATTTTTCTTCTCTCTTTTTTCCTTGTTAAATTTTTAAGAACCCTTTGCTGACCAGGTCTGGTTTATTTATGGGGAGTCTGTCCACCAGCTTTCAGGCAATCAAATATTGTATGTGCTAGTATTTGAAACAGCAAATGCGGCAATGCAGTTTTGCAGTAGGACTTACTACAGAAAACTATCTTGTTGAATAATAATCTCAAATACTTCTGGGATGAAACTAGTAACAAAAGTAGATTTATTTTTCAAAAAAATTTCAGATTGGGTTAATGATGAATAAAGGAAGCAATTATGCATATGGGTATTAGTACACTTTTTGCATTGAGTTTTCCTGGCAAGACTTTTTGTCCGGCCATAACTCATCTGAACCACCGAAGTTATGCTTGGGAAGTATGGCTAATTCTTAATTGGGGAGCTGTCAACATGCATTTTTTTTTAAAATGTTTAGAGGGGTGGTGGGTGGAAGGAGAACTTTTAAATCACCTGAGCATTCTCATAGACTCATAGACTCATAGGTCAGAAGGGACCAATATGATCATCTAGTCTGACCTCCCGCACAAGGCAGGCCACAAAACCCTAGAGCAGTACATTTCAGAAGTCTAAAAATAGGTCAACTCAACCCATTGATGACATCACTAGAGGGTGGAGTCAGCTATGTAGATCCCTAAGAAGAGGTCTTGAGACTTCATTTGTACTTAAAGCTATTTACTAGTTAGGGTTCAAGCTCCACCACATCCATGCAAAGGCTCTTTTGTTTACTTTCCACCATTGTTAAGGAGGGCAGCTATCATTTGTGCTTTCCACTTAAACAGCTGTCAGCAAGGGAAGAAGATGTAAGTGGTTGTGGCAGTCCTTGGATCCTGAACACTAGTTAAGATTCACATTGAATCCTCACACCCATCTGCCATCTAGGGCCAAGTCAATGTTGTCCCATCAGCTCTGAGTAGAGAAGAGGATGAGAAAAAAAATAGTGCAATAACGGGGTACCAAGGGAATGAAGTGAGTTTTTTAGTTTAAAAGGAAATAAAATGCAAACACTATATTAGTGCAAGATTTGGGACCAGCTCCTGCAAACATGGGTGACTTCAGTGAGATTACTTACGCAAGTAAAATCACTCTTGACTTTCAGGATTAGGACCTAAATTTTGTGAATTTGAACAGTTAAGAAACGCAGTGTTAATTTGCTCCCGTTACACGTCGTGTGTAGTATTTTTGTTTATTAGGCTGCTAAATGTAGGCAAATTAAAACTGGAATTAAAATATCAACATTACATTTGTAACCTTGACATCCATTACCATAGTTTGTGTGCCTTCAGGCTCATTAGGATGAGACTTGGACAGTTTTGCTATTTTCACTAATGTAATGTTTCCACATATTTGCAAATTAATGAGGGAAAATTGGTAAGCATGAAACAAGTGCAAATTAGAAGAAGAATGGTTACTTACCTTACAGTTACTGTGGCTCAACATGTGGTTCATTCTGGATGTTCATACAGGTGAGATTAGAATCTTTGAACAGCATGGTCCATTGGGGCTGTTGCTGAACATCCTCGGTTTCCTTCATCCACAGGCATAAAGTCTGTCCCACAGTTCCCTTGCTAATTTAGAATCTCAGGTAGAGGACACTGTGAAAATGAGGATGGAGGATCATAGGATCCACCCAGACAAAACATCTCAAAGAGCCCAAATAACTGGAAAGCAAGCAATTCAGAGAATCTGTATTAATCCGACTCTAGGTAACTGGCCTGCAGTGCCCCATTGGGATCAAGGAATTCTAGCTGTCACTGGCTTCCCAGGTTTGACATCTGATCAAAGACAGAATGTTTGACAAAGATGTGAGGATTACTTCAAGTGTCTGCTAAACAGACCTCAGTTGCGGGAATATTTCTGAAACATGCAGAGACAGCCTGAACTCTGGTTGCATATGCAATGATATTTGGAGGAAGGGGAATGCAATACTGTATGATAATAGACTGAAATACTCAGTAATCTATTTAGATAATCTCTGAGATGAGATTGCTTACCTCTTAGCAGTACAAGTTAACCCAACAAGAAGATAGCCTTTTACACAGTCTCCTTCTGTCCTATTTAGTTAGTCTAGCAAGAACCTAAAACCATCTAGGGTGTGGAGTTTCTTTTCCCCAGAGAGGAATGGGATTTAGGAAGAAAAATTGGGAGGTAAATGACTGGTTTAAATGGAAATCTGAAACAACTTCGTGAAGAAGTTTAGGATGAGGTCTCTGTGCCACTTTATCTCTCTGAAACGTATAAGGAAATGGGGTGAGCTATGATGGCTTGGAGTTCACTGACTGGCTGATGTAATGGCCACCAAAAATTGTTTTGAGAATAAAGTGATGAACAGAACATTTAGAAAAGGGTTCATGGGGGGCCTCCATGGACCTGTGGGGAGATATTAAAATCCCAAGAGTGAGGGGGCTCCTTTACTGGATGATAAAGGTAAATCTACCTTTTAAAAAAATTACATAGAAAATAGGGTGGGAGAATATGGAGCATGACTGGACTTAAGAGTGGCATGCAGAAATTGATACAAGGTTGAACTTGATAGAAATAATGGTGAGGCAAGAGATTTTTAGATGCAGAATATAATTGAGAATCTTGGTGCAAGGAGCCTCCAGATGGTGCTGCTCAGGTAGACAGTCTTTTCTGTTTTGGAGTAGTAAGTTCTTGTGGAGGGCTTTCTGCTTTGTAATATATTTAGTTGTACTTGCAATGAATAATCTATCAGAAGTACTTAGCCCACATCCAGGGTGTTAGATGTAGCAGCTGTAGGTCAGGATGGAGAATCTGACAGTTATTTGTTAGGATAAACCGGTAGTGTTGTTGGAGATAGAGTGGACATTTGAATAAGATCCATCAGGCAGAATTGTCTGGGTCAATAAAGGGCTATTAGAATCAGCATAGGTGCCTCCTACCTAATTTTTCTGATTACCTAGTTTTTAGAGGGATTGAAGGAAACTGATGCAGGAGACATAAGAATGGCCACACTGGGTCACATGCCAGGTGCTTTGGAGGGAAAGAACAGAACAAACAATCATTGAGTAATCCACCCTCGGTCGTCCACTCCCAGCTTCTAACAGTCAGAAGCTAGGGATGCGCAGAACATGGGGTTTTATTCCTGATCATCTTGGCGAATAGCCATTGATGATACTATCTTATCTAATTATCTCACTTATCTAATTCTTTTTTGAACCCCATTATAGTTTTGGCTTTCACAACATCTGGCAACAAGTTGCACAGGTTGACTATGTGAGACCCTGAGTCCAAGAGATGAGAAAAATATCTTGTAAGGATTGTGGGCTCATTCCTCTCTGGAGCAAAATATTGGGCATTTTGTGTTCTCTTGTGGCAAGTAGATCCATGATAGGGGTAACACACTGGTGGAATATTGGTTTGATGGGGGCCATTCAAAGACCATATGTGATTACTAAGTCTGCTGAGAAGATCTGCTAAATTGTTGAGCCCCAGGAGATGAAGGCTGTTGGAGTTATCCCATAGACTTCACACCATTTCCAAAATGTGATTGCCTATTGGCATACAAATAATGAACAAGCATCTTTCTTGTTTACAGAAATGCTGTTACCTCAGTACCTTGCAGATGTGCTGTCTTTGAGGACTAATATGGTGACATTTTTTAAGGCTGAATGGAAAGTTTTGTTTGCTAACCTGATTGTCCTGAGATGACATGTAAACATCTCATCTCTTCCTGAGACCACATTCTCTGTATATGATATTGTTCCAGGTAAGCAAACCACCCTGTACTGGAAGCATCTGTGATCTTTGGCTTTGTACATGGAGAAGGTAGCATCCCCTTTGTAAGCATTCTGAAAATCTATCCACAAGTTGAGTGATAGATTAACTGGAACTACAACATGCATGTACATCTGATGTCTTGAAGGGCAATACCCAAACTCAGCTATCCCTATAATTGTTGGGCTAGTGGTATCATGTCAATGCGATCTGTCATGTGGCCTAAGAGTTTGAGGCAAGTTCTCCGTGTGGTAGATGGAATTAATTTGATGTGAATACTATTGCCTAGATAGATTTAAATCTATCCTCAAAAAAGTATGCCTTTGCTGATTTGGAATCATTAGAGCTCTTATAAATTCTCATGTGTGATGGATAATTTGCTGTAGTTTCTTATTCTTGAGTAGGCAAAGGACAGACTGTAGGGCCATGGAGAACTCCTGATTGCCTTTGATTAGCCAATCATCTAGGTATGGGTAGACTATGAACCCCCTGTCTCTAGACATGCTGCTAGTCCTGATAGGCACTTTGTGAAAACTCTTGGTCTTCTGAAGAGATCAAATGTCAGGATTTTATATTGATAGTGATTGGTCCATAGTGTGAATTGCAGGTATTCCCTGTGGGCTGAAAGTATTGTAATATGGAAGTAGGTGTCTTGGAGGTCAGGAGTCACGAGTCAGTCTTGAGCTTTTAATGAAGGGAAGAAGGCCGCAGTTGCCATCCTGAATCTGAAATAGCATATATACTTGTTTATAGGACAGGACAAAGACTCCCTTCAGTGGAATGAGGCATACTGGGAATAAAATCCTTTTATTCTGAATTCTAAAAGGTCCCCTTTTATGGCCCCTAACCAGGGTAGGGAAACTACTTTTTCAGTCATTGGGGTTGTTTCATGAAAAGAGTCCCTAAGAAAGGGGAGGGGCAGAGACTGGAATTGAAGAGCATACCCTTGGGAGATGACTTCTTGTACCCATTTGTCAATAGTTACTCTATTTTAAGCTGGAGAAAATAAAGGCAGCATCTTTATTTTGGGGAGAGTGGTTTTGTATTGACTGAGTCACAACTCTCTTCCTGCATGTCAAGCATGCTGCCTGGATGATGAAGGACAACTGATGCTGTAGATGACACTCATTTCCTTTGGGAAAAACTAGGCTTCTTCCTGGGGGTAATCAGCAGGTTGTTGCCAAGAATAGTGGGTGTTCTGACTGGTCTGGCTTGGATATTTGAAGGGTTTTCTCCTGGAGGCCCAGACTATAAATATCCAGTGATTGTCAAGTGGCTCTGGAATCCTTCAGTGAATGTAGATCATCTTCAGAATGATTGCTAAATAAGTCTGCCCTCAAAGGGCAAGTCTTCAATGAATGGTATTCTTTATCTCCTTTGGGATACCTGACATTTGTAGCCACAACACATTCCTTATTGTGACTACTGTGGCCATGGATCTTATAGCCATAACCGAAGCATCCATGGCTGCTTTCATGTTTTTGCCACTAACTGACCTTCAGATATTATTGACTTAAGTTCCTCCCTAGCATCTTTAAGTTAGACATAATGGGTTGCTTTTTCCCCAAGTTAACATTATACTGAGTGAATAGTGCTTGGTAATTTGCTAGTCCAACTAGAGTAAGTTAGTGGAATAAGCCTCTTCCCCCAAAGAGATTGAGCTTTTTAAGGGCTGTCTTTGGGCGTAAACTTCACCAGGCCAAGTGTCTGGATTTCTCCTGGACTGCTGAGACCAGCTGTGAGTAGAATTGTTCAAATCTTTTATACGAAGCTTGAAATCTTTGCTCGTTCTGCAATTTTAGGCTAAGACAGCTGAGGTATGCCAGAGATTTTTTGGGAGGTTCCAATATGCTTTTAATAGGTATTGCTAACCTGCCTGTAATGGAATATTGAGCAGTTTGTGGTCGCAGTTGTTAGGATCTCAGCTGTCCAAGTAAACAGTCCCTTACTAAAATGTCTAAAATCATGTGCGAACTGACACTGGAGCTGAGGGAGGCGATGATGAGGGATCTTTTAGAAGCGATTGGCATATACTGGTCTAGAGCTCTGGGACCTGCCTCTTCCTCATGTGGACCTCTAACCATCTTGAGGCCAAGGGACTTAGGTCGTCTCAGGAAGGAGTCTTGAAGTTGCAGAATTGTGCAACCTTTGCTTGCACAATGAGTGAGAGGGAGACCTACTTGTAGGTTTTGAGGATGGATGCCAGTAAGCCAAGAATTGCCATGGTGCCAGGTTGTAAAGGTAAGGTTGGTTGAACTGTTTAGACCAGTGCTAGAAATATGAAGAATAAGCCGATGCTTAGAAATGAGTTGTCATCTCAAGGGAATTTTTCCCTGATCTCTTTTTTTATGGTGGGACAGTGGGAAAGATCTCACCTAGAAGGAGTGGAGTAGATATGTTCTAAAGGGGGTGGTACTAGGAGTTTATTCTTGGCACCCTCTCAGATGTTCTGGTATCTGTGGTACAGAGATTGGTACCAGAAGAAGGGACTTCTGACAACAGTAAGTCTGATGGAACCATGAGGGCATCTGTTGTAAATGACAATTCAGATACCAGTGATAACAGTTTAGGTTCTGCTAGCAGATGGGTAGTGGGGTTTTGCTACTATCAGGTAGTGAGTCAGAAATCAATCTCTTGTCACCTGTCCTGTATAACGAAAGGGATTTAAAATCTGTTCCCAATCTGGGGATGGTACTGAAGGTAAATGGCCTTTCTGTTTTTCTCTTTTTAGGGGTGGTAACTCAGTGGTGGGAATCGTATTTGGTCCGTTGTTCTAGTCTACTTTGCCTTGGTATGGAGGAGTGGTGCTGGCATTCAGCATCAGTGCAGCTATCTGTGCCAAGCTCATTTTTGGCAGTCGTGGATGGGCTGTCAGTGCTGTATCAGATGTCTTACTAGGATCATTTTAGAAATCGCATCCTAGTTCAAGAGAATGTTCATTAACTGGAAGTTGCAAGTAGAAGATTCTGTCTTGGAACATGTTGCCCATTCTTCTAGACTAAGACAGCTTCAGGAGAAATAGCTATCATTAAGTGTCTCTGGTTTTTCTCATTCTTGATGAGGAGGACTTACAGAGCAATTGTCAGACACAGGGCTTTCATCCAAATAGACCTACGTGTTTTGTTCTGTTTGTGGAGGAATGAGCCTGTCACAAAGTTTGAAGCTTGAGGGCTTTAAATTTGCCATGAAAGCAGTAAAGTTAATCACTTCTAAAATGCCTGGCTAACAAGTAGAAAGAAAATACACTAAGGGATAGCAGGCAGGCACTGGTGCCATCTTGCTGCTGTAGCCAGTAAGAGTGACCTATGGGAAAGTGTGCAGCCACTCTACCATTTATGCCCTCAGGTTGGGGTAGAGGAGCATATGCAGGGCACAGGCATGGTCCCAATGGATCTCAAAGATCTGAACAGATGTTCAGATCTGACATGCGCAGGGCACAGGCAGAGTGGGGATCCGCATGGACAAATACTGAAAGCAACAGCACACAATTTACAGTCTCTGCCTATTAAAGCTTCCTTCTCAGCCCCTACTCTTTTTGTGTAAAGGAATTTTGACAGAATAAACTTAACTTGAAGGAATAGGTTCCATTATGTAATGTAATGTTTGAGACAACCACCATCTTAATTTGTCTCTCGTACAGTACTGAGCACATTGTCAGCTTTTAAATGAAGTAAGCTAAGTTTAAAAGTTGCTAGGCTTTTAATCCTTCAAAAGCGAATGACAGTTATTTACACAAGATGGAGATCTAGAATGTGAGGGGGGAATGTATCTGTTTATTACATAGAACTGTGGATTGATTAGCGAAAATCAAGTGCCAGCTAGAAAGTGTTGAAATAGAATCCTAAAGACGTTTCTCTGTCACTGCTGTGCATGTAAAAACTATCCTCCATTAAGCATTGTTTCCTAAAATGCGACAATTAAAAAGGAGCTATTTGTTGCTTTTAGAATAGGATGACCCTGCCCCTCCCTGTAACTGCAAGAATATTTCTTAAATTAAGTCTAGATTTAAGTGTCCTATGCAATGGGATCTCCTCTGTGTCTTTTTGGAAACTAATTCCCCAGCCTAACAACTCTTCCTGTTAGACTTTCAGCCTGAATTTTCTTCTATTTCATTCCATGGCACAGTCAAAACCTCATTTTACCATTCTAATTCCCTCCTTTCTGTACTTGGTGTTAATCCTTTAGGTAATCAGACCATAATGTCTGTTCCCCACAACAATTTCTTCACCATGCTCAATATATTTGCATTCCTTATACCGACACAAAGCTCCATTGAAGCCAATGGGCCATTAACTTTTACTTCTAAAACATACCCTGCAAGTCTCTGATAATTTTTCTTGTTCTTCTCTAAGTTTCAGGAAGCTTAGAGTTATTTTAAGACAGTATGCCACACTATGTTTAGCACAAGCCTATTATATAAATAATTAAGGTTTTTGATTTAGGCAAAAGCTTATGATAAAATCCTGCCAAAATTAAACTACTTAAGAAAACAAAAACAAAAAAACCAAACCCCAAACTGCTGAAGATGTGCTTTCTAGCTAAATGTCTGATACTCTTTGTTTTGCTTTATTTTATTTAATGCACCTGACAATTCTCCAGGCACAATTACAATTTACAATAAAAATATTGATCCGTTAAAAAGCAGAACTGAGGGCAAAACATTTGACTGATTATATAATCAATTGATTGCAATGTACACTACAAAGTAATGGCAATTTCTTTCACCCCCTCCCTTCTGAGCATTAAGTGCTGTGACATACTGAAAATACAGCCCATTAGAAATGACAAGTTGAAGACAGTTTTAGGCAGTGGTCTCTGGGGAAGAATTTTGCTTGGACAGTGATAAGGTTTTGCATAATTCTTCTGAGTCGTGATGGTCTGGAATGTGTAACTATAATATTTAGTTCAGTATTGTATAGATACTCCACTTTGGGAGGGCTAAATCTGACTCAGTGAAGTCGGAGATGAGGACACTCAGTACTTCTCAGAACCAGACTCAGATTGCTGTCAAATTAACCCTCTTGTAGAAGTCGTCTAAGAATAAAGGGCTATCTTTGCTTTCCCTGTAGAATGGTTAGTGGCCTATGTTTCAGTTATGGACAACAGGGAGATAGAGCAGAGCAGTAAGCCCTTTCCACAGTGATTTTTTTTAAATGGTCTGAGACCCTACTATGGGTCAATAACTATCTACTCATCCCACAACTGTGTAAGAGTTAGTTTGGTTCTAGAGCTGTAACTGGCATAGGCAGCATGGCCACACTTAAGTTATGACATGTAAATTCACAGGCTGAGAGCAAGGAGAGCTCACTGCTGAAGGCATCTTCACCTGATCATCTGATAAGCTTTGAGGTTGAATTTTTGCTGGTGTGGGGAGGGAGGACAGGACTCAACAGCTGCTGATCATTTAGTCAACTGTATGAGAGACAGCTGCATTGCTCAGTCCTGCATTGTTGGTTCTACTCATCTTTTATGATGACCAACTGCAAAAATTCAAATCTTACCTATTTTCATTTTCAAAATGAGAAGCTTTGAGGGAAGGTAGCTGTCTTGGAATGGGCAGCCACAACTTCTGGTGCCAAACTTGGTGTCATTTAAGGTAGAATCCAGTTTGTGCATTCCTGGACAGGGCCAGGACTGCAGCTGCAGATGAACACAATGTTCCCACCATGTGAGGATTTGGTCTGTTACACTCTACCCCCCACCTTGAATTCTTTTCCACTTTTGGCTACTAGGGTGATCTTAATGGTAGTGTTTGAGAGATCCATTAGTTCCCATCCTTAGGAGATGCTCATCACAGGCTTCAGAGCTAAAACTGGGGAGTGGAGGAAGTCTGCCCTTCTCTCTTTCCTCCCCTGTGAGAACAGTCCCAAACCACCAGAGAGAAACAGGGCACAATGTAAACCCCTGAGTTATTTTAAGGAGCTTCTACAAAGGTGGAGGGAAGATACAGGGTTCTTTAGGAGGAAGGCTCCATAAACCTTATTTATCCAGTAACTAGGCCCTTACTGGAGTTTCCCTGGGAGTTGGGGGCATGGGAGAATGGGAAAAGAACCAAGGCTCTTTGTTTCCGCCATCTTGGCTATGTGGAGTCACCTATGTGGTGAAGTAGTAGTGTTTGTCACAAGGCCCAGAACTGGGCAAGAGATCATATGGTCAAGACCTCATTCTTAAGACTGCATTGGCCATTGGACGCTACCACTTCCTGTGTACAAGTGCTGCAATGGTGAACTGCATCGAAGTGGTGCACTCTTTCCTTCCAATGGTCTCTATTGTCAGAAGTTGACCAGAAATAATGTCTGCTGCCTGAGTGACAGCCCCAGACAGGTAGGGACATACTCTGCTTGCAGGCAAGTAGTGTCCTGCTTCTGCTGCAGTCAACAACAAAACTGTCCTATGTACATCAATGGATCAGCTATCACCATCTAAAGCAGTAAGCTTTTCTTAAAACCCATTTATTTAGTTGATAAATTTAAGGAAATTTAGCTAGATAGAGTGCAGGGACACTAATTGACTGACTGACCCTCAGGAAATAGAATTCTGCAGAAAAAGATCAGGATACCTTCCCAAGGAGAAAATACTGGGTACAAAAGGGCTCTTTAATTTAGCCATGAAAGGCATAACAAGAACCAATGGAAGGAAATTTAAACTAGAAAAGGTGATTAACCATTGGGGAAAATATCATCAATAAGCATGATTAACCAGTAGAGGGAAAATACAGCAGAAAATGGTGGACTCTCTTCAGTGCTAGATGCTTTTCTGGAAAGTATGGTTAAGCCAAATCCAAGTTATTAGGTTAAAAAAGGTAAATGGCTTGTGAGCTACCAGTCAGACTAGGTGCTCTAATGGTCCCTTCTCTCTTTAAATTCTCCATTACTTATTTCAAATCAGGATTTATTTCAAGTCACATGTAATACAAAACTGACAAAATCCTCAACCTGTCCGTAAGTCGTCGTCTGCCTTCATGCTGACAATCAGACCACACTTTCCAAACCAAAGTCATTGGTGTAGTTAAAATACTGCGTTACAGTCGAAGCTGGTTTCAGCCTTTATTAGCCTCAAAAGGGTCTACATGTCATACCCAGTTAAATAATATAAATTAAATTAGGTATACCCGATCAGACTTAGGTTTAAATCTCAATATTGGTTTAGCTTGTATCAGTAATCATCAAGTTAAACTAAGCCAAGTTAGGCAAGAGTTAGAACAGAATTTAGTTAAGCCTGTGCAACTTTTCTAATATAGAAAATTGCTAGTGGACCTCTGGGCTATTCAATATTAAATGCAGCAAAAAGGGACGTTTTTAAAAAGTACCTCTTTGGGCAATCAGCTAAACTGCTGCTACTTCATTATTACTGGTAGGGGATAGCTGCCCTATGGGGGTAAGAAATTATTCTGCACCCCGTCAACATTTTAAATGAGCATGCATTTGGTAGTGATGCTCCCTACTGGATCTACTTTTAAAACTTTAAATACCTACAGCTGTCCAGCCAGGGAGTAATTACATAAAAAGCCATTTAAATCAGCAGTAGGCTATTCAGTGTATTTCTGGACACACCAGAGGCACAGACTTTGGAATTCATACCCTTTGTTATAGCCCGCAGCTATTGATATCAAGGCAAGCTGCAAGGCCCAGTTATTGAGGCTTCTGAAGAGCCAAAGCCAGCATGAGGATGAACTTATGAATAAGACAGGTTACGCTTCTGGTTTGATCTTCCCCCACCACACGCACAATTTTATGAGTTAAGTCTTCTTGGGGGTTCTGACTAGTTGGAGAATTTATGCCAGGAGTGTTACTGAAAGAACATGTTCACAGGGTTTAACAGGTAGGAACAATGCAACCTCAAAATGTTTACTTTAAATATTTTTTGTTCAACAAATGTGGAGCTACTATGAAAAGCAACTTCAAATATTCTAAAGTTAAATTATGGCATTATGGAAAAAACCAAAGCAGCAGCACATACGATGACTCATTTCCTCACCTTTGGAATCAACTATATAATATAAAATAGCAAATTAAGACAGGGTAAGGGCAAGTTCTCTTATGTTTCTTAAAACTAACTCCTGCAAAGTTCCCAGGTTTGACAAAAATCTGCTATGGAAACAATCCTCCTTCAGACTCAAATGGAGACACAGGCAAGAAATTTGGTACCCTTCTGAATTACAGATAAACCATTCTACAGAAAAGTAGCCCCAAATAGGAGCCCCTACTCCACACAAGTTAACCAGAAACAAGGTTTAGTCAGTAAGCAGCATTTGAAAGGGCTTTTTGTATCAGCGATCTGTCATGGAATACTCCAAATACTTTAAAGCCAGGGTTGATGTTTGTGAGAATTTACTCCCTGTACCACCCACCACATTCTAGTGGTGTGGTCTGATAACTGAAGATATTGCCGGAAGGCACACCGGCTTACGAGACCGGTATGCTGTAATCACGGTCTCTGTGGAAACTTTCAGTACACCCAGACCAGTTTATGCTTTTGCACTCTTGGCTCTGGTCTTTAACAATTCAACATTTTGAGCTCACTTTTGCTTGCAAGTCATGGTGTATTTGTTTGCTCAGACATTCAGCAAGGACATGGATTATGATGTTGCCTCCACCATTGCTTTACGCCCCCTGCCCTCCCTCCCCCCCGCCAGCCAACTGCTCTTAGAGGCGACTGGGTAATGCGTGCACTTCAGAAATTTGACAATCCATTCAACTGGTCCATTTTGAAGATTAAGAAATAGTTCTATCATGGGAAGTAGTTTTCTTAACTTACAGAAACATGGTTTTGTATTAGGAGGGAGGGCAGAAGATGTGTTTTGCAGCCCTCTGAGAAACCGTGTTTAAGCTAAAATAAATCAGATTAAGTTTTCCGGCCATGAACAAACCAATCCAGACATCCATATATTTAGGCTGGCTCTCCACGAGACAGTGTTTTACAACAGCAGTTCCATAGCTTGAAGGTTCATATCTGTACCTTGCAGGAATTGTTTTAAAGGAATGGTGCTGTACCATTCAAATTGTACTAACGGGGTACCTGTGAAACAACTTGAGCTGAATTCTTTAGTCTCCTAAAGCTCTAAAAGTGGGGTGAATTTAAAATATTTTCCAGTATCCATCACAAATTACATAAAATAAGCAAATACCACATCATGATTCAAGACAGACGTGAAAAACAGATACATTACTAGCTAGCACAAGATAGGAAAGTAATGTTATAATGGCTAGAATGGGACTGGGAGCTAGGAGTCAGACATGCCAATCACTCATTGTTACTCCAGCAATTTTCTTAACTGCTGTAGTTTAGTTCATTAAACATAAATACATTTACTTACCTCATGGGGTGTTTTGGGGCTTAATATCTGTGAAACCTTTTGAAATTCTCAGATAAGAAGTACATAGAGAAACCAAATAAAACTACATTGTGAAAATTAGCTAATACTGCATCCACATGTGGGTCACAGGAACTTTCAGGGCATTAGATACTAGTAATTTATCTTCAGCCATAAAGAAAATCAAGAGTTGAGACCAGAGTATTTGATTTTAGATAATCATTGAAGAATGGTGCATTTGTCCAGACTTCCACAAACATTTTACTCATATTTTCTATAAAATTACAGTATGAGCTATGAATATAGTGACAGTGAGTAGTGGAAATGTACTAAAAATTTTTTTGTAGGGTGGGGGGGAATGGCCCAAGTCCTGTTTTGTTCTTTCTATGCATCAGTGATCAAAGAAAGCAATATCCAATTTAAAAACTGTACAATGCAGCCCTGAGTGTTACTTAACAGATGGCTACAACAAAATTCAGGACTTCAAGATTGAAGTACTTATTTTCATTTTTTCTATCAAATTTGGCATACAAATTTAGGAAGAAATTAGATCTTAAAGAAGTCATGCACCACACAAATTTGGAAAAAAAGGATGTAGCAAGTCTGATGTAAAACAAAAACCCTGAGAAAACACAGTATAACATTAAAACAAGTTCAGAACACAAAATAAAGTTCTTGTATTATAGAAAACTGAGGATATTATTCCTACTACAGTGCAAAAACAATGCTACTTCTATTTAGAGGGCAGGAGGTAAGTTTGGGTGGTCCTTGGTGTGTCACTCGCTTAGTCACTCTCAGAAGTTTAAACAAAGTTTAAACAAATTAAGTAATTGCCTTACCAACACTGGCCTGATACGATCTTTCAGCCTAGAAGGAAACTAAAATGCTGGCGCTGCTGGTTTTGGCTATTACCAGTTAGGTCACCTTGTGAAGAGTGACACTGAGCAGATCATCTTTGACTCAACATTCAGAACCCAAGAAAACTCATGCAGCCAGAGAGCCAGTGTTTTCTGCATTTCTTGTAGTTTCTCTCTACCTGAAACTAACCTAATCTAGACACACTGCACTGAAGTCAACAAGTTGACTATTTACTTACCTACTAAGAATGGCTAGTTCTAGACTTCTGATAATGCAGAACAGCAGCTGTTACAATTGCTATTCTCCAAGAAATTATCTAGCTCTTGCCCCCCATTTAGAAAACTTTAAGGTCTTAGGAAGCTTTGAAGATACTATCATCAAATGTTATGTAACACTAAATTTGACCAAGTGTTCCCAGATGAGCTAATATGTGCAGCATCCATTTGAGTGACCATCTTAATTTTGGGTTTTTTTTCCCATAACATTCTTTTATCTCATCAACCAGCTAAAAACTTACCTAGGAGGACATATAACAGATGTCCTTTTCTCTAAATTTAAAATAAGCTAATAAAAATAGCACATATAGTAATGACCATCAATAATAAAGTCCTATAGTGACTTCACTACTGTCAAATCAGAACTGAAAGCTATAAAAACAACTACCTGTGACCCAGGTATCTGGACACAGATGGCAAATTTCCTCTAGAAGTTTTGATCACATTGGTTAAAAAAAGAATATACAAAAGTAGTTTTGCACGGTGGGACAGTGTTTTTCCAGGGGGCTAATTCTGGTATCATCACAAAATTGTTGGGTACCAAAATAGCTGTATGCCTTCTCTCCCTTCCTGTTTTCTCTCTCCCTCACACACACAAAAATGGATCACATATTTAGCAAGAATTACTTCTCTCAAATGCTTTACCAGAGTGCCATGCACAACAAAAACTGATTAGAAAATGTCATTTTTACTTGGCAGGCAGCGAGAAAAGCACTTCAATGCAGAAGTTTGACACTAGAAATTCTGGCTCAGTTGTTGAAGCTGGTCGTCTCACAGATGAGATCAGTTAAAGCAGCTGCCCTTAGCCAGCAAAGGTGTACCCCAAGATGGCTGGTTAGTTTGCAACACAATTTCAGGACTCAGTGCAGGTAGACCCTTCAGCCCACGCTGAGCTGGTTACAGAACTAGGAACCAAGTAGTCTATGCTTCATACCACAAACTTGAGAGTTTTCAGACCATTATAGATCATTTTATGACAAATGGTAAGTCATTTTTCTTATTTTGTATATATTTCCAACTGATGGGCTTTAAAGCAATCATCATCCTCTTCTTTAAGTCCTCACAAATGTGTTTATGAAAGTAACTTAATTTCTGTGGTATGAAAGGGGTACTATCAGCTTGAGATTTGGTCAATTCAGAAAATATTCATACTTATTTTTATGTATTGCACCAGCTGAAGTCTCCATTTCTAGGTTTTAAATTTTCTCTATTATAGCTTTGTAAAAAGCACACACAAACATGATAACTGACTGGCTAATCAGGGGAAGAGTAAAACAGATTATAAGTATTGTCAAATGCACAAAGTGACAAACTGGAAAAGAAAAACCATTTTAGTAATAGCAGCTGTGTGTGTCACATGGAATAGCAGGTAATATTTCAGCTATAAGTTTGATCTTAAATTGTAGTGTTCCTTTTAAGAGAAGGCTTGTGTGATTTGAAGTTCTAATGTCATCCTGTTACCACAGTCCAGGAACAGTGCCCATTTCCCTTCTTTCAGATTTGTAATGTTTACAGGAACATTGAGGTAAAAGTTAGTAAAACAAGGAAATGTAATTTTAACATTATTAAAATGAATATTAAAATAGTTATTCCCCTTTTACTCTCATTTACTTTTTTCATTTCTCAACTTGGACAATGATCAATTTCACTTCTCCGCACTGGTTTACTCCAGGAACGTGCAGGATGCACACAGGACAGGACAAAGTTTATTTTAAAAACTGTCTTCATTCCAATGAAGTTCCTGGTAATGTACTGATCTTAAGATTTGTAAAAAGCTTTTTTACATAACCTAAGTTTTGATTGAAGTTGGACTTTGCTTCTTTAAAAAAAAAACACAGTAGTAACAGGCCTGTACAACTCATTTGACAAAAACAAACTTGAATTTTAAAACAAAGTATCCTTTAAAACACCCTGTTATTGGAGTGTTTATAAACCAGAAGTGTTGAGCAGCATAAGTTTCTAATTTCTTCTTAAATTCAACTATCCTATAAATTTTGGAACAGATCTGCACAAGTTAGTGTGGAACTGTAATAGCTCATGCTCTCAATTCTTTGCAACTATTTCAGCAGAGAAAGACCCGCCCCATGAATACAACTGCAAGTATTACAGCACTTTAGATAGTAAACAGTTGCCTTCAACATGCTGATAGAAACTGTGTCTTATGTTCATTTATATCATATTCCATAAAAACTGCATTACTGCTGTAGAACATTTCAAGTTTACCAACACCCAGTACAACCAAACCAACCAACCTTTTATATATGCACTTGCCCATCTTCAATGTCATTAATATGCAATATTGAAGTTTGTTTTGTTTCCTTTAACAACCAAATTTAAAGCTTTGAAAACATCTTAACATTTTGTTTTGAAAACTTTTTTCACAATATCAAGTCATCACATGCATTTTACTTTAGTTTTCAGATCATATTGCTAAAAAACTGCACCAATATCAGAACAGTGCAAATCATATTTAATTTTAAAAGTTATAATGGCTTGAGTTCATAATTATTAAAAAAGAACACTGTCAAGATTGATAGTTTTGCTTATTCACCATTGTTTACATTCCATTCAAACAAAAACATTTCCCAGTCAATTTTAACGTTTTCCAATACTTTCCCTCTGTTCTTTAATTACAGCTGAAATTGATGGATATTTGTCCACAATTTCAACTTACGTAGTGCCTTAGTGTCATATCTTCTTTGCGCACCAGCACCAAATGTGAACACAGTTCTGCAAGTAAACGGTTTTCAGTTTTTCTGACAGAGAGAAGAGTAGCACATGTGAGCCCACAAAAGCATTTTTCAATTTTTCAGCAATGGAGAAATTTAACAGATTTAGAAATTAGAGGAATTCCCTTCTTCCCCAGCCTCCAATTCATTAAACTCAATTTGTGACTTTCTATAAAATTGATATACACCCTGACAGTGTTCCTTATAAAACCATATATGACAGTAAAAGTGCCAGTAGGCATGGCAACCTCTTTTGAAGAGAGTATAAACTCCCTGACACTGGGAATTGCCAGCACCAAGGATTACATTGAAATTCAAAATTATATGTAAGGCTACATATATTTAACAAACCCACTTTCCATAAGCCTAATATTCTATCACTATGTTTGAAATTTTAGAAGCCAATGCAATTTTATACTTTTATGCTCAAATTTGAGGAAAAAGGAAATACTTTCTTTAGCATGGGCAGTTCACGAAACTGTGGCAGCATTTGCCTCATTAAGCATTGATTACTCATTTTACCATCATCCACTTATGTTTAAGGTTCATAACTGGCAAGGCACATTTACATATTCCAATGAATACTTGACAATTTTAAATTACACTTCATGTCCCAGCTATCCCAGTAATTGACATACAACATACTAAAATGGTTTATTAAGGTAACAAAAATTCAATTAATGTGAAACATACAGGCTATTGGCAACCACTATTCTAAAAATTATGTAAATACAAGTAAACATACTGAAATGTGTGCGATTCTAAGTTTTTAAGCCAGAAGACCTCTGTACTAACACACATTTATATTAATGACACATAAAAAAAATAAAAACTTTATTACAAAAATAAGTTACACTCGCCTCCAGCTTACAGTATAAAACAATTTTATTTGCAGGAATGCAAAATGATTGTTTGCCATGAGCATTTTCAACATATGACATATCTAATTTTTTTGATAAAATTTGCATTTACTGGGGGAACTGGTGTGTATAAAACCTTAATTAGGTATAAGCTTCAATTTTCATTGTGGTGCCTATGGGTATGTAGAACTGCAGTATCCCTTTGGGAAAGGGGATAAGGGA
>ML675604.1:69420608-69503108 GCA_007922155.1 Mesoclemmys tuberculata | reverse complement strand
AGAAAAGTTAGTTAAGAAAGTTAGCAAGATTGATGGTTCATAGATCAAGTGTTCAAGTCCCAGCCAATCATGTCTAATCTTAAACGTATGAAGTTTATTAGCAAATTAGTACCTGAAAGAACTCTGCTCTTGCAGAGGTAATTAACAAAGTTGTGTAAAACAAGATGAAAATGGCCAAGAACTTAAAACTGAATGGTAACAGACTGCAAATCCAGTCATGATTGAACCTGGTGATATTCTAAACAAAGAGCTCTCAACCATGCTTGTAGCTGTTTCCATAGCTTCACACTGACAGACAATCTAGGCTTTAGAGTGATGTTTGCAGTTATTGAGTATGCTGGCTATGTTGTCATATGGGAGGTTGTGTTGATTTGTGTCTGGAAGTAGTGTGCTGGGAGATTTGTGCTACTTTGTGCAGTCATTTGCCATCTCCCTCATACAACCAATGAAACTGTTACATGCAAGTTAGCTGTTGAGCAAGGGAAGTAACTGGTTGAGTGACCTCTGATATCACATGGTCCTTGGCAGTAGCTGTACACTGCATGGGTGTAATTTGTGATGTTAAAATGTCCTAGAACTTAAGAACTGCACAGTAATGCACCACCAAACCCAGTGATACACCTGAGTATCTGTACTTTTTACACATGCCATGAATGAAAATATCACCATAATCTACGTGATAATAATTTAACACTTTGTAAAAATGGCTTTAAGACACCTTTATAAAAATGTAATTTTTCTAATATGTTATACCCACTATAGCATTACAACCACTTTATTTGAATTCCCGATTACTTAGCATCAAGGAATAGTGCCCTCTTTCCTCAATCCTAGCAAGGATTAATTTTTGTTGGAGGGACTTAGGCTATGTCTACACTGACAGCAGCAAAGTCGCCGCCGTCAGATCAACTTATCTGGATTGACTGAGTGATCAGTTAAGATCCACTCAGTCGATCCAGAAGTCAATGCTATTAATCCATCTCTGCAAGTGGCGTAGCACTGCGTCGATGGGAATGCGGTTCCCGTCGGCGCACTGCAGTGAAGAAGGCGCGCAGAAAAAAGGCACAGCAGTCGAAGGGAGTTACGCAAGTTTTCTCCGTAGCTTGCATAACTCCTGTCGACTGCTGCCGAATTGCTGGGGTAAGTGTAGACCAAGCCAGAGACTGTTGTAATGGTTGAGTAATCTACTCTCTTTTTATGGAAATGCAACTTTAAGCTTGAGTTTGTGTTTACTTTTTCAGACTCCAGGTTTTTTTAAAGGGACCATTAAAAACAGCAATGTGTACATGTCAATTGGTGAAGAGCTGTTTCTACAGGCCCTAGCAGGTTCAAAATAGAGCAGCCCCATCCAGCAGACCTTACTGAGGGCTAGTCTAAACTAGTAGCTCTACATCGGTTTCCGGTGAAGACACTATGTCAACGGGAGAGAGCTCTCCCATCAGCAAAAATTACTCTACCTCCATGAGAGCCAGAAGTTATGTCCTGCTGACAAAGCACTGGTGTGGACAATGCTTAGGTCACCACAACCTGCATCGCTCAGGAAAGTGGCTTTTCCATCCCTGAGCAACATAATCTATATCGATTTAAGTGGTAGTGTAGAACTGCCTCATGTCATTACAATAGTAGTTCTTAAAATTTAAAATCTGGTTCATTAGCAGATGGGACATCTGAATTAATGTATCACAGTACAGGCTAATGAGAAGAACATGGAGGATTCCATAAGGAGGGAAAAAGTACATGGTTATTTAAAAACTAATTTGTACTATATTTACAAGTTTCTTCCTAAGATCTGAGAAATCACAGCCGACTTCTCTCAAGTAACAAAGACAGCACTAACCACACACATTTTAACTCATTGGTAATGGCTTTATAGTCCCCTGCCTCTTATCTTTTTGAATCCTAAAGAAATTAAAAAAAACTTGCAAGTCAACCTGTAACTAGCACATATAAAATCCAAATATGGCTAGAATGAGTCTCTGAATGGAATTGCTTGCCTTCCTAGTAGTAGTTTAGTTAGCTTGCCAGATCACAAAGAGGAATGATATATATCTAAGAGTTACTCTACTCAAGGGATCTGGAAGAGGGACTGAACAAATGTCATGTTCAATGCACCTATAACAGCTTTTCCAACAGATTATTGGAGTAACAGAGGTATATAAAAATGAACTGGTTTACTTATACATTAATTATACAATGAAATGATTTTATGCAGTATAAGATCAGAGAAATTTGTTGCTATGCACTTCAGGCAATAAGTTTCAGATATTTAATAAAAATACATGCAGTGATACTAAATAGAATAAGTACTTCTGATGTATTAGTTAAGCTTTAGAGAATACTCTGATGATCAGCTAGTTACACAAGAATCCACTCTCCTCTCTTAGAAGCGTACAATACTGTATACAGTACTATATAATTGAAATACTGTATACAGTACTATATAATTGAAAATCACACCTTCCTCTAAAGAATGAGAAACAGGACATCACCAGAGCCTGGATACAGGCCTAAAAGGAGACTACTGGTCCATTCCACTATGGGAATGTTTTTCCTTTGGACACCAGAGCGTCAAACAAGTTTCAATAAGAAACATGCAGACAGCTGTCTCTAATGTAAAAATATGTTTATGTAGCTTCCAATATTACTTTCAATTGTACTTTATAAACAGGTATTCTTGTAGCTGCAGCTGAGAAATTGAAAACATGAGGGACAAAGGAAGCTGTTTGCCTAATTGAAAGAAGTAAATGAAGCAGAAAAATCTGACATTAAGAGTAAAGCCCAAAAGAGAATATTGAAGCCTATAACTAACATGCCCAGGGAAAGGAATAGCAGGGCCAGTGAGAACTTTGGCGCAGTAAATGACAACTGCAAGCAAGGCAAATTTAAACAATTCCAGTCGTACAACTGGTCACCATCTAAAGATTTGTATTATTCTGTTTTACTTAGCCATTCCATCTTCTTGGATGTTGAGCAGCAGCACTGGCAGCACAGATATTTTTGGAAATGCTGGATGGGAGTGAGGAAAACTGCAGGATATCCAATTTAAACCCAAGTAGAAAATATATGAAAGCATTAAAAACTATAGTGGCAAGCCACTCATTTTTGGTTCTACAAAATCTTCACATTTATTAATGTAAAAACCTTACTTTTATGTTTAAAATCTACACAGGCTTACTGACAATCACTGAAGAGGCAAAAAAGTGTTGGCCAGTCTTAGAGAGCATACACACCAACAATTTACACATAGGCACCATATTACTGCTTCAAAGTGTGCTCAGTTGAGGATGCATCTTAAATGGGTGCACCTGACAGTACAAAGGTATGTGAATCTTTAGAAAGGGACCAGCACATTTCTCCCAAGACCTTCAAATTTGACAGGCATCCAGCTCAGCGACTACTAAATTTAGGTTGTAGACTCTACACGGGCAGTGATTTTATTTGCATTTGTACAGCAGCCAGCAAAATGTGACCTTGGGGCTGGCCTTTGGGCACTACTATGATATTCCAGTAATTCCTCTATAACAACTATTCAAATGCATCTTATACTTACTGAAGTGAAATCTGAGACACTAATACACACTTCATACTTGCTGCATAACCCCTATCCTATGACTTTTGTGAAAAGCACGTGTGTGTAATAAATATCAATACACATCATGCGTGTATTTACACTTACATTTGATTTTTAGCCGCTTGTCTTTGAGCTTTCCGTTCTTTCCTTTTTTGATCTGGTGGCTTAGCAAACACAATTTCAATATTTTCTCCCTCTAAATCTTTGCCATTCATTTCTTCCATTGCCTGAAGGAAGTAACCAGATTTTAGATATACTTCTAAGGACATTCAGGGATGCACTTTAAGGGGCAGAAAAAGAATAGAGGTGTTTTTATTGTATTTATTAAATGGCATAACAGAACTACTCAGGATTGTGGATCTGGAAGTCAGACTGCAGATTACTTTTGGGATTTTAAAGACTTACTAAAGTTGAGTCTCAAAACTGTTCTTAAAAAGTTTCTTCCACTTACAACTGTGGATATACCCCTGCAACCTCTGCAAATAGTGTATCACACTTCTGCAAGCTGCTCTGAGATCTCATTAAGAACCATATTTACAACAATGGGGCAGCAGTAAAGCTTAGTTAGATTCAAGTGAAAAATATTTGCGTACAGGGAAGTGCTCCTAGAACAAGAGACCAACCTTGTGGATTTAAGAACATTTTCCCCCTTTTGCTTTCTATGTATAAGCATTTCCTTACGGATTAAGTACGAAGAGAAATCTGCACCTCAGCCTCAAGCAGAAGTGCATATTGTCATTCTCTGTCTATACAATGAAAACTTCCTGTTGAATGTTTGCAAATAAGAGGGGGAGCTACGAGATCCTACCACTTTCAAGAATCCCTTGGACTCCATAGGAGACCCAGCCTTGGGAGGATGCATGTATAGTAGGGATAGTTAGTCTGTTCACCCAAGCTTCTTCACCAAGCTATTTGGACAAATGAGAAAGTCGCAAACCTATGTGCACCTTCCCCCAAAGGTGTATGTGAATAAATTCTCCTGTCATTTTACCAGATGAGGAAGAAACACAGGAAAGGGATGAAGCAAGGAGTTATTCCTGGATTCTCACTTGGAGAGCACTGACAAATATACCCCCATCACCAAAAACGGAAAGAGTTTCACCTCTCTCCAGAAAGATTCAACTCTACTCCTAGGAAGTTATATTTTTGCTTTTTGTTTCAGTGCTTACATAACAAAATTTTCTATCACTCAGGGAGCAAAACTGGTCTTTTGAACACAAAGGAGCTTCCTTATATTTGATTGTAAAATGATGAGTAAAAACTGCCCTTAAAGTTCAGGCATCCCAGTTATTGTTTTCACAGTAGACTATTAGCTTAAAGGAGAATCTTCTATTTTTAATAGGTAAGAAAATAGTCTCCAACATTAACAGCAGTTTACATGAAGCATCCTCCTTTGTTCTACACTATCGGAATTCACCATTCTATGGAAAGACCCAACATGTAACTTCATTTTATGCTGCTACTAATTAACAATTTAATATTTTACATAATCCTACAAACTGATTTTTTCCCCTAAAAGTATGCATTTTTGAAATTCAGATTATTTGGTCACAATTTCTGTGCACATAGCAAAATTAAGATTCCTTTAGCCTACCTTTACAGCACCATCCCGTTCATCAAAATGAATGAAAGCATAATCTTTTAGTTTCTTCACTCGCTCTAGTTTTCCAAATTGACTGAAGGCCTTTTCTAGAATCTCCTCTGTTACGGTATTAGCAAGGTTACGGACAAACAGCACTTTCACCTAAAAGACAAAAAAGTCTACATTTCAGAATGCAAGTTTTGCCTAATACAATTTTAAAGTAATTTCACAACGTGTTAGAGCTACAGCTAATATAAAAAAAGTCAATTCATTCTATTTATATGCAACGTTCTGCAGTGAACTTGAAAAATCAGTTTGCTAACTTGACACTTGGATAAAAATTTCTGAACAATCACCACAAAAATATCATTCCCATCAGTGTTAGTGAAAAAAAATCTTATCAAGTTTTACATCAAAGGATAGTTATCTGTAGAAGTTAACTATTCAAAGTATTAGAGCCTTTAAAGCACCTATCACTGTAATATCTAATCACTCAGTATTCCTCCTTTGCTTGGCCAATTCTGCCTACATCAGGTGCCTTGAAGCTATCATATCAAAAATTGTTGGTTAGAATGCACTTTCACTGTCCATGAGAAAAGGAAATACAGGACAGTAAGAGAGCACTCTGGAATGCAAAGCTTGAGGTTTAGTAATCTTATCTAGTACAGGAGAAAGTTATATAAGGGCTGGTAGACAGAGAACTTCGTCATCTATGCTGTACAGTACTCAATGAAGCACCGAGTTCATCCACCCACAAATTGGTTTAAGATATGCCCTTGCAGCCCTCGTATGGGTGTATTAAACTAATGTGTGACCTATCAACTTTGAAACCTATCAAAGAAAAGACCTGATAAAGCTACCTCAATCCATAAGCCTCTTTTGCTTGCAGCTGAGTATCTTTTCTACCCCCCTACTGTACCTGTCCCTATTAGTAAATCCAGACCAGTGTCCTCTCCCCTGCACACAAATGCTCCTCGGCTCAGTCCAAAAGTTTTCCACCAAAATCCAGCTGCAGATCATGGCTAAGGCTTGGTCTACACTAGAGAGGTTTGTTGACAAAAGTCAGTTTTTGTCAGTGCTGGTGAACACACTGCAATCACCCACCTACCCACCCTCTGACAAAACTGTCCTTTTTTTTGTACAAAACAAAGCCACTTCAACAAGAGGTGTAGGGCTTTCTTCAGCGTAGCTAGGACAATGCAGTGTCAGAGTACCCTTACAGTCAGTCACCCTCACAGAGGTTACTGGGCTGTCATTCTTGTCAATTTCATCATTGGGAGCCAGGGCAGCTGGTTCAGGCTCCTGGTTGGGAGCAGGGTGAAAAGCCTCCACTTCTGCAAGCCCAGACGCCTGGTTCCTGGCTGCTGTGATCCAGGATGCCAGTGGCTGCCGCCCAGATCCTAGCTCACACCAAGGAGGAGAGAAATTTCTGTGTGGCTGCCCAGGCTCCTGGCTGGGACAAGGAAGTGGGGAGCAGTCCACAGGGAGCCCGGGAGCGTGTGGTGCTCCTGGCAGGGAGCTGAGACATGGGTCTCTGAGCCCCCTACACTGCCCCTTAGGACAGTGGAAGTGCTTCTGGCGAGGACAAATTCCACCCATCCAAGGAGAGCAGCATGGATATCAGCCACCACTGTAATTATAGCCATGGCTGAAAATCGATACATCTTACGTTGACTTATTTTTCTACTCGAGACAAGGCCTAAGATTGCACTCCCTGCCTGAGCCTTTCTTCCCGGTAGTTTACTGGATCAGGCTGCACCACTCAGTGATCCACAGACTTTTAACCAGCTGAAAATACAGCAGAGAAAGTGGAGCTGGTGGTTGTGATTCAGAGTCTGTTAGATACCAGTTCCCCTTGGCACCTCCAGGGCAGATGGAGGGACCTGGGGAGCAGGCTATGGGATTGTGAGGAACACAGCTGTCAGCTCTACTCCTGTTGCAGTAGCACCAGCCAACACCTGATACTCTTGTTCTGAATAACAAATGGTTTATCAGATGAAAAGTGGCATAGCCTATGATTGTATATACAGTGTATTAAGAAACCATATGGGGGAGGGGCATGGATGGGCAAAAAGTGCACTCAAACAGGGATCTATAGATGAACCCTTGGCTGAAGGCCTGAAAAGCAAGTGTAGGGGAGCTATTGGGGGCGGGAGAGGGGGGAGAACGGGACATAGGAATTACAATACTGGATCAGACTAGTGGTCCACATAGTTCAGTATCCTGTCTTCATCAATGGTCAAATATCAGCTGTTACAGAGGAAAAAGCAAAAACCGCATGGTAAGCAATAAGAGAATAACCTACTCCCAAAGAAATTTTTAAACCGACATTAGTTAGGGTCTGCCTTAAGCCATGACTCCAAGTGCTTGTCTCTTCCAAAATCTTTTTTTACACCGTAACTCCTCTGGATATTCTTGCTATCCATGTAAGTATCCTAGTCTTTTTATAATCCCAAGGAGCAATTTGCCTCCATCTTTTGTGGCAATTAATTTTGTGGTGTGAAAAAGGATTTCAGTTTTAAATTTGTTGCCTTTCAATTGAATTGAGCATCCCCATTCTTTATTATGAACAGCAATGGACTTTGCAGACAAGCTTTAAAGGTTTACTGGCTATGGCCACATTGGCCCTTCAAATTGACAACCTTAGTACCCCCCTTTCAATCTCAGGTGTATGTTACAACAATTGTTTCCTCTCCAAAAAAGGACTGAAGCTTGTGTTGATACAAAACGCTTTTCAACGAACTGTAGGGAAATGACTGGTTTAAACTTTCTCCAGTGTAGACAAATTCCATTCTCTAATGCCTCAGACCTGGTCAAACTGTGATCTATGTATGTAATCAACAAGCTGATCTGTAGAAAGATTGTGTACTAATGAACAAATAGGTTTAGGCATAAAGAAGCCAAAAGAAGACTGTCTTCTCAGAGGATATGCCTTCCCTTTGGACGTAATGAAATAACAGTTAAATTATGAGCCATGGATCTGCAGCCACATAATGATGTCCAAGATGTCAAAGAAACTACTCCAGTTTAACTTCCTGCTTAAACTGTCAGTCTAGATTGTGCTTTACAAGGTCCATGCTATGGTAGTCATTACTGAATTGCCTCTTGAATTTTTGCCTACATCATGGTACGTTAGGATGCTGACTGCCAAAACCATTACTATGCAAAAAACATTAACTTAAGGAAATATTAAAGTGTATATTTTATCAAAGCAGTCACCGAAAAATCTGGGAATTTGCCAGTTAAAGAAATATTAAGAACTACACAATCGTCAATTCATATACCTCATCAATCATACACTCAGATTCCTCAGATCACCAAAAAGCAAGCCCTCACAATGCACAAATCCATCTTCTCAAATTTACAATCTCATCAAGTTTAAACCATTTCAGGCACAAGTGTTAGTATTGCCTAACTTGCAGTTTCCATGATTTGCATATGTAACTGCACTCTGAGGCTTAGTCTATACTGCCAACTTATGTTGGTGTAACTACATCGGCTCAGAGGTGTGGAACACCCACACCCCTGAGCAACACAGTTATACCAATCAAACTCCAGCTGCAGACAGCACTATGTCAATGGGAGGGCTTCTCCTGTCAGCATAGATAGTGTCTTCACTAAGTGCTACAGTGGCACTGGTGCAATTGTGCAATTCCCTGCAGCACTGTACGTGTAGACAACCTGTTAGTAATATTAACTGAAAGTTAAGCATGGAAAGGTGTGGGGGGGTTGTTTTTTTTTCAAAAAAGAACATCAAAACTTAAGTGGGTATGTGGTTAAGCTTACAAAAAGGAATTCCTGGCAGATGTTTTGAGGCCCAGTGTAGAGTTGTTCCCCTCCTTCAGAGCTCTGTACATCTGCATATGGTATGATGCAAGAAGACAATTACAGTTGTCTGGGATATGGGCTGGAAAGGTAGTGGAGGAAAAGCTTTTCCCGCCATGTTTATTTACTTCGTGTTTAAGCCTTTAACACATGGAATAAACATTCCCTCAACCATCCTCCCACCAGGCATCTCCCCATTCCATGCATCTCTCTATAGCCTTCAAACCTGAGATAAGCTACTCTCTCTACCTTCTCCGATTCTCCCCATCAAGTATTCCTCCTTCCCTGTACTTTAATTTGGGACCTCCCTTCATGTATCTCTTGGTCCACTGCACTACATCTATGGCACTTCAATCCCATACGCTTCTTCCATACTCTTTCCCTTGATCCTTTCGATGTCCCACTATCCCCCCCACCCCATTCAGCATTTTAAGTGTATTTTGTTTAATTCAAAGGCACTTATATGTGGAAAGGGGCAGGGAACCAGGAAGCCTCGCTTCTCAGCTCTTATGTTGCCTACTTCCATAGCTCTGCCCCAGAAGCCCACTACCCAGTACTTCCTTCCCATCCATGCACCTTTCACTTCTACTCAAAACGGTAAGTTTCACCTGCAGAAGACCCTCACCAATGGTCATAGAAAAAGTTAGATGGACCAGGGCTCCTCCCGTGAGCCAGGAGATTGATCACAGGAAGAAGCTGCCCTAAGGAGAAAGTGCCACCTTACAGGCAAACCATCTACAAGACACCCCATTTCCTGCTGTTGACTGACTACAGCATTGGGCAAGAAAGCAAGGAGGGGTTAAAGCTGGCAGATAAAACAGTCTAAGAGTCTATACTTTTGCTAGAAAAGCAGCTATTTCGTAAGATGAACCCCATTTGGCTCACCAGAGGAAACCCCATCCAAGACACCTTACCAAGTCCATCAAACTAGAACTCCTACTAGTCAGTCAACCGTCTCAGGTCAGAGGAAAGTTAGATGGGATAGAGAGAAGTAATTCAGAAAAGGGTTGTCATGGGGAGATTGTGCTAGCAACTGGGCTGGCAACAGAACAAAAGAGACAGAACTAAGCAACATCTGAGAATAGAAGTTTTCAATTAAGAATCAATCTGCTTCTGATGTGGCAAAAACGTAAGTCAAAGAACTGTCCTCATTTTAAAATTATTAAAAAATGCTTCCCAAATTTAGTATTTTGATATGAAGAACTTAAGCACTATGTGAACTTTATATTCCAGAACAGGTATGAAAAAAACCCAACACCATCATGACTAAAATAATTTGTAAGAGAAGTAATTGCTTGATTTTTGAAAGTATAGCTTCTTGGAGTCTGACAAAGATTTAGAAAATTCAGATTTATGTTGCTTGAAGTAGTACAATTTGGAGAATTACAAGTATGAAGATCCATGTTTATTTAAAAGAATTAAACCCTGTTTTAGGGGCTGATCCTAATATTCCCACTGATTCCAATGGCTTTGGATCAGCCCCTTAGTGTGCAGTCACAAGGCATTTTTTTTAAGTTTTGGATTCTGGATTTTGAAGCGACTGTGTCACTTCCATACTATTAGAGTACAAGTGGATTACAGGAACCATGGCATACATTTTCAGCATTGGCAGAAAACAAAGATCATCATTCAGCCCCAAACAGTAGTGAATATTGCATGCCAGTGAAGTTCCTTTTAAGTATACAAGTTCTTTTTAACTTTCAAGTGTTTTAGAATTCATTCACATCTTTACAATCTTGCTTTAACTCATCTGTTGAAATACCACTTTCTTGATATAGTGCTAATACCAGAAATATTTATCTTATGACAAGTTAAGTGATGTATGTATAATTATATTTCTCAGTTGCTTTATTACCTTTGCCATAACTTCAGGATCTGGATCTTCTATAGGGTCAGCCCATTCAACAGTAACAACGTTTCCCCAGACTTTCACTTTTCCACTCATTAACCTACGTCTGGCCTGTGCAGCAGTTTTGTGATCTTCATATTCAAGAAAACAAAAGCCCCTGTTCTTCTTCTTGTCATCAGGTTGATGATACAATATGACATCTGTGAGACCCTCTGAAAAATTAAGCAAGTATTTAATTTGGCTTCAAGTGATGTGTTATACTAGAAACTGAAGGAAGGATCCTACTTAAGCAAATAAGTATATTACAAGTCTATGTGAAAGCATGGATGAGCTTCAAAGATTGGTGTGAACAAATGCCAAGATACATTCTGGTACTTTCAGACTACTAAGTTTTTATATCACATATATCACTGCAGCATCTTAGCATTAATGGACATAATTATTCCTGTCCCAGAGAAAGTAACGCTTTTTGGATGCCTTTGTGCAGATGTCACCATTCAGCATTAAAAGGAAATTAGTAACTTGAATCTACTAAAGCAAGGACTCAGAAGCACAGAACAACTATTTCCATATTGGTTAATCTTGCTTTCATTAGGTTAAATAAGTATATAATCTAAGGTTTAGTTAGAGAGATTCAAATAAAAGAAAGTAAGTATTATTCCAAAACATCACAATGGTTCAGGCAAACGATACATTATTACTGGCTCTTTTAAAAGCGAGAAGTCTGAACACTTAGGATAAAGCTAAGCGATCTCAGTTTAAAAGATCATCATCATTCAACATCAGCCGAAAGATGGTGAAAAAAAATCATCATTGATCACACAGGTTTATTTTACCCCATTCCCAATATACTTATTACCTTACCTGTTACTTTAGTAAACTCTTCAACAATCTGTTCCTTGGTTTTACTCTTAGGAATAGAGCCAACAAAAAGCCTATTATTGGCAACAGAGATGCATACACCAATGTGTTTTCCAGAACGAATTTCATGATTATTGTACTGAAAAAAAAACAAAAAACCAGACAATGGTAAGTTATTACCAAGCTTTTACTCTTTTTGACTCCAAGCATCTATAGCAGATATTGTACTTCTCTACACCTGTGATGAATAGAGAGATATTAACCCTTCAGTGGCTTGATGTGTGCATATAATAGGGGTTAAGACTACCACATTTTGTGGTACATTCACATTCTTTGCCATAAGTCCCTAGCTTTAGTTCACAACTATCTTTCCCCATGCCTTGGCTCTAGATCAAGCTTTACTTCCTGAAGGAGCTTCTACTGGCTCAGACTTTACAAGATGATGCACTATGCAGAACTACAGCAAATAGCGCTTGTTCTACCTGAAGTATTGACAGCACAGGTAGTGCTTCCAGTCACACAGCAGAGAAGAAAAAAAAACAAAAAAAAAGCTTTCCCCAGTTAGCAACTGTAAACTCTTCTTAAACTGAACTAGGCACATAAAAAGCAGTTATTCCAGTTCAGATCACAACACCCTCACCTGGGGTCCAAGAAAAGCCTACTATTAAAAAATATGGCTCTGGTGTGGGTAATATGTGTACACTACTTGATCTCTTCACCATTTTGACAGCAGCTTCTGGACAAAACACTGTAGCAACAGACTAAGACTGCATATTACCATTCAAAGAGGCCTTAAAGGAATAGTCAGCATCAAGTCTGAACCAAAAAGTAGCTTTTATAAGAACAAGTGCCTGCAAAATTTAAGGCAACCAGAATACTTCTTTCAAAAAAAATAAAAGTTTCAATATACATTCCTACAGTGTTTGCAGCCCAATGAGATTGCAGCTGAGTGCTAATTTAATAAGAAAATTAAGTAACTTATCCTCACTGTCCAACCTGAGAGAAGCAGAAACATTAATAGCACAGTAAAAAGTTATCTGTAAACAAGCAGTGTCCTTTTAAACAGACCACCTGTAATCTTATATTAACTGGGGTCAGGCCCATTATTTAGATAGGAGATTGCCATGGAACACAGACAATAAAAGCAGCACTGCAAATTCAGCATTATTTATTCTAAGTCAGTTCTGAATCAATACCCCAAACTGGCATTGGCACACTACTGCTGAAGTGTCTTTTGGACAGCATGCAAGACAGGTCTTGACCACTTGTGGGCCACACATCTAAGATCCCACACTATTTTCTGTAAACTAAGTGTGTTAATTCAATAGCTCTGATGAGACTCATTTGTGTAATTTTACCACATAGAATGCCAACAGCGATTTGTTAGCGTACACACCTACTGTATTGAACAGTAAGTTATATTACTGGGCGCAGATGGCACAAATTACTTGAAGACACCTGTGGCTAAGCTCACTTCTATCTGAACTACTGATCAATTTTGCAGTAGTTCTATGTCTTTCATTAGAGTTAAATAAAACCATATTCATAATTTTATGGATTGTCACACTAAGAAACTTTGTTCCTTGAGCCAGCAAAAAGGCTTCTAAGATGGAAGAAGTTTAGCACTATGCAATCTGTTTCACAGAGCTGCCTGATAATCTTGAGCGGTGGTAGGATAAGGAAAAAATATAGTTTAGAACAGCCTTGCATGGTATATTTTCTACCACACACTATCACAGTGCCTCAATCTCAATTTACAACCACCCAAATTATTCTAGTCATGGACTTCTTGAGTGAAGTCTATTAATAGTTCCAAGTTGCGTAGTAGATTTGTGAAGAACACACATCCACTGAAGACTAGGATGACCCCAAACTCATTTACAATTGTGATCCATACTAAAATGTTAAGCCTGGTTACCAGAAGATAAATATAAATATAAAGGTGCTAAAAGGAAAAAGAAGGAGTTACTCACAATTCCCCTGCTAAAGTACTGTTTTGAAATCTACTTAAAAGATTGGGGGGGAGGAGGGTAAGCAAATACAAGATGACAAATGCTCACTTTAACATGCGTGTGGGAAGACTGATTATTCAGTTCAGATTTATTACAAGAGACAAGGGTAAAAGAGCCAAAAAAGGAGTACAAATTCCACAAGCTCAGATAGATCTTTGTGGAATTAAAGGTTTATACAAAAATTAGCTTCTCCACTGAAAAAGCTTCATGAGCCACATACCGCCAACTTAGTTAGTCTTACAGAAAAGATACAAGTCATACAGAGCACTGAGCATGAAGTTCAACGAGCATATGGCATCACCCAGTTTCACAAGACATTTTCACTACCATGTAACATTAAACTTTAAAGCACTGTAAGGAGTATTATAAGCATAGCAATCCAATGGACAGATTACACTATGGACAATGTCATAGTTTACTCAATGTGTTATAAAAAGCAAGATTAAACGATGTTATAATTAAATTATAGCCCCCTCCACATTTCAAATACATTTGGGGACAATGTTTAGACTCAGTTCACACACAATGCTACAAAATCCAGAGCCATAAATCATCTAAGTGGGGAGCAGGAAACTTTCACAAACTGGTGAGTGGGAGAAGGCCTAAATATTAATTTCTACAGAACTTAAGCTCATAATTAAAAAGATTTTAGCCTTGGAGATGCTAGGTAACCATCAAATATGACTTCTGTAAACTGATGCAATGTCATCTTCCTGACTCTGAGAAAGGCTCAAACCCCTCAAGCAGCAGCAACGGAATATTGACAAAATTCCTGTCAGTTTTCCTATTAATATTCAGAGGTCTGTAGGCAACAGTTAACAGAAAATAGGATATTTCCTTTATCTCGCTTTTGTTATACTATGGAAAGCTCTTAACAGAAGAGACTTTGAGGAGCAGGTTGCAAACAGCAACAAATACACATACATCCCAAAGAGCCAAGAGGCAGGCTGGAAGACAGGAAGAAAAAAAAAGCTTTCCATTCAGTGGTGGGGGAGGGTGTAGAGTTCTAAACGGACACAACCTGTCAGTGGTAGGAGAGACAGTGCCACTGAACAGCCTCCCCATTCCTAAGTAATAAAGATGACAAAGAGGCTTCTCACCAAACCACAGTGACCAGATCTTGCTGGTATCCCCACATTCCTGCCTTTTGTATTGACCTCTGGGTAGCATGCGTCTTGTAAGTTTTTCCAAATCATGATTTTACCAGCCAAATGTTTCTAGGACATTATACAAAACCGCTGATACCAAGGCACTTGTTTGAAATTATCATCTTCCCCCATGCCCCTCCTCATCTGAATGGACTTTGTTAATTTGTCAAGAATGGCACATTGTCATGTCAGGGTACTTCGGCTGGAAAGGTTTCCCTGCCAACCCCAAATAGGATTTTTCCCTTATATTTCCCCAATCCAACCTTATCTATAACAATTTAAATGGCATATAGTTCTTTGTACAGTTTCGGATTATAGACGCATCTTATATGGAAACCTCATACTTTTGCAGAATGTAGAGATCCCTTATACACAAGGGAAGAAGGCTCAAATTTAGATTTAAACTATCTGAACTTCACCTAATTTTGCACCATATGAGCTTAATATATCAGTATACATGCCCTCCAGAAGTGTCTGGCATTCAAAGACCCCCATCTATTTGAAAGTCAAGTTTCCAACTGCAAGTTTTATACCTACTGTTAAGTAACTTCTAAGATTCAATCTTTTCATTTGAGAAAAAAGCGTGTTTCCAGTTTACTTGAGGCATCTGACAGCACTTAACATTCAGTCAGTTTTCATTGTTTTGTTGATGGTCAGTTGCATCACTCTGGTGTACTAATCTGGAGAGAGCTCATGCAACAGGGTGTTTAACAGCAAAGCTGAAACCAAAAAGGCAACAAGCAGGTGTGTGCACGGACAAAGTGGATTTAGCCCAAGCATGTTGACTGGTGTTGTTTTGAGCCCACCAAAAAGCTTTTATAAAAATACAGCATAAACACAGAAAAACCATTATGTTTTTAAGTTTTTAAGGGTTTTGGGACATGATTAAAAACATCTGATCAATAGTTTAATTTATCTTAGTCCCTTTATGAATGTCCAACAGACCAAGCTGGCAATCTAGTAGCCATGCATCATGCAGTGTTCAGATCCATATCTCACTAGGCTGACAAAAACTACAATCACTTTGGAGACAACATACTCAACACTTGAATGGATGATAACCATGTAATGCTGTAAAGAAAATACTCAGTAGCACTGACTGGCATGGGATTTGTGTTCAGCCTTAATTTGGGGGTAGAAAGGCATGGTCAGGATACCTGGCACAAAGATTTTTATTTTTATTTATTTATTTTTGGAGAACGGAGGGTGAGAGACCATAGGTGGTTCAATGCTCATGCTGCATGTCTGAAAGATCATGGTCCAGACTTTACTTCGCAACATTTTGTCTTTGTGTCCAAAATAAGTATCATGTTCTTTCTTTCTGCAGATATTGGTAATCTCTCGGCAGTTCTCAACATAGGTAGAATAGTTTGCTATCATGAACAACCTGTCTGAGGTATCATGAAAGTCAATACCTTTTAAAGAACAGTTACTTACCACACAGTAAGTGTGGTTCTTCAATATATTTTGTCCACATGGATCCCACTATCAGCACACATGCACACAAAAAGTGTGTGCACCAGCACTGCGATTCGCACAGACAAACACCTAATTTAAGAACCCCTTCTGGAAGAAAGCAACCCAAAGAAATCCTGTTCAAACACCACCTCTTGTTCAACAAATGGGGCATCAAGGATTTCTTACTGCTAATTTGGACTTTTGATACAAGCATAGGAATGACCCTACTAGATCATGCCAGCAGTGCATTTAGTTCAGTATCCTATTTCTGATAGTGGCCAGTACCAAACAATTCAGAGAAAGGTGCAGAAGACTACCTAAATGTCCATTATGAGTATGACCCGCTCGTAAGAGAACTTTCTTCTTAACCATTTACTAACAGAGATTATAGTTGCTGCTTATGGGTTAGAAAGTGACCCTCATAAAATGCAAAGAAAACTTACCAGTTTAACAGCCTCCTGCGCTGCCTCTTTAGTACAGAAAGTGACAAAAGCATATCCTCTATTTAAACCAGTCAATGGATCCATCATTAAGCGCAGATCCCAGATAGGCCCAGCTTTCTCAAATAATGGAACAAGCTCATCTTCAAATAAGTCTCTTGGAATCTTGCCCACAAATATCTAAGTAACAAACATATCTAATGTCATTTAAAAAATACATGCAAGGAACAACCCACTTATACCCTGTATAAAAACTTCTCCCTCTTACCTCTGTACCAACAGAAGGCTGTTGTCCTGAATACACAGAATCTGGAGGAGGACCACCATACTTCCTCTGTCCAGTAGTCACATCAAGTGTGTAGCCTGTTCTTTCCAAAAGTGCCTTCAAGAAGCAGCAGAACGTTGACTTAGGTCATGTACAATTCACAATTTATTAAAAACAAATAGACTAGAACAAATAAGTAAATAAGAATGGTCAATGGTCCATCGCTCCCACTACCCTGTCTTCTGACAGCGGCCAGTGCCAGATGCTTCAGAAGGAGTGGATGAAACAGGGCAATTACTAAGTAACTCATTCCATCGTCCAGTTCCAGCTTCTAGCAGTCAGATGTTTAGGGACACCGAGAGCACAGGGTTGCGTCCCTGACCATCTTGGCAAATACCACTGAGGAACCTATCTTCCGTGAATTTCTCACATTCTTTGTAAAACCCAGTTATAAACCCAGTTTTGGCCTTAACAACATCCTCTGACAAGGAGTTCCATAGGTTGACCGTGTATCATGTAAGGAAATACTTCCTTATGTTTGTTTTAAACCTGCTGCCTATAAGTTTAATTGGGTGATCCCTGGTTCACATGTTATGTGAAAGGGTAAACAACACTTCCTTATTCATTTTCTCCACAACATTCACGATACAGATTCCCCCCCCCCGCCAAAAAAGGATTCTGTATATCCATGTTAACATTATTGCTTTGAAACTTTCTATATGCTGTGGGTTTATACGCACATGAAACTAGAACCATTAAGAAGTGTAAACATACTGAATATTTTAACTAGATTAATGCTGTTGGGTTGAGGAGCTGAATAAATAGTTCCAAAATTTAGGCAAGGTGCATCTTCACAAGATTACATCCAGGAAATTTCATTTTCAGTGTAACAACAAAACCAAGTAGAGGGACAAATCACTGTTCTATTAAACAGAGATTTCTCAATAGTCAGACACACCTTGTTTTGGCCTGCCAAATCCTGAACACACATGCATGTATTCCCACTGACTCAATGAGAGTACTCACACATCACATTAAAGCACATGTGTTTGTAGGACTTGGGTATTAATCTTATTTTCCCCATCTGTCAAACAGAGATACTACTTCCTTTCTCTCACCCTTTGTCTTATCTATTTAGATTGAAAGCTCTTTGGGACAGGGCATGTCTCCTGTATGCATGTACCACACCCCAGCACAAGTAACTGACCTGCCCTAGAACCTCTGGTTACAAATGTAATAGAAATACTAAACAGACAAATACCATTTAATATTTTAATTTGATATGTTAAATATCCCTCTAAGTATGGAAGAGACTCGTAAGTGATTAAGAAAAACTTTAGGTTATGTCTCGTTACGGAAATATTATTTCCACAAATTACAATAAAACTCCATCCATGAGGAAAAGTGCATTAATTAAATTGAATTACATCAATAAGTGATATTTTCACAACTGGAGCCATGTGGAATATGATTTTAAACGGTACAGCATTGGCCTGCTGTAACCATGAACTGCAAAAGCTGTATTAATCCAGGAAAATGAACGTAATTAATTCTCAAGCTGTTGACAAATTACAGCCTGAAAAAGTAAATTCAAGTCAATTTTAAGTTTTAAGATACAAAACTTTAAAGGCTTATTGGGATTAATAATTAAGGCATTCAGGACATAGCCTGCTTTTTCCCTGTTTTCAAATTGAGGGAAAGGAAGAAGTTCTGAGAAGTGCCCCATTACTTGTAATGTTAGAACATACAAGTTCATCATTCTACACTCTCACCAAAAAAAAAAAACACCCCACACCCCATACCTAAGGAGAACAAACTGTTCTCCCTTTTCTAACCATCCATTCAGAGCATCCTTGGAAAAAAATTAACTTTTAGCTTGGGTCCACTTACTATCACGGGTCTTTCAACATCAAGAGTTAATTTTTCTGGTATGCCTTTTACTGCTGAGACAGACTTCTGCACACTGAAGACTTATTTGAAGTTTAAGTTAATTTTTATATATACTTTACAAATAGATTATGTTGTAATCTACAACTGGGCTAACTCACGAATTCAATGGGGGAGAGCATTTTTGCTACCCTCTTCTCAACATGCAGCTAAATTTCATTATTTAAGACTGGCTAACAAAGATCAGCTTTATCCTTAATTAAGAAGAAGGGGTATGATTTGATCTTTTTATTCCAAAAAATCCTGTATTTCTTGACTTGTGCAATAGAACTTTGTATGGAAACATTTGCCCCTATTTATGGAAGAGTAGTGCACAGGACTCTTTAACCTAAAAGAGGCATGTCTTTATATATAAACAACCTGTTGAAAAGGTATTTTTACATTTCACATTATTACTCCAATAAGTAAGCAAATTATACATGCATTTGATTAGAAGAATATGCTAGTGTTTACTTGAAAAATAAACACAAAGTTTCTAGTCCAAAATGCAACTAAGATATTTGTGATATTTAACCAGGTTAATAAATTATCCGAATTAACAATATTTACCATGCAAAGCACAGTTACTGGAGAAATTAAAAAGTCAACCCTGGAATATTTTAAAAAAGAGTAGATACACATACCTTAATTTTTGCCTCATCTGGTCCTTTGCTAGAGTCTGCCACCTTGGTCCCCTGTTTTTCTCTCTGTCTGTATGTCTTCATGACTCCACATAAAAAGGCACTTTTATTCTGAAAAAGAGTTGACAACTTTCAAATTTGTAGATCTGAAGCTCAGAGCCCAATTTGTTTTAAAGTGATTAGTTGATCCTAACTCTGCAAAGTGCTACACATCCAATCACAGACCACTGACAAGACTGGTACAGTTCTTGCTAATCTAGTAGCAGTTTGTTCTTCCATAATCATATATTCAATTGCTTAACATTACCTGAACATGTGAAAGATCACTGTCTTTAAACTGCTGAAGTACTGCCAATGCACCTTCTTCATTAAATTCCTTTAAAGCTTCAATAGCTCTTTCATCTAGATCACTGTGTGCAACTAGCCCTAGGGAAAAGAAAAATTTTACTAATTATATTTGAGCAGCAACCTTTGGTTAACCATATTCATCAAATTTTAGTGGTCCAAGATCAATCATTGTGTAATATAAACCTTTTTACTTGTTACAGAAACTCAATCTACCATTCCTCCTTAACTCAGCCGCATGATAAAATATAACATCTCCCCATTAAGAATAAAAAGCTTACAATAAAGATAGTTACTGAAATAGTTACTCTATTTACCATAGGGCATCCAAATATTACATGGGCCAAAATTATTTTCATCATCCTGAACTGAATATATATGGAATTGTTTATAAGCAACAGACTTTAGTTTGAACAGCACAGTAACTCGGTGTATTTTGAAAAGGGGCTATGAAGCGCAAAGAGACTTAAGCACTCAAATTGCTACCACAATCAAAATCAAATGCAATGCTTAAGAAGCACAACCACCACTGCATCCAAGAGTACAAATGCTAAATGACAGAGTACCATCTACAACAAGGGAATATGACCAGTGCCTCAATTGCTGGTTACTTAGAACTACCATAATATGCACCAAGCACATCACCTGCTCCTACTATGAACAGCTGTTACCGACACCAGCTGTTGCTATTGTCTTACACCTACCAATCTGGTTTATCTACCTCCTTCTTTCCCACCTACCCACTCCCAAGTAACTTTAGTGACTGGTCCCAGACTTGTTCACTGGCAATACTAGGAATCAGTTACAGTATTTGATTAAAAAATCCATAAACCAGTATTAAAAGATACAACTGCAGTCCCCATACTTTTGGAAACCACAAAAAGTTGCTATTTTAGCCCAAAGCCAGAAGATTCCAATAAAAAAACGGAAAGTGTTATTTTGCAAGTTTTACATCTTACCTGCAACGTAAATTTCATCTAGTTTTTCAGCAACTTTCTGTGGTAAACCAGCATCAAGCAATGTCTGGAAATGCTCAGAATGGGTAACTGCAGCAGAAGTATCCATGGGCTCTTCAGTACCATTCCCATTAATATGTTCAGTAGCCATGTTTCCAGATATCTGTTCAAACGCAATAAGCATCATAATTAAGCTAGAAATCTTCAGGCAAAATAATTCAAGTGACAATACATGCAACCGCTTGCACTATGCTTGCAGAAATTTCTGAGACTACTCCCCTGCTCTTTTTGATTTGGGAAGATCCACAAAAATCCTCAAAAGCACTAACACAAAAGAATACACTATCACAGCCTAGAGGAGGTGGGGTAGCCTCCACTGCAGGTTTTACACAATCCGGCCAGACACTCTGACTCACCTCCCTCTCAGTCTCTCTAACACTCCCTAAGAGCCCTGAACAAGTTAGAAATGGAGCAAGACGCCAATGGCGGAGGTGGGGGTGGGAGGGGGAAGCACGAAAGCAAACCTGCAGCATGCAGCGCAGCGGCCGCTACTACCGCGCGATAGTCACTGACGCTCACTGCTGCTTCCTCCTTGGCCGCCTCTTTCAAGCCCCCCATCCCCGGGGTAAAGCACGGGCCGTCCCGCCTGGCCGTGACGGGGTCGGGGTCCGTCCCGCCTCCGCTTCAGTCCGCCGAGCAGGCAGAAGGAACAAAGCGCTTCCCAGTCCGCACCCACCCACCCACGGGGGCGGCCGTCGCCGCCATGAGCCCGATGGAAACACGTGCTCCGCTGCACGTTCAGATGTCCTACAACTTCCTCCAGTGACCGACTTCCCCCTGCCTCCCCCCGCCGAGCAGCCTCATCCCCCGACCCCAGCCGTGCCCACCTCCCACCCCGCCGCGGCGGCCCGGAACAGCCCGCGGCCACCGCAAGTTCACCCCGGGCCCGACCGCCCCACTCCGCCGGCAGCGCGCCGCGCCGCGCCGCCCTCCCTCCCACGGCCGGCCGGGGAACAATGCGCTGGCCCGCGCCGGCTCCCACGCCACGCCGGGCAGAGCCGCCGCCCGATCCCCCCATCCGCGGCCGCGACACGCGAGGCGAGGCTCGCTGCCGGGCGCGAGGCCGGCGGGCCCGGCCCGGCGCCGCATGGCAATGAATGGAGCTGCCGGCCCGGCAGGACAATGAGGAAAGCCACGCGTCCCGCCCGCTGCGGGGCCTAGTGCGCGGCCACCAGCTGGGGCCGCCCACCCCTGCCCGGCAAGAGCGGCCACGAAAGCAGCCCGCTCCCCCGCCCGTCATGCAGCAGCTGGCAGCCGGGCCCCAGCTCCCCGGCGCGGCCTGGGCTCCGCGTGCTGCTCCCCCGCCCGCCGGGCTCCATTTCCAGGGAGCCGGCTCCGCCCGGCTCGAACCCCCCAGGCCCGCTCCCGCCCCGCTCATGGGGCGGCTGCTGCCGCCGCCGCCGCTGCCTGGAGGGAGCCCGGGCCGCGGATCCAGCCTGCCCGCCCGCCGCGGCCTGGTGTCTGACCTGTCGCTGTAGGGGCGAAGGCCGGGCGAAGGGGCTCGGGGCGCGGCTGGCGGCTCGGCGTGCGGAGGAGCTGCCCCTCTCCGCTCCCGCGGCGCGTCCGGACAGTGTGCTGGAGCTGGCGTAAAATGGCGGCCGCTCGAGCGCTCACGCCGCTGCTGGCACCAACCCCAGCCCCTTCCACTCGGCTGGGGGGGGGGGGAAGAGAGGCAGGCGGAGAGGGCCAGGCGCCGCGCGCGCTGGCGCAGCCCCAAACTCGGGGTCTCCCAGGCAGCTCCGCAAGGGTTATTGCCGCGCCCCGCCCGCTAGGCCGCCAGCGCGCGCGCGCTCCCGCTTGTTCCTCCTCCTCCTCTTCCACCGCGCGCCGTACGTTCCACGGGAGAGGGCGCGCGGGTCCCGTTCCCTTGCTTCCGCGGCCCGCCCGAGCGGCGCGTGAATGAGCGAGCTCCCTCCAGCCCCTCTCACCGCCGCTGGCCCGGCGGCGTCTCTTGCTCTCGGCAGCCTCGTCTCGGGGCGGGCGGGCCCAGAGCGAGGACACTGCCCCGGCCTCCGCGCGCCGCCCCGGCAGTCCGCCTCGTTCCCGGGTCCCGGCGGGCCCGGAATCCCGTCCCCACGCGGGGCGGGAGCGAGGTGGCGGCGCGGGCAACGCGGAGCTTGCCCTGCCTCGCTGCGCGTCAGCGCCATCGGCACTCGTGCAGCTCGAGCACGAACCGCTGCCGGCGCCGAGCACGCCTGGTCCCCCGCGCCGCAAGCACAGCCATGCGGGGGCCTGACAGCGCGGCGCAAGGCGGCGGGGGCCCGGGCGGTCCAGCGGGCTGAGTGGCAGGAGACAAAGCCCGGCGAACAAAGGGAAGAGGGCGCAACGCGAGCGCTTTGTGTGCTCCGGAGAGCGCCGAAGGGGTTGTCTCCTCGCGCCTTGAGAAGCGACTCACTCGAGTCGGGTTAGGTTAGGTTAGGTTCGCAGAGGGAAATTAAAAGACTGGCTCCCGTTTATGCTTGAACGGATCGTGCGTTTCAGTTTCGTACTCAAAGACCCTGGCCCTGGTCAGACGCCTCGGCGTGCATGGATGCCAGTTGGCATCAATTGGGTTACCAGCAGGGGGCTTCCTGCCTGGTTTCAACTCCAGAATGGGGCAAATTCAGAAAGTTCGTCAGTCTCATCTGTGTTGGCTTCAGACTGATTCTGCAAATCATTAGTGTGTGAGGAAGCTAAAAATCCAGGAGGGGTTTATGGGAGCTGCATGTTAGGGGCCCAGAATTTAAAATAAAACTGATATCAGGGCCACAGTTTTATTTCCTGTAGGCCACTGCACCTCTGGAGTAGGTGGAATAGGAAAGGATTCTAAAGCTTTTATGATGGTTAAGTGAAAGTGTAGATGCTGTCCTGTGGGCAAGTGGAAGGGAGTTGTAAAGTTGTTCTAAACTGTACACATGCTATTCTTTCTGGGGAGTTGGCTACCTCTGTGAGCACACCAGGGTCTGGACAGTCTTAATTAGCGCCAAGAGCCACTGTGAGCATGTGCTAGGGGCGTATTGAGGCACTGCTCAAAGAGGGTAGAGGCAAGATGGCATAGGCAACTTTTTTTTCTCCCTCTTTTTGTCCTTTAATAAATAATGTTGGAATCCTGTGTGTGAGAATGAATGGGTTATAAAAGGAGGTGAAATCAATTCTTTCAGTGATGCCCCAATATACTCCTTTACCACACATACCTTCATAGCAACTTTGGGGTTGGCATGGTAAATGGGCATCTTGGGGCATTGCTGAAAGAACAGAATTAAGGCTGCATTTTCTGGTTTCCAGAAATTTGTTTTGCTCAATTCAACATTCTGCAAGGGAATGACATACCACCAAGTAACCTTACCTCTACATTTACATAGTTTTTTGCCATTTAATATAGAATTGGTAGAACAAATAGGCCTAACCTTTCTGCACTAGGCTCCAACAAACATCAACAGGCATTCTACAACCAGCAAAGTAATATCTCAAGCAGATCCTTCAAATGTAAATTCTTCACTGTACCTCATTTAAGAGATGTCATCTAGTTTAATTCCAATGTTATCAAACATTCCATACAAATTTAACATCCTCTTCCTTTTATTAAAATGTGTATCAAAAATAAAAATTATGACACAGAGGTAACAAAGTCATGTATATTAATTTAATGTATCCAACATCATTTTCAGTTTCCTGGATGATTTTTTTTTTTTGGTCCCCCATCTTGGATGTTTGGCACAAATTTGTAACCTGGTAGGCTTAAAAGTCTCGGTACAAAGCCTTCTTCCATAGTCCTCACAACACCCAAGAATAGAACAAGTATAGCTAATAAGATCACAAGTCCACTTTTAAGAAACACCTATATATAAATGTATCAGGTATACAGTAACAGAATATATGCATTAAGAATCTGAGCACCACAACTGGTATTCAGCCACATAAGTGACAAATCAAAATACTTCAGTAAAAAAAATAGTTGTTTAATTTTAAAAATCTCATTGTTTGTAGTCTATCTGGACAGATGAACACAAGTAAATTGTAGATTATACTATATCATGATACAATTGATTAGAAAAAATGGAAATGGGAAAAATGGAAGTGGGTTATCACAAAAAAAATTAAAATTGTTTTTGATTCAAGGTGTTTGAAACACTCATTTTTCTAACTCTTTTTTCAACACTTTTTTCTAAAACATTGAACATTTTTGTTTTCTGAAAACCCAAGTTCAGTAAATGAAACATTTGGATGTACTAGATTTAATTAAAAAAGATTAAAGCACACCAATTATGCATAAAAAATGCAACGTCAGCATTTCATTAAACTTTTTGTTTTCAACAAAAGGTCATTTTTTGACCAAAAAAACATAGTTACTTACCAGTAACTGTTGTTCTTCGAGATGTGTTGCTCATATCCATTCCACTTAGGTGTGTGCGCGCCCTCGTGCACGGCCAATCGGAGAACTTTTACTAGCAGTCCCTGCAGGGGCCGGTCCAGCGACCCCGTAGTGTCGCCGCCCTGCGGCGGCACAACCGTCGCTGCCGGCCCCTCCCTCTTCAGTCCCTTCTTTCTGCCGACTCCGACAGTGGGGACGGAGGGTGGGTGTGGAATGGATATGAGCAACACATCTCGAAGAACAACAGTTACTGGTAAGTAACTATGTTTTCTCCTTCGAGTGGTTGCTCATATGCATTCCACTTAGGTGAATAACGAGCCTTACCTGGAGGCGGGTAGGAGTCATCGACGGGCTGCTCCCAGCACTGCCCTGCCCACGCGGGCATCTTCCCTGGACTGTTGGACGATAGTGTAGTGCGTGGCAAAGGTGTGCACAGAAGACCAAGTGGCAGCCTTGCAGATGTCTTCCAGGGGAACCCTCTCCAGGAAGGCCGCCGACGCGGCCTGGGCCCTTGTCGAGTGCGCTGTCACCGGTCCGGGAAGCTGGACACCTGCGCTCTCGTAGCAAAGCCGGATACAGGCGGTGATCCATTTGGCGATGCCCTGTGATGACACTGGGGAGCCTCTCATTCTCTCTGCCACCGCGACGAAGAGCTGAGTGGTCTTGCGGAGAGGCTTGGTTCTATCGAGGTAGAACGCCAGAGCCCTCCTCACGTCGAGGGTGTGTAGTCTCCTCTCGTCCTCGGACCCATGCGGTTTTCGAAAAAACACAGGGAGGAAAATATCTTGGTTACAATGGAACCTAGAGACCACCTTAGGTAGAAAAGCTGGGTGAGGCCTAAGTTGTACCTTATCCCGGAAGAACACCGTATAGGGGCGTTCCGAGGTTAGGGCCCTCAGTTCGGAGACCCTCCTGGCGGAGGTGATGGCCACAAGGAAGGCTACCTTCCAGGACAAGACCAGTAGGGGGCAAGTGGCCAAGGGCTCAAAGGGGGGCCCCGTCAGTCTGTCAAGGACTAGGTTCAGGTCCCAGGGAGGCACCGGGTCACGGACCTGCGGGTACAGCCTCTCGATTCCCCTGAGGAACCTCACCGACATGGGGTGAGAGAATAGAGACCTCCCCTCCACCGGCTGGTGGAACGCTGAGATGGCTGCCAAGTGGACCCTTAGGGAGGCCAGCGCCAACCCTTGTTGTTTGAGCTGCAGCAGGTAGTCCAGGACTGCCTGCACGGAAGACGTACCGGGGGTTATGCCCCGCGATTCCGACCAGCAGGTGAACCTCCTCCACTTGGCCTTGTATGCGCTCTGGGTGGAGGGCCTCCTGCTTCCCAGGAGCACACGTTGGACCTGCTCCGAGCAGGTTCTCTCCTCCTCCGTTAGCCAGAGAGCCTCCAGGCCGTCAGGTGTAGGGAGTCCAGGTTGGGGTGCAGCAGGCGACCGTTGTCCTGAGAGAGAAGGTCCGGTCTCTTCGGGAGCTCAATCGGGGGAGCGACCAACAGGTCTTGGAGCAGGCAAAACCAGTACTGTCTCGGCCACGCTGGGGCAATCAGGATGATGTCCGCTCCGTCCCTCTTGATCTTCAAGAGGACCCTGGGCAGGAGCGGGAGGGGGGGGGAACGTGTACAGGAGGCCCCCTGTCCAGTCTATCAGGAACGCGTCGGATACGGAGCCCGGCTCGCGACCCCTGAGCGAGCAGAACCTGGGGCACTTCGCGTTCCAGGCTGACGCGAACAGATCCAGGTGGGGAACACCCCACTTGTGGAAGATCATGGCGGTCACCTCCGGGTGAAGAGACCAGTCGTGTTGGGGAAGGAACGACCTGCTGAGGCGGTCTGCCTCGTCGTTCCTGGTCCCCGGGAGGTGAGAGGCGGTTAAACAGAAGTTGCGTCTCACCGCCAGGTCCCAAAGTCGGAGTGCCTCCTGGCAAAGGAGCGAGGAGTGCGCTCCCCCTTGCTTGTTGATATAGTACATTGCAGTGGTATTGTCCGTCAACACCTGTACCATTCTCCCGAATAAAGCGTGGCGAAACACTTTGCAAGCCAGTCTGACTGCCCGCAGTTCCTTTACATTGATATGTGGGGCAGTTTCCCTCCGGGACCAGAGGCCCTGTGTGGACAGACCACCAGTGATGTGGGCTCCCCATCCCCGGTCTGAGGCGTCCATAATCAGAGTGACCGAGGGGGTGGGGGCCTTGAAGGGAATTCCCTTTAACACGATTCTGGGGTCCAGCCACCAGCTCAGTGATCCCATCACCGCAGGGGGAATTGTTACCACCTTGTTCAGGGCATGCCTGTTGGGCATGTACACTTTCTTTAACCAGCTCTGGAGGGGCCTGAGCCTGAGGCGGGCCAGCTCCACTACATACGTGCAGGAGGCCATGTGGCGCAGCAGCCGTAGGCACTGCCTGGCTGTTGTCGTGGGGCACTCTTGGAGTTGCGCTATTATCGCTGACATGGCCTCGAACCTCGAGCGTGGGAGGGAGGCTTTCGCCCGTACCGAGTCCAGGTGGGCTCCTATGAACTCTATGACCTGTACTGGGTATAGAGTTGATTTCTGCTCGTTTATGAGCAGTCCCAGGGTATGGCAGGTGGTTTGGACTAGAGAGACCACCTCGCGTACCTGCGACTTGGTCTTGCCCCTTATTAACCAATCGTCCAGGTATGGGAAGATTTGGACTCCCCTGCGCCTCAGGGAGGCAGCCACCACCGCCATACACTTTGTGAACACCCTGGGAGATGAGGCCAGGCCAAAGGGGAGGACCGTAAATTGGTAGTGGCCACCTGCTACTGTAAATCTTAGGAATTTCCTGTGGGCGGGAAGGATGGAGACGTGAAAGTACGCATCCTTTAGGTCGAGGGCGGCGAACCAGTCCCCTGGGTTCAGTATTGGGATGATGGACGCTAGGGAGACCATGCGGAATTTGCGCTTTTCTATGAACCTGTTGAGTTTGCGCAGGTCCAGTATGGGTCTGAGGCCTCCTTTTGCCTTGGGGACGAGGAAATACCTGGAGTAGAATCCCCTCCCCACCTCGAGTGGTGGAACCACTTCTATGGCACCTTTGAGAAGGAGGGTGTGAACCTCCTGGCGGAGTACATGCTCGTGAGAGGGGTCCCTGAAAAGGGACGGGGGGAGAGTGGGGGGGGCAGTCTGTAGCCGGAGGGCATAGCCCCAGCGGATAGTGCTGAGGACCCATTGGTCCGATGTTATCTCCTGCCACAGGCTGAGGTACGGCTTTAGCCTGTCCCGGAAAGGCGGGGGGTGGCCCAAGGAACGTGAGGGGGTACCACCCTTGGACACAATGTCAAAATTGTCTTTTGTCCTTAGGCCCCCGGGGGGGGGCCTTTGAAGGAAGACGAGGGGGTCGCGGGTTGGTCGCGTCGCCCTACGCCCCTGTTTCTGTCCCTACCCCGGTGGGGGGGGTAGGGCCTAGGCTGCGGCCTAGCTTGCTGTTGTTGCCGCTGAGGCGGTTGGTGCAGTTGCTGGCGTGTTTGTAGCCTTGCCGCCTGGGGTGTGTAAAGGCCCAAGGAGCGTAGCGTGGTCCTTGAGTCCTTAATGGCGTGCAGCTTTTCGTCCGTCTTTTCTGAGAAGAGGGCAGCTCCATTGAACGGCAGGTCTTGTATGGAGTGCTGCACCTCTTGGGACAGTTCAGTAGACTGTAGCCACGCTGCCCGCTGCATAGCGACAGCGGAGGCCATAGCCCTGCTGGCAGTGTCTGCAGCGTCAGAGGCAGTTTGCAAGGCTGCACTGGCCACTGTCACCCCTTCCTCCAAGACCATGGCAAAGTCGGCGGCCTGGTCTGGGGGCAGGGACTCCGCAAACCTCTTCAAGGAGTCCCATAAGTTTAAGTTGTATTTTCCCAGGAGAGCCTGATGGTTGGCTACCCTAAGCTGGAGCGCTCCCGTGGAGTAGACCTTCCTGCCAAAGAGGTCTAGTCTCCTACCTTCCTTGTTTTTAGGGGAGGCGCTCTGTGCACCCTGCCTGTCCTTTTGGTTGGCAGCCTCTACCACAAGGGTGCCAGCGGCAGGATGCGCGTATAAGTATTCGTGCCCCTCGGCTGGCACATAATACTTCTTCTCGGCGCCCTTAGACGTGGGGGCGACCGAGGTAGGGGTCTGCCATACCGCTTTGGCTAGGCGTAGGACCCTGTCATGGATGGGGAGGGCAACTCTAGAAGGGCCTTGGGTACCCACCCGGCCGAAGAGGGGGTCCACCTCTTCCTCCAGAACCTTGACCTGTAAGTCCAGGTTCGAGGCCACCCGTTTCAGGAGTTCTTGGTGGGCCTTGAAGTCAATAAGTGGGGCCCCTTGGTCCCTTATGACCGCCTCGTCTGGGGACGAAGAGTACGAGGGGTGGCGGGGTCCTGTGGACGGGCCCTCCCCAGGGTCCTCCTCTTGTGAGGAGAAAGATTGGTCACCTGCCTGCACTGAGGGTGCCTGTTGTGAGTGGGTGACCGAGGCAGGGGCCGGCATAGTTCCCTGCCCCATCTGAGCAGCCCATTGGGCCCACATTGGCCATTGCCAGGGTCCTTGGGGCCAGCTCATAGGCAACGTCGGTGCCGAGGGCAACTCCGGCACTGCTGTAGGCGGCGTCGGCACCGTGGGGAGAGGTACCTGCGGCACCGGGGTCTGCGGTGCCGGTTGCGGTACCGGGGTCTGCGGTACCGAGGGCATCGGTGCCGTCTGTGTCGGCGCCGGCTGCGGTGCCGGTGAGGACTCTCGCTCCTGGCGGCAGGTCCGGGATCCCGAGCCAGGGGTGCGGGGAAGGCGACGGCGGTGCCGAGAGGAGGTGCTCCGCGACTCAGCCGAGGTAGAGTCGGAGGAGCGATGACGCCTGCCTCGTCTGCGGGACGGTGCCGAAGACGAAGACGATCTGCGCCGGGGTGTGGAGGCCTTCCGTTGTCTCTTTCTCGGTGCCGGTGAGCGGTGCCGAGCGCGCCGGCTTGGTGCCGGACTCGAGCTGGAACCCGAGCTGGAACGGCGGTGGGAGCGTCGACGAGGATCCTCGGGCGACGAAGAAGAATCTCTGGTCTCGATCCTTCGGTGTCGCGTGATGGCCATGGTGGGTGGCTGGACGTCCGGTGCCGATGCCGCCCACCCTTCGGGGACACCCGGTGCGGGTTTGCCCCGGAAAACAGACTCTGGGCCCCTCATGCGAGGGGGTGCCGGAGGCGTGGGCAAGGTCATCAAGACTCGTGCCGCCGCATACGCCTCCGGTGTCGAAGGAGTCTGTAAGGCAGGTCCCTCGCTCACACGAGTCGGAGAGACCTCCTTAGATGGAGCCGGGCCCGGTGCTGGGGTCGGGGGCCGGTCCAGGGAGCGCACCTCTGTGCTCGACCCCGGTCGCTCCTGCAGTGCGGGGGAGCTCTCCACGAGCGGACGGCGCTTCTTCTTCTTCTTCGGCACCGTGATCCCCGGTGCCGGGGGTGCGCTCCGCACCGAGGACACACTCGGTGCCGAGGTAGACCGCGCGGGCTCGGACGCCGGGCTAAGCGCGGTCTCCATAAGAAAAGCCTTCAGCCTCACCTCTCGGTCTTTTTGAGTCCGAGGCTTGAAGGACTTACATAATTTACATCGGTCTCGCCGATGTTCATCCCCCAGACACCTTAGGCAACTGTCGTGGGGGTCGCTAGCTGGGAAAGCCTTCCCGCAGCTAGCACATGGCTTGAAGCCGGACGCGCCGGGCATGGCCGCGGGCGTCTGAGCCCGCAGGCTCCCTAACTAAACTACAAAAACCTTTCTAACTGTAAAACTAACTTAGTTCGAGGCGAACTTCTAACTAAATACTCACTTTTAAGGTGAAACAAAAACCTGAGAAGAGCAGGGTTAGTTCTCGACCGACCGTCACGGGCGGAAAGAAGGAACTGAAGAGGGAGGGGCCGGCAGCGACCATTGGGCCGCCGCAGGGCGGCGACACTACGGGGTCGCTGGACCGGCCCCTGCAGGGACTGCTAGTAAAAGTTCTCCGATTGGCCGTGCACGAGGGCGCGCACACACCTAAGTGGAATGCATATGAGCAACCACTCGAAGGAGAACCCAGTGTTACAAAATCAGACTAAGTCAAAATAACTTTGCCACTACAACACATTTTCTGACTAACTTACGCCACTGTTTACATCATAGCTGAATTTGGTCAAGAGACTTCCACATGTATTGCAGCTGCATATATAAGAGGTCTAAAATTGACTCCTTGAATTTTCCTGTATAGAGGATTGAATTCTGCCATGCAACTCCTCTAAATTCAGTTGTTACTTACGATTACTACCAGTATAACAGAGCAGAATATGGTCTGCCAAAGATAAGGCAGATGAAATCAGAAAGTAAACTTGCAAAAAAAAAAATGATTTTAGCATGCAGAATCAGCTCCTGGAAAAAAACCAAACTTCAGAAATGTTTGCATGCAATGTGTGACTTCTAGAATAGTAGTACTTGGTAACCTGGGATCTGCACCATGAGTTCTGTTTCACATGGCTAACTGACTTTCTCTAACATACAGAAAGTTGTGCTTGTGCCTGGAGTCCTCTTAGAATCTAAGGCCACGATCCTACAGCTGATTGCATGAAAAATGATGTGTGCTTGAACCAAGTTCTACAAAAGTCAACAGAGCACTATGTGGCCATATGGGTCTGCCCATGTGCAAGATCAGGGCCTGAGACAGGACCAGCAGAAGATTGATGGAGGCCCTACAATTACAGCAGATAAGCAACAGAAGCAGAAATAGGATTTGTATCATCACAAGCTTTCAAAAAGGTCTATATTTTGTTTCTGATCCACTAGCATATATTTAAAAAGTTATAAAATAAGTAATTTAAAGAATTAAATCCTTCAAGTACTAAGTGTAGCAGCAGTCTAGTCTTCAGTTTCTGTATGATGCATATCATCCCATCCACAAATGTGGCATCTCAAAATAAAACAATAAATAGCTGCAGAAGTAAAAAGAACGCAGGCAGAGGCCCAGCAGCAGAACGAGGGCTATCCAGTTTATTGCACTGAATGCAGCATGTTTGATTACCTGCCTTGTGAGCAGGTGGTGTAGCGTGCATTCCACGCAGGAAACTCCTGGCCCTCAGAGACTGAGTACCTTTGGGCGCTTTGGCTGAACTGGAGGAGTTAAAGGAGACAGACAGGTACATAGATGAAACTTTTCAGGACAGAGTAGAGCAGTCCCACCCTCAATCTGACAGCATCTGTGCTGTTAAGGAGGATGGTGGTCATGGTACCTGTGGATACCAATGACATAGGAGAGAGATCCTGGAAGACAAATTTAGGCTGCGAAGTAAGAGATTGAAGTCCAGGAACTCCACGGTAGCGTTCTCTGAAGTGTTTCCAGTTCCACATGCAGGTCCAATTAGGCAGAACTGCAAGGTCTTACTGCATGGATGAGATGATGGTGTAGGGAGGTTCATTAGCAACCAAGAAGCCTTTTGGGAAAGGAGGAGCCTACACAGGAATGATGGGCTTCACCTAAACCAAAATGCAACCAGATTGTTGGTATGTAAAATTAAAAAGATTGTAGAGGAGTTTTTCAACTAAGGAAAGGGGAAAGCCAACCAGCGCGGAGGAGCATATGGTTGGGACAGAGACCTCCCATAAAGAAGGATCTGTTAACCGGGATTCTCTATATCCTAGTAAAGAGGAGAGGATAGAAGTTGATAAAGTACAGGTAAACATTGAAGAGAAACAGTCAAATGAAAAAGAGTCCCATTCAATTATATCACAAAGTCAGACAACTAAAAAGTGACAAATGTTGTAAGTGCTTGTATACAAATGCAAGAGGTCTAAATACTAAGATGGGTGACCTTGAGTGCCTGGTATTAAATGAAGATACTGATATCACAGACATAACAGAAACTTGGTAGAATGATGACAGTCAATAGGATGTTGTAATACCAGGGTACAAAATATATAGGAATCACAGAATAGTTCATGCTGGTGGGTGAGTGGCAGTGTACGTGAAAAGGAGCATAGTAAAAAACAGTAAAAATCTTCAATGAATCAAACTGTACCCACAGAATCTCTATGCATAGAAATTCCATGCTTGAATAATAAGAGTATAGCAGTAGGAATATATTACTGGCCACCTAACCAGGATGTTGATGGTGATTGTGAAATGCTCAGGGAGATTAAATAGACTATTAAAATAGAAAACCCAATAATAATGTGGGATTTCAACTATCCACATATTGATGGGCACATATCACCTCAGGAACGGATGCAGAGATAAAGTTCTAAACACCATTAATAGCTGCTTCCTGGAGCAGCTAGTCCTGGAGCCCACAAGGGGAGAGGCAACTCTTGATTTAGTCCTAAGTGGAGCACAGGATCTGGTCCATAAGGTGACTATAGCTGAACCGCTCAGTAATAGTAGCCATAGTATAAATTAAATTTAACATTCTTGTGGGGGTGTGGGAATACCAAAGAAACCTACCAGACTAGATTTTAACTTCAGAAAGGGGATCTACACAAAAATGTAGAAGCTAATTAAATGGAAATTAAAAGGAACAGTCACAAGAGTGACATGCCTGGAAGCTGCATGGAAACTTTTTAAAAACACCATCATGGAGGCTCAAATTAAATGTATACCCCAAATTAAAAAGAATTGTAAGAGAACCAAACAAATACCACCATGGCTAAACAACGGAGTAAACAAAGTGGTTAGAGGGAAAAAGACATCCTTTAAAAATTGGAAGTCAGATCCTACTGAGGAAAATAGATAGGAACATAAACTCTGGGAAATCAAGTGTAAAAGTATAATTAGCCAGGTCAAAAAAAGGTTGAAGCATAACTAGCAAAAGACTCAAAAACTAACAGCAAAAAAAATTTAAGTATATCAGAAGCAGGAACCCTGTGAAACAGTCAATAGGGTCAGTTGGACGATCAAGGTACTAAAAGAGCACTCAAAGAAGACAAGGCCATTGTGGAGAAGCTAAATGAATTCTTTTCATCAGTCCTCACTGCAGAGGATATGAGGGAGATTCCCACACCTGAGCTATTCTTTTTAGGAACTGTCTCAGACTGAGGTGTCAATAGAACAGTTTTTGGAACAAATTGATAAACAGTAATCTGGTACGGGTGATTTGGTATTCACCCAAGATTTCTGAACGAACTCAAATATGAAATTGCAGAATTACTCATTGTGGTATACAACCTATCATTTAAGTCAGCTTTTGTACCAGATAACTGGAGGATAGCTAATGTAATGCCAATTTTTTAAAAAGGTTCCAGAGGTGATCCTGGCAAATACAGGCTGGTAAGCCTATCTTCACTACCAGGCAAATTGGTTGAAACTATAGTAAAGAATTCTCAAACATACAGATGAATTCAATTTGTTGGGGAACAATAAACATGGCTTTGTAAAGGGAAATCATGACTCACCAATCTATTAAAATTCTTTGAGGAGGTCAACAAACGTGGATATGGATGATCCAGTGGTTATAGTGTTCTTGGACTTTCAGAATGCCTTTGACAAGGTCCCTCACTAAAGGCTCTTAAGCAAAGTAAGCAGCCATGAGGTAAGAGGGAAGGTCCTCATGGATCAGTAACTGGTTAAAAAACAGTAAACAAAGGAATAAATGGTCAGTTTTCAGAATGGACAGAGGTAAACAGTGGTGTCCCCCAGGGGTCTGTACTGGGACCAGTGCTGTTCAACATATTCATAAATGATCTGGAAAAAGGCAAAACAGTGAGGTGGCAAAGTTTGCAGCTGATACAAAATTAACTAGTTAATACCAAAGCTGACTGTGAAGAATTACAAAGGGATCATCTCACAAAACTGTGACTGGGCAACAGAATGGCAGATGAAATTCAGTGTGGATAAATGCAGAGTAATGTACATTGGGAAACATAATCCCAACTAGACATACAAAATGGTGGGGTCTAAATTAGTTGTTACCACTCAAGCAAGAGATATTGGAGTAGTGGATAGTTCTCTGAATACATCTGCTCAATGTGCAGCGGCAGTCAAAACTACCAGAGTATTAGGAACCATTAGGAAAGGGATAGATAATAAGACAGTTAATATAATGTCACTATATTCATCTATGGTATGCCCACACCTTGAATACTGCATGCAGTTCAGATCACCTGGTCTCAAAAAAGATATATTAAAAACAGAAAATGTACAGAGAAGGGCAACAAAAATTATTAAGGGTATGGAACAGCTTCTATGCAAGGAGATATTAAAAGGACTGGGACTATGGAACTCAACTTGGAAAAGAGATGAATGAGGGAGGATATGTTAAAGGTCTAGAAAATCAGGAAAGGTGCAGAGAAAGTGAATAAGGAAATGTTATTTACCCTTTTACACAAGAACCAGGGGTCACCCAATTAAATTAATATGTAGCATGGTTAAAACAAAAGGAAGCACTTCTTCACAAAATGCACAGTCAACCTATGGAATTTGTTGTCAGGGGATGTTGGGAGAGCAAAAACTATAAATGGATTAAAAAAGAATTGGATATATTCATGGAGGATAGGTCCATCAATGGCTAGATAATTAGATAAGAGGATAGGATCATTATCCTATTAGCCAAGATGATCGGGGATGCAACCCCATGCTCTGGATGTCCCTAAGCTTTTGACTGCCAGATTCTGGGTGTGGATGACAGGGGATGGATGGATCACTTACTTGATGATTGTCCTATTCTGTTCATTTCTTTTGAAGATCTGTCCGATCGCCACTGTCAGAAGACAGGAAACTGGGCTAGATGGGCCATTGGTCTGACTCTGTACAGCCATTCTTATGTTTTTATTTCTCACTTGAGCACAGTTCCATTGAAAATGTAGGCTCACCTGTACAATTCTATTTGAGCTGACAAAAAGTGCTAGCACTGGTCTACACTAGAGAATTTTGTTGACAAAAATCAGCAATGGAGGTGTACAGACTTGGGCTGGGTCTACACTGACGACAGCAAATTCGCCGCCGTCAGATCAATTGCTCTGGATCGACTAAGCAGTCTCTGTAGACCCGTTCAGTCGATCCAGCAAAGCGACACAGGAAAACCATCCCGGGTAAGTGGTGTAGCTGTTCCCTTCAATGCAGCGCAGTGTGGACAGCACACGGAGGAGATGCAGCAAAGTCAGACGGCAGATACGTAAGTGATTTACATCACTTGCATATCTTCCATCGACTGCCACCAAATCCCAAAGGTAAGTGTAGAGCGGGCCTAAAATACTCCTCCCACCGTGTAACTCCCCTGCTATGCCAACATAATAAAACCACTTCAGTGAGAAGTATAGGGCTTATGTCGGCTTAGTTAGGGCGACACGGTGTCAATGCAGACACTGCATCCCTTACGCATCAGCTGCAGGGTTGTCATTCTTTCAATTACAAGAAAGTCCCTCTGAGAGCTGACCAGCTGGTCTCTCTTCTTGGCTGGGAGTGGGGTGAGAAGCCTGGGCACTTCTCTACCTACAGGGAGCTAAGGCAGTCTCCTCAATTTTGGCTCAGCTGTGAAATGGACATGGCTGCCCAGTTCCTTGCAGGAACTGAGAAGCCCTGGGCTGATTCTCTGCTCACTCCCAGCTGGGTGCCAAGGCAACCTTGTCAATTTCAGGCTGAGTGTGAAATTGACAAGGCTGCCCACCTGGGGGGGCGGGGTCAAGAAGCCCAGCAACTGGACCCCTGCCCCCTGCTCCCACCCTCCCCCAGGGGGGCAAGAAGCTCCAGGTGGCTTCTCCCTGGGAATGGGGATGGGGGGAAGCCAAGCTTCCAGCAGGGAACTGGGAGGGAAAAAGCCTGGGGCTGGTACCCAGCAGGGAACAGGGAGTGGGAGAGAGGGCAGCCCACCAGAAGCCCGGAAGCTTGCAGGGCTCATGGCAGGGAGCTGAGGGACTGAGCTCTCAGCTCCCCACACTGCCCCTCTTAGATCAGTGGAAGTGCTCCTGGTCAGGACACACTCCACCAACCCAAGGGGAGTAGTGTGGACATCAGCCATTGTGGTAATTACTATGTTAGGTCAAATTATTTTTCTAGTATAGACAAGACCTTAGTTTCATTGTTTTGGAGAGAGAAACCCTCTATTCATAGAACAAACAGAGCAGGGTTTATCAGAAGCAGCCCAAGCTTCCCCATGCTACTTTGCCTCAATCTTGAATTGCATGAGCCATCTTTTGGGTCTAGGTGGTAGCTCAGTTTTCACATCTATTCAGTCCTTGGTCTCTGCTGATACTGACAAATGTGACAATGTGTGTTTGTATAGCTAAACAAATATAGCAAGGATGAACCTAATTAAAAAACAAAAACAAACTCGAGGCCTCACACATTTAATCGCCCTCTAAAAGCTTGTGCTCTCATCTTGCCAACTAAAGTGTGAGCTTAACTTTATTCAGTTAAGTATTACCATTTAAGTCAATGAGACTACTCATGCAAATAAAGTTAAGCACATGTTTGCAGATTTAGAGCTTGGATCAATTACTCTAATCTTTACAATATAAATTTATCAACTGAAGACTACACCACATTATTTTTCACCAATCAGCCCCTTTAAAAGACATAATTGAATTAGATATAATTAATTTTCACACCCAAATGTGTGAACAGTCTTATTCCACAATAACAGTGTCCACACAGGGGGTTATTCAGAAATAGCTGTTCCTAAATAACTCCCTGTGTAGGAAAGCCCTGGGCTTGAAAGTTGTTTTGGATTAATTTGAGGATTTTTGGATAAATTACTTTACATCCACAAGTAAAAGTTCTTGTTTCGAATTATCTAGTGTCTCAACCTCTGTTAATTAGCTTACTTTGAAAGCAAGTTCACTGACATTCAGGATGCTTTCCCTTCAATAAAGTAGATGCATCTCCATTTCAAACCAACTGTTCCACTTCTGGCAGTCCTTCCAATGCTATTCCACACTGCTTTGTTGGACACCTGGGTCAACATGCTTGTTTACCTGTGTGCTCTCCACTGTTTTGGGATCATTTAAATACTGGCACACGGCCAGGTGCTCCCCTTTGCAATTCCAGTTCATGTTGAGTTCACACACCCATAGTCACATACTAATTATACAGCAATTACATATAGCCCTCATGCACTGCTTCTGCATGACCCTGTGCAGAGGTCTTGGATTTTATTGCCCTCTAGAGAGAGGGCTGTGACTAAGGCAAGGAGCTGTGGCATGATTATAGAAATGTCAGGGCCAATAACAAGATTTCTGGCACAGTTCACATGGTCTGCTGCTACTACAAGGAGCTAGACCATATTTTTGCAAAGAGGGCCATCACTGAACAACAGCATGCTGTGTACACCATTAAGAACACTCCTGAAGATGCCAACAAAGACAGCATGCAAGAGGATCTTTTTGACCTGCTAAGCTGCAAGGCAGAGACAGTGCTACAGACCCATGAGACCCCTACATCACAGGGCAGTGAATCAACCTGAATTACATGTAGAAATCAACTTGCCAGTGCTGGTGAGAGGACCTTTTTCAGTAAATATATGGTATATTACAGTACAACTGAACTGGGAAATTTAACTTTGTTCTGGGTACCATCAGGGTACTACTCTGTTTGGCCACCCTTTCTCCATCTCCTCTTCTTTTAGTGTGTCTCCTCCCCTGCCCCGCATCCAGCATACTCAAAATGGTGGCCACACCAGAGAATCCAAATGCTCCATACCATTTATTTCTCCAAAATATCAAATCCCACTACCACTGACCAAACATGATAGGCATCCCCCTGCAATCCCCTTCCTATATTGCTGATTGCTCCCTCTCCTTCCTGGCTGATTGCAGCATCTCCCTCACTCCATTGAAAACATTGGCACTTTGTGGGTTAAAAACCAAACGCATTGCATGGCAGGCATGTTTATTGTAGCGGCAGATACAGAAAAGAAAAAAAGCAACAGGAAAAATACTTTGACTCAGTTTCATTAATGCCCTCATTTTCTTCTGACATGAGAATTTATCAGGTAAATTTGAGATTGTCAGACATCATAAGGCATTCATGACTATCCCTCTTTGATTCAGAGCAATTACTGCAGATTTTATTTATTTTGCAGTGCACTTTATGCTGATCGGCAGTGTCACAAAAGAGCATTTTTTGCAAAGACAGTGGTTCTATTTTTGGTCACACATTGCAAAGCAATGCAGCTCTCATGACTGCCCATGTAATTTGTGATTTTCCTTCCACTCCTGCCCCATCTCTGGGGGTGCCTTTCTGGCAAACAGCAGTGTGGCATATCTTCCTAGTTTGTCCATTGCCTTTTTGAATAAGATCTTTTCCCCCTTTTTGTGGACATCTCAGGGTAACATCCTCCAACATTAGGTGGACATGCAGTTACTTACCCACCCCATCAACTAACCAACCACCAGTCAATTGACAGTCTGAAGAGATGTACATGTAATTACTAATTACCCCCAATCCCCCAAAAAATTCACCTTCCATCCCAGAAGTCTATACAAATTGGGAATGAAGTTGGAAAAGCCAGACTGGAAAGTACCCACGAGGCTGGAACTTCAATATAGGGGGAAAAAGCAACATGTTATCAGTTTTGGCATGGAAACTAAAACTGGGCAAGAACTACTTGTGCTTTTTCTCTGTTCCCCCACCTTGGCACCTGGCATGCCATAGTCCCCAAGGACCAGGGTGCTATAACTGGGTGAATGCATCGCAAATTTGAGGAAAGAGAAGGAGAATAAGGGATGACATGTTTGGTAGCCTCGTAGCTGCTTCCCAGGGAGGGTGAAGAAGACAGAAAAGTGGAGAGAGTTTCCTTCTCCATGCTGCAAAGAAGAGAGAGGAGAACAGCGAACTGTCAAGGGCTATAGCAGACAATCATGCTGCAGAACAAAGTACTACTATCTTCACGACTCCACCCTAATCTCCCCATGTCCTGCAGCCCTCTGATAGCTCTGCACACTGGGAGACTTCCTTTACTTCCCCAACTCCAAGCAACAGACCCTTCCCTCGCCAGTCCACACTACAAGAAAACAAGGAGAGCAGCGAATACTGAGACAACAACTGCAAGAGACAAGTCCTTCTCTCACCATGCCGTACCCCAAGATGCAGAGAACGGCCCCCCTTACATAAAATCTGTGTCTCCATCTGCACAATCTCAGCACTTGATTTGTGATTTTGCCATGTGTTTTAAACTTTGCACCACATCATGTTCGACAAATATACTTATTTACAACTTGGTTATTATTTATTAGACATGTCAATGTTGGAAAATTTCATAAAATCATTGCACAAGGCATGACAGAATCCATAAAAAAAGCATGAGGAAATCTTTACACAAAGCATAATATGCTTACAGAGAGCCTGATCAACTCTTTCATAAAGGCATACATGTTTTTCATAACAGTGTCCTTGCCTACATCCCTGACCCTGTGTCCTTGACCAGTTGTGACATTTATTAGAGCAGCGATTCCCAACCAGTGTGCCATCAGACATGAGAACAGGTGTGCCGCTGAATTTTGGAAAAGTCACACATGAACCCCGCGCTGGGCTCTCCTGCCTCCCACCTCGCGCTGTGCTCCGAGACTCCCCACCAGTAAGAGCTGCCCAGCTGCTCTCACTGGTGGGGAGCCAGCCCAGCTGCGGCTACCCCCGCGCTGGGCTCCCCACCTCCCTTACTTGGAGGAAGCCAAGCCCAGCTATGGCTCACCACCTCCCCTGCGCAGTCCCTCCCCTGCCCCTCCCGGCTCTGCGACTCCCGCCTGTTCTCACTGGCAGAGAGCCAGCCTAGCTGTGCTCCCCTCCCCCCATTTAAACAATAATCAGCTGTCTAAAACATTTAAACAGCTGATTACTGTTTTGGTTAACCTTTTACATCCTTAATTTCGCACATTATTAGTAATAATATTATAAACATAACTTACTTTCAATAAGAAATCTGAGCTTGCCTCGAAGTACACAGTCACTTTATCCTGGCAGGAACTGACAACAGTGAAACTCGGAGCTCTTGTTCCACTGCTCTCAGACGTTCTCTGTTTTTGTTTTTTATGTAGGTCAAACTTGAAAAGCTTAACTTGCACAGGTAGGTTGTGGAAAATGGCAACAAAATTGAGATTGCATTTTCTGAGACTACTGGATATTCATTTGCAGCTATCAACCAGAATGTGTCCAACGTTATGTCACCAAATTTAATTTTAAAACTGCGATCCATCCTTAATTTCATAAGTTGCTCTTGAGCCAATAATGAAATATTCTTAGCACTTTCCATTGCAGATGAACTCTAAGGATCACACCAAGATTTTCATTTCTTCCGTGCATTTTACTCTTTAGATTGTTGAGGTGTCAGAAAATATCAGCTAGGTAAGCAAGCTTTGCATACCATTCTGCATCAGCAAGCTGGTCCGTGGATGCAGATTCCTCAGAAGTTAAGATTTTTAATTCCTCTCTCAGTACAATCATGATAAATGATAAAACTTTCCCATGGGAAAGCCAGCATACTTCCGTGTGCAATAGCAAAGTTTGATATTCTGGTTCCATCTCCTCACACAACAAGGAGAAAAGGCAACTTTTCAAAGGCTGTGATTTTATGAAGTTTACACTCTTTATTGCTTCCTCCAACACTAAAGAGAGCTCTTCAAATAATGTTTTAGCCACAAGTGCTTCCCAGTGCAGGAAACAGTGGGTCACCAAAAGATCGGGGTTTTGTTCCTTGACCCTGCTCACAAATCCGTTCAAGTTCCCCATCATTGAAGCAGCCCGTCTGTGCAAACAATCAGGCAGCTTTTCCAGTGCAGTTCTCCCTGTTCAAGATAGTCCATTGTCACCCTGAAAATTTCTTCTCTGGTTGTTTTTTACCTGGAAGATTTTTACAAAATAAAAAAATTTTCTTTATACTATCTCTATCAACGAACCTGACGTTAGCCAAGAGCTGAGCGCGCCCACTGATGTCTGTTGACTCATCAAGCTGCAGTGCAAATTTTCCGCTTGATTTTATTTTTTCTTGAACAACAGTTTCAATGTCAGCAGACATATCAATCTGGCAATTTATCGTATTGTCTGAAAGGGGTAACTCTTGCTGGCAGGGAAGCATGGAGCCCAGCACGGGGAAGTGGGGGTGAGGTACAGCTGAGCTTGGCCCCCCACGAGGGGGGAGGCATGGAGCCCAGTAGGGGGATGGTGGTAGCTGCAGCTCAGCTGGCTCCCCGCCAGTGAGAGCATCAGGGCAGCGCTTGCTGGCAGGGTATCACGGAGCCCAGCGTGGGGCTCATGTGTGACTTTTCCAAAAATTCAGCAGCACACCTGTTCATGTCTGACTTCACACCACTGTGCCATGACACACCAGTTGGAAAATGCCTTACACCAAAAATCACAACCGTATTCAAATTATTCCCAGTCCCAAAGGATCAGTCACTTATCCTAGATAAATTGCACCTCAGTTTTCACAGCAAAGACACCGCTGGTAGCCAGTCCTATAATAAACTATCTAAAGATTTATTAACTAAGAAAAATAAATGAGAATTATTTACAAGTTAAAGCAGATAACCATACACACATTTATGAGTTACTGTCTTAGGTTCCAAAAGGTGGCATAAGCTTCCATAATAAGCAAGCTCTATATGTCCTTTAGAACTACCCAGGCAAAACACTGGTGATCTTTATCTTATGCTTAATAATTCTTGCCCTTCAGGGCTTGTCTACAGTATAACAATAGTGCTACAGTGAAGATGCTACTATGTCAATGGGAGAGCTTCTCCCATCAGAGTGGTTAATCCACCTTTGTGAGAGGCGGTTGCTATATCGATGGGAGACAATCTCCTGTCGACAATGCACTGTCTACACCGGGTGTTAGGTCAGGGTAAGGGCAAGGGAGCAGGTAGGGTGGGGAGAAGAGGCGGTGGGGAAGAAAGAGGGATGGGATAGGGCAGGGGGAAGAGAAGCAGATGGAGAAATGGGGCAGGGGGAAAGGGGTTGGGGGAGTGGGATGGGGGCAGGGGGCAGTGTGGAGAGGAAAAGGGAAGAGGTTAGGGGAGTAGGACGGGGAAGGGGACAATGTGGAAAGGAAAGGGACTAGGGGGATAGAACAGAGGAAATAGAAGGGAATGACTGAAATTGCTGCTGCCAGGGAAAGTGCTGCCTCCTCGCTTCTGGGCATCTGTGCCAGAGGCGTCCAGAGAAATGGCAAGCCATTTCTAGCCACTAGCTACGTGTTGCCTCTGGCGGGGATGAGCATGCTCCAGGCTGCAGAGTGACTTGGGCTGCCTGCAGCAGACAGCGCCCACCTGCCCATCCCCTGCTGGTCATGTCTGGACCTGGAGCTCACAGCCAAACCAGGAAGCTGACCTGTAACTCCTGTCTCTGGGGGGACAGCTGGGGTGGAAATTTGTCCTGTGGGCAGCTTCCCAACTAGGAAGCTCCCAGCTCCTAGTCATGGCTCCGTGGGTGAGCTCACCTCTACCCCAGATTGTCTGGGAGAAGACGTTGAGGGACATGTGCCCAACCGGGCAGCCACAGCAGGCAGGGTGGTATATATATTGCATGAATGTGGCCCACATAACATATAAGGAACACCATATGTGGCCTACAATGGTAAATAGGATGAGAACCACTGCTTTATAACATGGGATACAGATTAACATACACAGCAATTTACAAGTATTTCATAAAGTCTAAACACCTGTTTTATAATCTAATACCTATTTTAACAATAATAAAGCTATGTTTACACTACAAAGATAAGTCAATCTATACTAGCTGCCTGGACTTCTCATGGGTCCAGCCACCCAGGCTTCTTGCCTCTGTTAGGAGTGGAGTCCAGCTGCCCAGGCTCCTCACCCCGGTTCCCAGCTGGGAGCAGGGTCCAGCCAGAAACGGGGTCCATTCTTGCCCCACCTCCCAGCCAGGAGCGAAGTCCATCTGCCCAGCTCTCCAGGGGAACAGGGGACAGCTGGGCTCTAGCTGCCCAGCTTTCTTGTCAATTGACAAGAATGACAGCCAACAGCCAATATAAGGAATGCAGTGTCTACACAGTTTAGACACTGTGTTGCCCTAACTACTCCAATCTAAACTCTACTCCTCTCGTTGAGGTGGTCTGATTATGTTGGCATAAAAGGGGAGTTACATCATCAGCAGGAGCATTTCAGTGTGTACACCCCCGGTTTTGTCAACAAAAGCTGACTTTTGTCGACAAAACTGTATAGTTAAGAAAAGGCCTAACACACAGGTGAGCCAAACTGCTTTCCAGCTACACATCTGTCAGTCTTCAGTTGAGGCCTACGGGCCAGGGCATGAGCTGACACTGGTCTCCCAGCATCACAGACCCAATAGAGCAAAACATCCATTTGGCTAGATAACATCTGGCAGAATCTTTCCTGCTGTGATTAATCATCATTTGAATAGGCTCTGAACATGAATGCTCTAAGTTTGACCCCCATCCAAATACTAAGCCATGAGATGAAGAGAGTCCAGGCTGAGATGTCTCATCCTCCCATTCTCCACTAGGCATAGCCAAAATAGATAATTTCTCAGACCCCCTTGTCCACTGTTATAACACTTCAGTTGTGGGCACATTACACTATGGCCACCAAAGCAGACTTCTGAAACAGGTGGGATGGCATCATTGTTAGATCACAATTTTGAATGTCCTGTCAAAAATAACCTTTAGCCAATAGATGAGGTTGGGCGGCTGTTGATGAGGTGTATGGAACTACATACCATGGCCTTGTACTTTGATGCTTGAGTGGTGGTTTGTGTGGTTGATGGTAGCAGAAAGGCTGTGGAAGAGGTCTTGAATTATACATCTCCTTATGATGCTTCCTCTTTGGTGCTAGGTATAAATGCCCAGGGAGGAGAGGGTTGTGCAGGCGTCTTTTAAAGAGTGCAAAGACTCATTTGTATTCTCATTGAAGAGGTTGGTTTTGCCAATCAGTAAGTCCTCAATGGTGTCTGAACCTCCCTGGGGAACCCCGAGAGTGATGTCACAACTCTTGTCACATTACTACTATAGTTGCTATGGCTCCTAATGCAGTAGCCACATCCACAGCAGCTTGCAGTGAGGCACTAGCAATGAGTCTACTTTCTTCAACAAATGCTTGGTATAAGGCCCTGTCCTCTTGGGGAAGATTGTCTTTGAACTCCAGAAACTTTGAGTAGCCCATGGGATCATATTTCTCTAACAGGGCCTCACATGTAGATATTCTGAACTGGAAGACAGTGGATGTGAATACCTTCCTCCTCAGAAGGTCAACGTAGTTTGCTCCCTTGCCCCTAGGGGTAGTTTTAGGGTATTGTTGCCTGTATTTTTCTGTGGCTGCTTGTGCTCCTAGAGTTGGGGCAGGTGAATAAGAATTCTGCCCCTTTTGCAGGCACAAAATAATGTTTTTCAGCTTTTTTAAAAGTAGGGGTACATGTTGCTGGTGTATGCCATCTCACTCTCGCTGGTTCTTTAATGGCTTCGTTCCCTGGGAGAATTACCCAACCAGGTCCTTCAGGCTGTAGGATACTTTAGAGCTTGTTTTGTGTATCCTGAATGTCTTTAATGGGATCTGAAGTTCTGCCACCACTCTGAACAGTTTTGATATTTTTTGTGCTCTTCAGGAGGGGACGCTGAAGATGAGGCAATTGGCTCATTGGGTGAGGAAGAAGATATGCCTGTTGGTACTGCCGGATCTGGCTTGTCATCTTCCTCCTCCACATACTCCTGTGGAGCTGGTTACTGTTGTCTGGTGGAGGGGAATGACATGACTCCCTGCTAGAGTGCATGGATCTGGGGTATCGTGCACAAGAATCCAATAGACCCCTATAGGGCTAGTATGAAGGGTCAAAGGCAGGTTTGGGGTTGGGGAGAGAGCAAGGCACTGGATATCAGAAATCCCTTGGAGAATAATCCTGCTTGGGTAGAGGATGGGTCCAAGAAACTCTGAAAACTCTGACTGGGCTAACCTCCCTTGGAAGTGATAGCTCATCCTGAACATCAGATTCACCCAACAAAAAAATTGGATCCATCTCCATCAGCTGTACTGCTAGTGCATATAGAAGGACGCTCCAGTAATAACGTGGAGTAGAAGTAATGCTTTCTCCTTGAAATACTATCCTTTTCTAGGGCTAGAAGGTCCCCCAAAAGAACCAGGCTTGAAAGTAAAGGAGATTGTGGTCTGGGAGGATAAAGATATCCTCCAGGGTTGTATGTGTCTCAGCCTGTCCTGGAGAACAATGGGTGCTGGTTATTGGTTCTGCCAGATCTGGTGCAGCAGTAGATATTGGGAATTGGGGCTGGAGTCATTGCTCCTTGCTTCCATGTGCTTTCTTTTTGTGGTGGGAGACTTAGGTAGCCATAAATCTTTGGGACCTGCATGTGAAGACTCACTAACTTGTTTATATGTCTGGGTATCCCTTACACTCAAGAAAAGCCTGAGACAATGAGTCTTTGAATTTGTCCTGACTGGCCTCTGCTCCAGACTTGATGGGATAAATCTCATGACTGGACTACTTAGAGAGGTATAACTTGTTCAGGAAGGATATGCAGAGAATAAATGAAGGCGATGCATCATGCATCAGGAATATATAAACTTGTTCCAAGCTCCAGAAGGAGATCAGAGGCAGACCAGTTGAAAGCTTCTGGGTGAAGATAAAAGGGGGGGAAATGGGTGATGTCATAGTAGGGGTCTATTGTAGACCACCAAGTCAGGTGGAGGTGGATAAGACATTTCTAGAATAACAGAAATATCCAAAACACAAGACCTAGTAATAGTGGGGGATTTTACAAAAGTAATATATATAGGCTGGATGGGGATAAGTATCGGAGAAACTGTGGTGAAAGAGATTTTATGTGGATATAGTGGACATGTCTAGTCATTAGAGAGTATTGTGACATTGTAACCAAATGTCACAAATTGTTGGATATTTATTACCAAATGATCCTTTGGCAATCCTCATGGGGCTTCCTAGTGGAAATGGTCACAAAAAAGAAAAAGAAGAATTAATCTCTCATCTGCTAGTAGCTGCTGAGCTATTGGTAGTCTTTCACTGGAAAAAAAATAACCCAATCATTGAAGAATGGTTCAAAAAATATGGGAGGTTGTAGCTATGGAAAAATTAACACACCAATTATATACCCAGCAAAACAGACAGAGAACAGATAGGTAGGTATTTGGTTACTTTTTATTCTGTACTCAGAAAAGGTACTTCATCTGCAAAACAAAAAAACCCTGCAAAACCCCTCTCCCCACCGCATATCCATTCCATTTTTTGAATATTAATGTTTGATAGACATACCTGCTCTTATACATCTGTGTATATAGAGATTTCACTCAATTTAATAAAATCACTAGAAAAAAACCACAGAAAGATCTGGTGGCTGTATTCCTGTATAATGTCTCTAAACAAAAGCTAACTGTTTAATTATTGTTTTGTTTCTGATATTTATATGGTAAGGATTTGTAAACTCTAAAGCTTCCTAAATACAAAATGGTTTTGGAATGTATCAGTGACAACTTGTTTCAGAAGGCGGAGGAAACAAGTAGGTGGCCAGCCATTTTAAATTTGATTTTGACTAACAAGGAGGAATTGTTTGTGAATCTGAAGGTGGAAGGCAATCTGTGTGTGATCATGAAATGACAGGTTTCAAGATTCTAAGAAAGGGAAAGAGTGAGGGCAACAAAGTGAGGACAAAGGACTTAAAAAAACCTCACACTTTACCAAACTCAGAGAATTGATAGGTAAGGTCTCCTGGAAAGAAAAACCAAGGAAAAAGGGAGTTCAGGAAAGCTGGCATTGTTTTAGAGAGACAACATTTCAGGCATAACAGCAAACTATCCCACTGTGAAGCGGGATAGGAAGAATAGCAAGAGCCTATAAGGAACATTTTAAGGACCTAAAAATTAAAAAAAAACGGAATTCTAGAAGAAGTAGAAACTGGACAAACTGTGAAGGAAGAGTACAAATGAATAGCACGAGCATGTCGGGACAAAATCAGAAAGGCTCAGGGACAAAATGAGTTATACTTTGCAAGAGTCATGAAAGGCAGTAAGAAGAGGTTCTATAAACACTTTAGAAGCCAAGAGAAAGACAAAGGAAAATATAGGTCCACTTCTTAGAGGGAAGGAGAGCTAATAACGGATAACGTTAAGAAGGCTGAGGTTTTTAATGCCTGTTTTGCTTCACTAAAAAGGTTAATTATGACCAGATATTAATGTTAATTAATATTGTTAAATATTAACAAGGAAAAAGAACACAAGCCAGAATTAGGAAAACACAGGTAAATTAATATTTAGATGAGTTAGATGTATTCTAGTCAGTAGGACCTGATGAAATTCCCCCCGGAGGATTTAAGAAACTAGCTGAAACAATCTTAGAACCATTACTGGAGAGTATATCCCACTTCCACAGTGCCCAAAACTTACTGGTCTGAAGTAACTTAGGACCAAGCACTGTGGAAATGGGGCAAGACAGTTTGTGAAGGTGAAGGACGTTGGGTCTGGAGAGATGGAGACTGGTATGTCAACCTCTACTTGCCCATTAAAATGATTGCTTTGCACTTTCCCTATATCTTGAAGGGCCTGGAGTTGGAGTGAAACCAGCAGTAGAGAGAGGCCTACCCCTGGACCTCTTTTTTTGACAAGTCCTGTCACGAAGGTGAGGAATATTGGTGCATCTGCTGTGGCCGATAGTGCTTCCTGACTAGGGCAGGTGTGTACAGACCTAAGGACTTCAAGGTGGCTCTCCTCAAGTCCATGGAGCTTGCTGTCCATCTGGTCTGAGATTAGAGAAAGACCCTCAAATGGCAAGTCCTGGATAGTATTCTACAGACTTCATAGGAAAGACCAGATGACTGCAACCAGGATGATCTATGCATGGCAACTGCAGAAGCCGTGGTTCTTGATGCTCAGTCTGCTGTGTCCAGTCCCACCTGCAGTGAAGTTCCCATGACTAGTCTGCCCTCATTGACCAGAGAAGAGAACGTCTGCCTCATGTTCTCTGGAAGCAACTCTCTGAACTTTTCCATGGAACCCTTCAAATTAAAATCATACTGCTCCAACAGAGCCTGTTGGTTAGCAATATACAGCTGCAAACCCCCTGTTGAATAAATCTTTCTAGTGAATAAGTCTAGCCTTTTAGCATCTTTTGATTTAGGGGTGGCAGCCTGGTGCTGTTGTTATGCTCTCTCATTAACCATTGTAATTACTAATGAGCCAGGATATGGGTGAGTATAAAGGTATTCAAATCCTTGGGAGGGTACACAGTACTTTCTTTCTATCCTTTTAGAGGTGGGAGACAAAGAGGATAGAATTTTCCATAAAGCATCTATAGGTTCTAGTATTGCCTTGTTAATTGGCAGAGCTACTCTGGAGGATTCCACAAATGATTATATGTTCACCAGGTGAAGGACTTCCTATCCTCTTAACCTATACATCTAAATCTGCAGCCACTCTCATTAACAACTTCTGACAAACTTTAAAATCATTAGGAGGGGATGAAGTTATCCTAGACAAAATGGCATTGTCTGGAGGGGTCAAAAAGGAAGCTAAGATTGGAGGGGACAAAATCTCTTCTACCAGCTGTTGCTCTGATTCTAGAGCCTCTTCTTGATGTTCAGTTCCAGGCAAGATACCTGACTCTGGGGAATGAGCCACTTGCTGCACAGACTTTTCCCTTCTAAATGATGACACTGAGTACACATGGCGTGGGGAAGGATCTGGAAGCTGGGGGAAAATGTATGGGCCAGGACCCCACAACCCTGGCCACATTTCCATGACAGATCCTATTGAAGGGACATGATGGTAGGTTGGAAGAGAGGATCTTTGAGAACGGTGGGTCCTGCTTCAGAATTGTAAGATCCCATCTCCAAATCTGATGACAAAGGGTCCCCTACCTCTGACCATGGTGGTGTTGATCCAATTGGTGCTGGGGACTGTGCCAAGAGCTTGGCAAATGGGTGGAGCGACACCATGATTGCAGCCTTCCTCTTAGATGATACCAAGGGCCGGCCTGTCTGGGAAGCAGGCAACTGCAATTGCACTGCTGCTGGATGGGGCAGGAAGCAGAGATTTCTTGCCATTGCAAACACTTCTGGGGTAGTTGGCACTGAGATGATTTCTTGTTGTGCCACCAAAGAAGTTGACCATGCCACTTCTGGCACTGGGCTCCACAATGCTCCTTACAAAACCAGAGTCAAATGTGCTGACTTAGGCACCAATTTGGTGGAGGAGTGCTTAGGTTTCAGGGGTACTCTACTTGACTCCTTCTCAACCCTCTTACCAGATTTAGAGGGTGGAGACTTTTCCCTGGCTAATGCCTCTCTGGAACCTTCAATGATGCTTCCATTAGCAGGAATTTCAAATTAGCCTCTATATCCTTCTTTATCCCAAACTTGAACTCCCCATAGATCTGGCACTGGTGTCCTTCCCCAGTACCTCCTCCAAGCACTTCAAGTAGCTATGGTGTGGGTCACACACTGGCAGAGGGCTAGAGCAAGAAGCACGTGGCTTGAAACCCAGTGAGCAGGGTATACCTCAGTGCTGTGAATAGAAAAACCCCAAATCAGGGAAAACAAGTCCAAAAAACTTTATATATATAAAACACAGATAAAATTAGGGAGTCACCAAGAGTGGAATGCACAGGTGCAGTCTCTCAAAGAGAAAAAACAGTTACTATCCTGTTCCATTCTGTTGTACTTCAAGAGGTGTTGCATGTGTCCATTCCATGAGCTGCCCTGCTACCCCTCTTCATCAGAGGTGGGCAAGAAGGAACTGAGGAGGGCTAAGGATGGCTACTCCTTTTGTACCTGCACACATTGGCATGTTGCAGGAAGGGAAGACTGAGCTGCCCCATGGTACTACTGAAGGGAAATATTTTCAAGCCAGGCCATGGGCACACTGACAGCAAAAGTGGAATGCTAAGTGTAACAACTTGAAGGAAGTGATACTGTAGGATACAGAGGGTTGGGAGACCTGGCTGTGGTAATATGTGGACAGGAAACCTCTGTTACATGTATCTTCATTTCAGTTGTTTTTTGTTTATTCCCAGTGCAGATTTTCATATTAAATATTTCTAATATATGGGGTAATTTTATGTTTGTATGGTTTATTTGCATTTCAGGTGGAAATTTGTGACAATCCTATTCTGACAGTCAGAAGATCCATCATTTTACCTCTTAAGAATCCAAGCATGGCTTTCTGTAATAGGATTTTTCTGATTAAATTTTCCATCATGGTGATCTGCTATACTAATACCATTTAAAATGTATATTCTCATGGGTTAACTTGCTCTTGCCCACTACCTTTTTAGTGTTCAGTTAGTTTATGTGAAGGATGTGTGCAGTGAGGGACATTAGTTTTTTCTAAGCTGTCTCCTCAGCATCAGACTGGCAACTCCAAGTTAATGTCTCTTTATTCCGTTCCGGAGTTGAAGACAAGTAAGTAATGCAAATTTCAGGAATGGTAACAGGATAAGAGGAATTTACTTATTTTAAGTTACAGACAGACAGAACATACGAGCAACAACAATTGTTTAAATGTAGTTGCTTTTTAAAAAAATACAAGTTTTGCTAATAATTAAGAATTTAAATGCTTGATTGATTAGAGTAATATATGGTTATTTACAAATGTATATTGCTCTGTATTATAACAAAATTACACCCCTATTCCTGCAGAAAGAAATCTATGCAGGAGTTGATTCTCTCCAGCAATGCAAGTGAAAACAAAGTTTGGCAATGGAATATTTCCTTCACAACTTCGTTTATGGTGCTTGTGATGTTACTCAGTCTGGTAGAAACCAGGAAGCAGCTGAAACTTGAGAACTGCCTCATTAATATGGCACTAATTACATTTATTTCACAATGGCTGTTTTCTCACTTTTTAGGGGTCTTACAAGATGTTTTGGAAATTTAAAACAAATCCTTTGCCTTTCACCCTTAATTCAGTGACCTCTAAGAAATTAGTTTCAAAACCAGAATCCAAATATTTGTCATTCCAATCCTGTAAGTGTCTTTCCAGAGAGAGAGTGACTTAACCTCAACTATCCTCTAGGTCAGGCTTCAACCCTTCTCCACCTAGTCAGTCACAAAACCAGTACTGTGATTGTTCTTGCAACTATAATTCTTCAAGGTTACAACAGATTGGGATTAGTCAGAAACAACCCTATAGGTGGGAGATTTATTGAAGATGGAGTGAGAAGACAATGAAGGTGGAGAACAACATACAGAAGTGATGCAAAGGGTCATGAGAAGGAAGGCATAGGCAACTTTGTGTTGCAGCATATCAGCCCTCCCCAAATCCCCTGAAGCTCTCCTGAAGTAAATACACTGCAGAACTGTCTGAGTTCTACAATCAGTGTGGCCTTATGCTGTCTCCATGTTTCACTTGATATTTAATAGGGGTAGGAGAGAAACCAGGTCAGCTGAGGCTGCACTGAAGGAAAAAAAAAAAAAAGAGGCACTTTCTCCTTTCAGTTCCCCTACGTAAGGGATGATAAGTCAGCACAGAGCAGATCCAGCACATTTCATCTACTTGTGTGGCCCATGTGACATCCACATGCTGCAGAAATTAAGTTTTTAAAATTGGTGATAGCTCTCCCTGGTTGCAAAAAAACACTCATTTCATACGTGGGAGGTTAAATCAACACAATAGTATCTTCCTGAGCGTACAGGCAGCCTGAAACAGTGGCTCAGACTATGGCTACAAGGCACACTACTGGTAGCAGCATACAGAATGTGTAGGTACATGATGCAGTGAAAAGCAAAATGAGTCCACACTGCAGCATACAGCTATGTCTTAGTGAATGGTTCTGGCAGCAAGGAGCCATCAGAGCCTTTCCATGTCAACAATGCCTTTCACTGTAACAGGAAAAAGGCTCTAGCAGTAGGCTACCATACTGCTAACAATGGCAGGGGAAGTACTGATTGGGGGTGTAGCGAGCCATGTAAGGTACATAGCCACAGCATTCAGGTGCATCTTTACTCACCTAAATAGTGCCTCATGATCTAAACTTCTATTTATGCCCATGTTAGAGGCCATACAGTGTATGTATCCCACCCACTGCCACAAGATTTGTAGTTGAGACATGCAGCATACATTCAGAAGCATGGAGTCCATACTCCATTTAGTGTAACTGAGCTGTAAAGTGAAAAGCCCAATGATGACTTTAATATTTAATTGCTGATCATTCTAGTGGATGGGATTTGAACAAAATGCAGGAGGAGCAAAAGAGGAAAGGAGGAGAATCAAATGGCAAAAAAGCACACTTGTTCTAAATCTAGAAGTATGTTCTGTACAATATTGAATACAGCAATAAAGTACAGGTAAAGATAACTAAGCTTAGTTACTGCATAAAAGCCTTTTTCTGTAGTTGATCTCTCTGCAAAACTCTCACTAACATTAACAGAAGCTCTGCTTTGGATTAAAGGGAGTAACTCATTTATATTCCAGTACTGTAAATGAAATTCAATCCTCACCCCTGCATGCATAAGACTTGCCTGCTCTAGGACCCAGTATCTGCCAGTTCACTTTTTACCTTCTCACCTCAGAAAAAAGTAATTTTGGTCCTGGCTCCAAGGCTCAAAATCCTCTGGATTAAAGAAGAGAATAGCTTCTGTGGGCAATCTACAATAGACGACTTGAGAAAATAAAGCACCTTGCAATTTGACGGAATTGTCTTATTTCCGCATGCTTCTTCTCAGGGTTATTTCTGTTCACTCTACACAATTTCTAAGTTTCATTTCTAAATTTCCACCTCCACCCTGGGAATGCATCACTTTACTGGTTAGTGGCTGAGGTAAATTTTCCTCAACATAAAATCCCATAATCAAGCTTTATGCTAGGCCCGGAAGACCAAATCCTGAAAAGGTAGTAAGGTGCCTAAACCCCAGATTTAAGCACCCCCGGAATCCACAAAACCCCTGCACAGCTGCTGCCTAAACTCACTTTACAACAAAATGCATGCTGCAGAAGTTTCTTAGCCACCAAATTTTCTGATATTGAGTGTATGTCCTGCAGCCTCACTCTAGGAGTCTGAACAAGTCTCAGCCCTAAACCCCACTGCTATGTACAAAGTGGGGGACAATGTGAGTTTGGATAAAAACCTTTAGAGAAAGGTTCTCTAACCCCCTGACTTTTCAGCCCCGTGGTTAGGTCGCATGCACACATACACGATGAAGCAAGCGTCAAGTCTCTGTTATCCAATGACTATTTATATAGTGCTGAACAGCTATAACACTACAACCAGCAGGAGACCTCACTCAGAGTAACCCCCACTTCAGTGGTTCAGGCACTCTCCCGTGATATGTGGAACCCTCTTCAACTCCTCTCTTCCCATCACAGAGGGTGGAATTAAACCTGAATCTGCCCCAATCCTATGGAAATGCATTAACCAGCAGGCTAAAATGGATGAGCTCCACTTTTCCTGTTTTTGCAGTTGCCTAACATTATTCGCAAGAAAGGGAGTAGGGGCTCAGCATCTCCCCAGCACTACTCTGCTAAACAGAGACTTTGGTGACTACCATTGTCATCAGTTTAAGTTCAGTTGCACAAAGGATTACAGAGGGTCCAACACTTATTTAATAGTGGATATTGAGACTCAAGTGAAGTTTATAACCATTAAAACACCAATTGTTTTACAATCACATGTCAAAATAGACAAAGTGAATATCCTTAAATCAACCTTGGTTCAGAAGCAATGTAAAAAACCCACTGCTTACCTGTGATTTATTATCTATGAAAATATTTTAGTACAGTGAAATCAATGTTCACCAACATTTACTAGTCACACTTAAGTCCTTTCTAGCCAACTCCAGTAGAATGGACCTTCATGAAAGGGGTGCCTTCCTCTTCCCCACGCCAGAAAAAGTAAACAAGTTAAGTGGTGCCAAGAAATATGCACAGCACCTATCCTACAGCTTTTGATGCATGTGTGCAAAATATTTCTCCCTCCACCCCTTTGTGTAATTTAAATGAAGGCAAAAATCCATGTGAGAAAAGCCACACCATTTATTCGAGGCCAAAGCATAACAGAACTTTACATTACTCAAAGTTTTAACATCTAATTTCCATGCTTGCACCACACTTCCATATGGCATGTCTAAGTTAAAATCTAGTGAATTAGTACACGATGTCAGCATAAAGTTCTGTATGATGCATACGTTTTGAAGTTTTAATGTTTTTTACAAAACTGAGCAACTTTTGAAATTCCCTCATCTTATTAAACAAAGCAATTTTATAAAATCCAGCTTAACTGTATTGTGTTGTAAATTAGCAACTCTGCCATTATGCAGATTTTATTGCATTTGTTTACATAAAATGTCACCATGCCACTGTGCCATACACACAGTATGGAACATAAAATATTATGTAGAAACCAAACACTAAAAAAGTTGAGAAAGATCCTTTGAACTATGGTGGTATATGTAATTTCCCCCAGAACACTAGAGGCAGCATGAACTTCTTCTCAGTCTTCAAATCAGTGACAAAAAAATAGCCTTCTGCATTATCTTCTCCTTCCTGCTCACTAGTCCCATGTTCCTATGCTTCCTGCTCACTAGTCCCATCATCTTCTAATGTGTAGTTCAGTGGTAAAAAATTTGTTCTTTTTTATACATATTAACTTCTCTACATTAGTAGAGAAATTCTATAATTAACAATAGCTTCTGGGGCACTAAAAGTACATTGAGAATTCACACTGGAAGGTTTGCAGCTAAGATACTCCATCTTCTTGTGGCATGTTACCCTTTTCTGCTACTTTCATCAAACCTAGATGAGTGAGCAAATCCCAGAGTGATGTTCTGGAGTGTGATGCATGTGAGGGACAGAGTACACAAAAAGATCTCAACTTTGGAATGTTTCACCCTAACTCTGTTTAATCCTGATGCCAGAGGAGCTTCTTCTCACCAGTTCTCAGACTCAGACTATAAGGTCAGAAAGGACCATTATGATCATCTAGTCTGAACTCCTGCACAATGTTACAAGTTCTAGTGGCAATACATTTAGCAACCTTATCCAAGAGAAGGCTGCTGTATTAGAATCACCCCCTGGAGAAAAAACAGGTAATGCACCTTTAAATCGGGGATCTAAAAACATATCAAGAATGTACACCTGAAACTCCCTAATGTAAATTGCATTTAAATCTTCTTTCAGAAGGGCTAACATGCTATTTACCAAACACACTACTGTAGTATCATCCAGTTTTCTGAACTCTTCTTGCACCTGGCACATTATTTTCTTTTGAGGCAAATGAGTGAAGTGACCCAGCTAAGACTTCTCACCACTTGAGAAGTTTCATCAGAAGGTCTCCAAATACCACACAGACTTTCCATAACATGCCCCATGCAAGAGTTCGTCACAGATTTGCTCCCTGCAGTACTTCAGAAATGTGAAGAGCTATTAATGGCTTTGTATTGTTCCAATGGCTGCTCAAGCATAGTGTGAAATTCCAGCTATCTGGCACATAGTGTTTGAGTAGGTGCAATGGAAGGCTATTTTGCCTTTGCTGCTCATGTAAAGTACAAGCAGCTGTAAAGGAATGGCTGAAATGACTGCAGACTTGACATACAATGGCCAGCACATTTTTCATATCCTCATCTTTGGTCAGAAAAGGATGGACTATTGCATCAAGAATGTGTACAAAGTGTGGCAGGTAGAAGTATCCCCCCCTCCTTAGCAGCACCCACCACCTGAGTTCTATTATCAGAAGTAATAAACCCCAGTAAAAGTGAGCCAGGAAAAAGCCATTCTGCAGTTTCCACAATATACCCAGTGGATTGTAGGATTTTTTCAAAATCACAAAGTGTTGCTTGCTGGCAGACAGTCTTTGGCCAAAATGTCAGGCTACCTCCTTCCACAGGAAACTGAAAAGGAAGAGATACCCAATGAGCAGATATACACATAGTCTGTGGCCTGAACCCCAGTGCACATTTCAGCAGTCAGATAGTCTTCACCTCAGATAGCCTCAATTCCTTGGCTATTGTTATACAGAGTTTCTTACAACTGTGGTATAGCCTTGACTGCAAAGTAGGTTTTGCTAGATGTTTGCTACTTGGGAATGGCATATTCCATTAGTTCCACAAAGAAGTGCTGCCTCTACAACTGAAAAGGGCTACAGATCCACTGCTAGCATTCTTGCCAGTTTTGTATTAAGCATGCAGATTGTAGAATGGTTTTTCCTGTATTTTGATGTACTTTGAAATGTTTCTTTAAGTGTAGGTTGTCTCATTTGAGGGGTAGTTTGCTTTTGCATACACGTTATGCCACATGCAGGAGTATTTGTGAACCCCAATTTACAAGGTGTAAATTTACTATCTTTCTCTGGTGCATGAGGACTTATCTGCTGAATGCAGCAGAGATGCTTCTCCCCCATTATGGCATGCTTATTTTTCAAGTGGCTTCTTAAAGGAGAAGTTCTCACGTGTGTTACTGATCTCTTTTCCTCACAAAGAGATAGACTCTAGCAATGTTTTCTTGACAAAGAAAGAAAGAAACACCAATGACATTGGTCTTTTCATGCTGTTGGTTTTTTATGTATCATTGCCTTACTTTCTCTGTCTCCATCAGTGTACACAGAACCCAGGCCATGCTTTAAGCTTAGATTTTTCTCATGACCGTAAGTCTTCATTTTTGCTTTCTTACAAAAGTCTGATTTTTGTTTCCTCAGAGTCTTCACTGATAGATATTGTACTAGAGGGAAGCCTCATTACTATGATTTTCTGTATTAATTGGTACTCTTTCCTTCCATCTCTCTACATGAGGTGCCTGTGATTTCCATTATCTATTTATTATTTTATTTGTTAAGGGCAAAAGCTTTTTTCCAGTAATAGCAAATTGTGCTTAATTTCTTTGTTGTGGTTTTATTTCCTTTACAAGCAACTGGCTAAGCACCGAGTTCCTCCTCCCTGTGCCCCCAACTACAGAAGCTTATTGCTCTTAACATTCTCTTCATCAGGGGAGGCTCCCCTACTTAGTGAACAGTGGAAAAGAAATTATGCTAAACTTTTAGTTGTTTTAAAAGTATGCTCTATTTCCCTTCAGACAATCTCCTGAGAAGTCATGTCTAAGATTTAAAATCTGAATGATGTAGCAAAACTGAACTTCTATTTGATTTCACCTGCAATTTCCTTTTTATAAGAACTCCCTTTAGTAAAAATTAAAGCTAGGTCTTCACTTTTGGTAAGGTCTTCAGATTTCCACAACACATGATTGCTCAGTTTTAAATCAACTGAGACTGGTTCTGCTCCATGTGAAGCTTCAGAAATACTACTAAACAATTCCACAAGCTATTTTAGAAGCATGAACTAAGTTAATTTTTTGTTGTTACATCTTGGTAGGAGTATCTCCAGGTGTCAGACTTCTTTCCAGTCATACTATCCACACTTGTCAGATGATTCAAAAATTGCACCTCATCACTAAACAAGGGAAAAACAAATCAAAATGGCTCCTTTTTAAATAAGAAACTGAATCCAAAGGAAAAGTGTTAAGACATTTTACTTTTGTTCTGAAGCAAATGAAGCTGCTCCACCTGAACGTATGCCTTTAAAGTTAAGTAGTTGGTAGATTTATCCAACAGAAAAGATTAAAATTTAGTATAGTTCAGGATATCTTTAGATCTTCTTTCAGAAATCAGATCCATATTGGAATTTTTTCAACAAAAATATTCAGGTTCAGAATAGGATCATCATAGATAAAACCCAATACATTACAATTTAATTCACATTTGAAGTGAAATACTTCATAAATTATTTGGTTCATAAATTTACATTAAAAAACCAGTGAAAGCAATATGCTCAGCCCATACAAGTATGGCACACTGACATTTCAGAGTGACCCCTACAGATTAGAAAGGCACAAGGCTGATTAATTCCAAGGCTAATTAAGGTTATGACAAAGGGCCATGGGAAGAGGAGGGCTGTCCTAACTCAGGACAAACTGAGATCAGCTACTTGACCACGTTATGCCTATATTAACTAGATATCTGCAGAGTGATAAACCCAAAATTACAAATCCAGGAACAGTTCACTATCTTTTCAACAGTAAAAGGGTGCATTTTCTTCACGTACATACCTGAGTAACTAAGTGCATCTGCTCCTACATTTTCCACCATTTCACTGTTCAGAAAAAGATTCAGTTAGTAAAGCATTCACTTTTAATTTTTTTACATTAGGCAAGGAAATGTTCTCTTTTCACCTTTTCATATTAAGACTTCAATAAGCTGCAGTATTAAATATATACTGCATCAATATCATTCTGCAAATTCTGTGGTGTTGAAAGCATTACACATTTTTCATATTACCCTAGAACATCTGCTTTCTTGCTCACATACAACTCAGTATCCTTGTGCAGTTGGGTAGTTAACAAGTAAATAAATGTGATCAAAGCATCAGTCTACTAAAATTCCTGCTTTCCTGTCCTTCAGTGATTAGAACTGGAGGTAACTGAAAAAAGTGCTCAGTTTATGATAAACAAAAATCTCAAGTGGGCCAAAAGCTAGCAGGTATCACTAAATTGAAGGCTTACATCCAGGCCACTTTTACTGCACTTGCCTAGTATTCAAAGCATTTTAATCTTTATTATTGCAAGAGAAGTGGAAACTGAAGTGGCCTCATGCTAGATTGAAATATCAAATACTTCATGAATGATTAATTATATCCTTTAAGAAAACAAGGTAATCACACAAACCAAACACCATTTAAGTACATCAATGAGCCACTGATCATGCAACAGTCCATGCATCACATGTGGAGAAACCAGACTGAAATGGGGAATAAATGACAGTGCAGTTTTATTCTAATCTAGGGTTTTCCACAATAGGCATTTTTTCAGCCAAAATATGAAGTCTACCAAAATCTATTTGTTTGAAATACTACTTTCACATAGTTCTAGTGTTTACAAAGAGCAACATGAATTATGGTTGTCTAATCTCAGAAGCCAGATCCGTTTGAGTTTTTCATCAAGGAATCAGGTTCGGGATAGTATCATTGATCAGACCAGAATCACACATATTACATCAATATCAACATTATAATACATACCCTTAATACTGAGTCAGCCTTCAGAGAGCTCTGCAACAAAACAAATTGCACAGTAGTTTGGTGAAATGGAATACAAATGAAATTAGTATGTTAATTTTTAAGATGTTTCCCTAGAGCAACCGTGTCCCACCCTCAGCACATTTCCCACTGGTCTGCTCTCTAGATGTATTTCAACCCCTTACACATGAGTTGGCTGCACAGAAAGTTAGGATTAAGTACATAGTGTATGTAAATACTTGGGGCCAAATCATGTGTATTATGCCACATTTTAACATCCTGCTCCCTACATTCACCACTCACATACCCCACCCCACTTTCACTGTGATAATTACCTATTGGGGCAGAATTTGCCCTTTGATTAAAAGCCATCCCATCAAAAATGGAAAAGCAACATTATAGGTGTAGTACTGGATTGCACAAAGTCAGAACCCTGATATCAAGTTTCTATTTATGAATATTAGCTTTAGAATTCTGTTGATGTGCTCCTGGAAGTGGGACAAAGTACGAATGCTAACACAAGGGTCTCAGCAGTTGTATTATAGGGCCTAGTCAATTTGGACTTGTCCCTAAGGGTCTGCCTATGTCTTTGGCCTCTATGCAGTCTGTCTGTCAGTCATAGGGCTTTTTCTCCTGATCTGGTTCAATGCTAAATACAATGCTGATTGCTAGACACTGAACATATGTAATATAGCTTATTCCTACAATATGTCTGCAACAAACATGCAGATACTCCGCTCCCAAGACCACAGAAAAGAATCTATTTGTCTATAGTCCTGTATCTTTACACTTTTCAAACCTTCTACTAAGCAGAGAAGACATACTACTAAATTCTTAAATACCAGATAATTAACTCATCCCTTCTTTTGAAAATCCCAGCCATGTCTCTATTCAGTAATAGGAGTGCTTTGGGAATTATGGGATTTGACTCATCCTACAGATTCTGGATTCCCCAGAATCCTGCAATCCTGAGCAAAGTGTCCACAATGCAGAAAACCCAAGAAGCTCTGCCAGGAATTCTGAGATAGGTTTCTGGATAGCAATGCACCACAATAAGTGCAGCACAGTACAGTCCCAAGTGTGACCCTACATGACCACATGTACAGCTAATACAGCACAAAGAAATGACAGTGAGTAACTGCATAAGTTGACAGATACTTTTCTAGTGTTAACAGTAAATATTTTTAATGTCTAAGTAGTGCACCACATTAACAGTGGTATAACCAGGTTAACTCTGTTTATCTATGGTGGTCTCATCTCAGAAGCCAGATCCGTATAAAATTTCTCATCAGCAAGTCAGGTTCGGGATAGTTTCATCACTGACGGACCACTTTAAAAAGCAGACACCTTGATATACTGGAACAGTATACCAAAACACCACATGAGAACTACAACTCAATCTATAAACATTCCTAGAATGAAATTTATAAACCAGTTGTATGCCTTGAATAATGCTCTTTATGCATTTAGGCCAGATACCTTTATCAAGACACACCACTGCAACTTATAGGCACAACAGAGTCTGTTCCATACAGGTAATGTGTTGGAAGAAGGAAGCTGACTTCAAATTAAAAAAAAAAAAAAAAAAAAAAAAAAAAAATCAGTAAACTATTTTTGCCCTGACAAAACAAAGCACTTAAAAGATCTGTCCCTATTACATGTCTTATCTTGAGCTTAAAAAAAGATTGGGAGTACTTAAATAAGCTAGAAATATCAAAATCATTTCTCCTTTCAGAGAAATGAGACAGGAATGTAAAGGCAGTTCATTTGAAAGACTACTTCAAGGTTAAATGGACAAAGCTAGAGTGTACACCACATCTTAGCTATGTCCCAAACTACAGTATTTGAAAAATATTATTTGTGCTTTAAAGATTAGTATGTTGTACTGCCAAAATAGCAAAAGGAAAGTATTTTTCAGTTGTTTTTAGTTAACAATACCTGTTTTAGTAGTACTAGAGTTGCAGGCAGTTTTATATCCCAACTGCGCTGTCAGTTATTCATTCCTTATCCACGGAATACTTGCTAATAAATCACACTAGAAATAAGAATAAGGTAACCATTTTAAATTTTTGCTAATAAATATTGCATAATACAGCATTTTGAAAGTGACTTAACAAAATAAGTTACTTTCCCTCAAGCATTTTCAAGACAGGAAAATACTAGACTTTTTTGTTAAGCATGAAAGTTATTAAAAAGTAGTCCAAATTTTAAACCATTCAGGGCCTCCATGGCTACTTGCCAAGAGCCTGCAAACAGCTAATTTGCATACAAATGTGCATAATTATTAAAACTGCATACCACTATACATGTTCATTTTCACCATCAACAAAAAAATCTTAGGTCAGCTTTGTTCTCACCCTCTTAAGAGTTTGTCTACACTAAACTTCTATCTTGAGTTAACTAAGTTAATTGACAATGAATTAATACGAATTGAATTAATTCAATTGAATATGAATGAATTAATAAAAGCCTAGTGTCATCATCTATCCACAGTACACCACATCCATTTATCTCCCACAGTACAGGTCTTAAACAGTCCAAAAAACTACTACACTATCTACTTCTATCTCCCAACTGTTCACCATGTAAAGATAGACCGTGTTATACCTTGCAGGACTGAAAGCAGCTAAATAGTTGTGGCAAAATTACTAACTATGCATTAATACATTGATTTGAATTAATGTCTAGATTTTTGCTAATTCATTTATCCGCATCTTAATATTTATTCTTCCACTTCATTCACAACATACTTCTGTCTTTAATATTCAGGAACATCCGCAATTGAACATCATATAGTCTTCTAGATCTGTTGATGTTTTCATGAAGGGCTGGAGTTAAAATTAAGCAGAACAGGTCAGATTTCAGAGTACAATGGCACAAACTCAAGTTTTATAAACATGAGAATACTTATACTGACTGTTGTGGTTCAACACTAAGATGCATACTGACATTTATGATGTAATGTGAGAATAAGATGTTCCCGTTTATAGTCAAAATCAGTCACAACAAAGCTTCAGCTGATTTTTGTCAGTAAATCACTACTAGTTACATTATATTACACACTAGCTTCATTATAGTTAGTCACATACTGATAACTCAGTTTCTGTGCTCTAGTTTACAAAGGAAAAGCAGACTATTTTAAGAAAGGAAACAGCAATACTCAATAGTAAAGCTACACACAATTAATACTCCCATCTCAAAGTTAATTTTGTTGCTAGGAGTGATTTAAATAAAAAGTTTAAATCAATAGACACAAAGTTAACATTGTGTACTATGCTAACCTGAAGTATTAACTACCTAGGTGATGACAGAGGACTTCTGAAAAGCCAAGACATAGACCAACACTTAGGCACCAGTCCTGCAAACAATAGGACTAGCCACATATGTAAAGCTATTCACAAGCTTATACACTTGCAGGACTGAGGTCTTAATTACTGCAGATGTATAAGCCAGATAGCTAGCTGTCAATACAGCAAGTTTACATACTACCTCTAAAGGTATGTAACTCAACAGCAGCACAGCTGCAGCTACATATCTATAGCTTAGATATGTACTACAGCAACGGAAAAGTGCCTTCTGTCACTGTACCAAGTCCATCCCCTCAAAAGGCAGTAACTAGGTCAATGCAAGAACTCTTCTGTCAGCTTAACAGGGTCTGCAGTCGGGGCTAGATTGACATAACTACATTGCACAGGGCATATTTCTCATAACCCTGAGCAATCTAGCTAGGCCAACCTAAGTTTTAGGTGTGGAACAGGTCTAAAACCAAGTAGAATATGTAGTGCCAGAACAAACAGGTGCTCCAGAATATAGGGTATGGTGCTGGTGACAGCAAGACAATGAAAGCACCAGACAAAGTACTTGCATCTACTGTGGACAAGCAAGCAGAAGCAGTAAAATGCTAGAGAACTGAAACAAATACAAAAAGATTATGCAGCATGAGTCCACTAACTTTAATTTAGTGTAGCTATCTTTCCATTCAGCTCTATCCAGTAACACTGTCACAAAGTCGTTGACACTCTGGCACATACTCTAAGAAGGAATTGCTTTCAAATAGACAGAACACTTCACATCTTCAGGAAACTGTTACATTCTGGTGTGTTCAAATCTTGACTAACCCCCAAAATGCAGTGCCCTTACTAGGCCAACCAAATTAAAGAAGTTTCAGAGCCATACCTTAGTTTCTCTCCACAACTGCCACGTTATCACCATGAAGTGTATCTCCATAGTTCCTAGAACAAATTTGATAGAGCTAGTTATAAAAAAACCATGCATATCATGAATAACTCATAGCCATCAAGGAAATGTAAAAACCGCAACTTTCTTAGCCACTAGAGTAAAGACTTATTTTGGCAGGTCTACTGTGGTCTTAGTTCTTTATTTTGCCAAGTAGGCTAAACCAATGGCATTAGCAAGTACTGTTTTCTTTCAGTTTACTATTAAAACGCAGAAGTTTTCCATCTAGAAAAAAGCACAGGCTTCCTAAGATGCTGATTTGGTTGAATCTGAAAAAATATACTAATTATTCAGGGACTAATTTCTTCAGTTCAGTTATTGCTCAGAAAAAGTCTGTTGGTCCTTTATATTTGGACCCATTACAAATACATATTTTAGCCTTTACATGTTAAATATCAAAACTTAAATAGATACTATCTACTTGAAATCCAGCCAGTTAAAAACAAGTGTTAAAAGTAATTTTAGGTAGTACAGCTAGTCTTTAGTCCCCATGCTAATTTTTGCAGGTTTACCAAACGTTCTGTTGCTGTGTAAAAGACCAGCACAAATATGACAATTGATTATGCATAAAACACTACCAAATAAAGGCCAAAATATGAAAAAATATTTCAGATATCAGAATATCAGATATCAACGTTAAATCAGGCATAATAGCAGTGGTCTTAATGAAAGTGGCCAATGAATGTTATTTTAAAGTTATGTCCCTTTAAGCAGGAGTCACCTAATGGTAACAAATTGTTATTATGTAAAAATTTGTTAAAAAAAACTGTACTTCTACCTTGGCTCCTGCTCTTGGCAAAGTCAAGGCTGGTTGAGACTTCTATATACCTTTCAATATTTTAATCTCCCAGTTGCCAGGACACACAAATGTGTGAAAGAAATCAAAGTGTGGAATACTGCATGTCACAAATTATTGTAAGCATACAACCTATTTACATAGTAGGAACATTATGTCAAAAAAGATCAGCATTCTCAGATTAATTGTTGGATGTACCCAGCTAGTTTAGACAGTGAAGAATCTTAATTCAAAACAAGTTCTATAAACACTAATGGCTCCACATTTGGTGTTCACACCCAGGCTATGTCACTAAATCAAAGCAGTCCACACAGACTTGTGATACTGTCCACCCTACTCCCCAAATCAATGCAGCCACCTCTCACTTATTGCTTGTTTAACTGTCTCTCAAGGTTGCTGCAGCTGCAGGACCCCATATTGTCCTTCAGGCGCCAAGGAGCTCCTGAACCTCTGGGCTTTCAGCTCCTTTGCCTCCCTGTCCTCCTGAAAAAACTACTGCTCAGGTATTTGTCACAGGAGAGTGCAAAAGCAGGAGTAGCATCCATCTTCTCTCTGTTCCTTCCTTCTTTTGCAAAAATATATTGGCTCCACTTTGTTCTCTCTGTTCTAACTGAAGGATCACGAACAGCTTCTTTCTTTCATAGACCTCTCTGTTTGCAAGGAAAAGGGAACAGTGGCCTGGAACTGTTAGCTGGCAGCCCCTTATCCTGCCAACACCTTAATTATGCAGAGTCCCAGTACAGGGAGTCTGAACCAGCTAGAACGTATGCATGAAGTACTACAGTTGAGAGCCCTGTTTTTGTGCCATAGTTCACAACACAGTTCCATATACAAGAGAAATAGCCCAATTCAAGTGAGCAAGAAGATAACAGAGTTGGAAAAAGAGCATCAAGTTTGACAAACTCCAATACATGTAGCTCATTTCAGCTGTAGTCTGGCATTAAAGCTTAATTCTTAATGTTTCCAAATTAAGATTTCCAGCTAACTTCAATTTGTGGGCAGCTCTGGTTTTAGATATAGTAATTCAAGCATCAGACACTAAATTACACTGGGTGGGCATCATGATTGTGTAGCTGTATTAGAAGGGGCTTTCGTATGAAATACCTCAAGAACCATGCGAGTTAGGAAAGCTATCAGTATGTATCACTTATTTACAGCCATAAGGATCCATGAAACAGCACATTAAAACTGATTCCTTCAATCAAGAAGGCCTCACCACTTAACTTCCAATCTTCAGTGCTACTGTCCGCTACATTTTGAAGTTTCCTTAATGACTTTTTCCTGAAGTTTCATTCAGAGAGACTTGTTAATTATTTTACCCTAATACATTTTCAACGTAATAGCTCTATAGCGACACATGTACCATATTACATTGGTAGGAAAGGGCTGGGGTTTAGACGGATGAACTCCGAGACAAAGACGAGCAACGACAGACCAGTTTTCCAGGCCCATGTAGGGCTAGTATAAAACGCCGCCCCCCCATGTTCCGCTTAGAACACTACCTGATAAGTAACGCTAGAAACAGGCCAGACATTAGGGGCACGACCCGCCTCCGGAAAAGGGGGCGCTTTCGGACACCGCCCAAGAGCAGATGGCTGCCCGGGCCACGTTTAAGTCGCGCTCGCTTTGCGGCGCTGCAGGCCCCGTGCTCGGGCTGCGCCAGGAGAAAGCGGAGCGCGGCGCTGCCACGAGCGCAGCCCCCGCGGGACTCGAGACGCTCCGTCTAAACGCCACGCGGCTCAGCCCCGCCGCGCGCCAAGGCGCTGCCTGGTTGCGAGCTACTGATCCCAGCCTGCATTGCTCACCCGACCACCGAGACCAGCATGCTCTGCGCCACGCGCAGGAGGCGGCTCGGGGGAGCGATGCCTGTCGGGACTCGTAGTTCCCGCAGCGGCCCTCATCCAGCCGCCGCCTTGAGTCACTCAACCCGACCTCCGCAAGTGCGGCAGGCCTACGCCGACCCGACCGCCCCGCCACCCCACGGATGAACGCAGCGGGGGGCTGTGGGGGGGTCGGAATCCGCAGCATTTCCGTGAGCCAGACATGGGGACGGTACCCCTAAATCGGCGTCCCCCGAGCGCCACGACTGGACAGGACCAGCTCAGCCCTTCCCTCAGCAGCGCGGGACAGCGCGGACTCACCTGGAACCCGACACGCCAGCTCCGACTCTGTCTCCCTCCTCCGCAGAAAAGGAAGGAACGGCTCTCAGAGACCCTTATATGGCCGCTGCCTAAACCAGAGCGAGGCCGACTCCTCCCCTCCCCACCCATTGGGCAGAGGGGAGCGCGCGGGGGAGGAGTTTTGTGCTGGGCGGGTAGAGCCCCGATTACCTCATCCTGCGTCCGCGGCCACGCGCCGCCCCTCGCTTGCAGGGCTTGAATCGTCGCGGTGGCAGGGTTCGGGCGGGGGGCTTAATCAGAAGCGAGCCCGCGGGCGCGGGGCGGCTCTGGCCGCCAGGGAGGGTTGGTAGCGCTAGTGGTTAGCCACCCCAGCCCAGAGCTTGGGTCCCGGGCTCATCTGTAGCCCCGGAGAAGAGCTCCTGGATGCTCCAGAGCGTGTCCCTCCCACCCGCAGAAGTTGGGCCAATAAAAGCGATTCCCGCCCCCCCCCCTTCCTCGTGGATCTCAAAGTTAAAATTGGCAGGAGACTTTCTTATTAAGCAGAAGCTTTGTGCAGCGTCTAATTAATAATCCTCGTGCAGTGGAGTTTGCCAGGGTTACAGCTGCGTTTTCAACTGTAGCAGCCTAAGTGATGAAAGAAGATAAAGTGTTTCTCAGCGGCTGAATGTTCAAATGTTCTGATTTTGTAATATATGATGTTTAAAAAGGCACAATCTATGGCCTGCACCGATCAGAAGGTGAGAGTCACTTTGGCTGCCTAAATTGCTATAGCTGGTAGCTGCCCCTACTTTGTCAGTGTTTTTACATCGCTTCAGAATTAAGAAAGTGTGATTAGATTACCTGTGATTGGTGGATGAACACACATTTTCCTGCTGATCAACTTGGCCTTTCTCTTGCAGGTACAGGGCGAAGGTGAACATGGGCTGTGTTTGATTCTTGAGTGATGTGCACTATCCGGTAGCATTGTTAAGAGGCTGTTATCAAACGAGACAATGTTAATGGAAATAGGTTTAAGATGTATTTTCCCTGCTGGTCCTGGAAGAACGTTTCTCGTATATTTTTCAAAGTAGGTATGGAAACACTGAGATATGTGGCTGGGTTTCTTGTCAAATAGTGAATATATCTATGAATGGTATATTCTGTCCATGTTATAGAGGTATTACAGTTTTAAGGTGATCTTCAAAAGCTCTTTATTATAATGCTGCTTTTTAAATATTTTATGTACTAACAGAGATAAACATATAAATGCCAATTGGCCAAAGGGAGGACCATCTCCCTAAATAAATATCACTAAGACCAAAAATATAAAATGTGTGCATCTAAAAATAGACATTAAATCTATTGTCTTTAATGGTAGTTTTGAAATTGCAGATCACTTATTTAGGTGCTGAAATAAGGATTTCATTATGTAACTATGCTTGAATGAAATGTATTACTTCAGGATGATGACATTTTGTATTCTTATTTTCAGTACCTTTTCTAATGTATTTTAAAATATCCCAAGTGACGGGTCATTCACTAATTCATATGGGAGTCTACTCAGCAGTCTAATAAATTGCACTGTCAGAGGACTTTTTCCTATGTTAGTGTTATTTAAAGCAACAGTTGCTATAATATTTCAGGACTAGATCATTCAGCTCTTACATGGATGACCATATATCCACAGAAGTATTCCCACTGAAGACAGTGGGCCTACTTGTGTCAATGTTCATCAGTGCAATGGAGCCACAATCTCTATCAAAGCACTTTTCCTGATGTTGTAAAATCCCTTTTCTATTTTTGAATATATTAACTTTGTTGGTACCTTCTTACACCATCCTAAATTCTTGTTCTCCATGCCTAGTGTTTACACTTTTCATACACTTGTAATATGGTAAACACTTCCCTATTTAATCACTTTGCCAGGCTATACAGTACACATTATTTTATTCATTTTTCACATATTAGTCCTTTCAGCACCAGTATATTGATTACATTTCTTGGCACTGAAGCAATAAGAAATGTTTGAGGTATTGTCTCAACTGAGCCATATACAGAGAGATTATAACTTGTTACTCCAGAACATGATGTCTCTATTTATTCAGCATGAAGTAATATTGACTTCTTACATTTTTTGCTGACATACCACACTACTAACTTTTTCTAATTTCCTTCCTTGTTGTCCCCCCCCGCACATTCACTGCTGCAAGGCTACTTTGTAGGTTTGACTCACCCACTGAATAATCAGGGTGTTGATACCTGACTGTCAGGAGCAGCTCTAGCTACAGGCAGACTAGACCACAGCCTAGCACAGCAGATTTCTGAGGATGGGGAATGAGACTGAAGGGGCTGCCTTTGGGAAGGGGTATCCATCAACAGGTACTGCAAAGAGCAGGAAGCGGCCCTCATCTGGGCTTCTGAGGAAGCATTCCTGATCCCTTCTCAACCCCTCCCTGCCCCCAATGCAGTAAGATCATGGCTCAGGCACTGAATGGCTCACGACTATTCCTGGCACTTTGGCCACAAATAAAATGACATGCCCTGTTCCATGTCAGTGTGCAGGCCCTGATGCCCAGGCAGCCCCCAGCCCTGCCATGGTTGCCATTGCTACTTCCTAAGAACATAAGAATGGCCTTAGTGGGTAAGATCAATGATCCACCTAGCCCAGTATCCTGTCTTCTGACAGTGGCCAATGCCAAGTGCTTCAGAGAGATGAATAGAATGTAATCATGAAGTGATCCATCCTCTGTCATCCATTCCCAACTTCTGGCAAACACAGGCTAGGGACATGTCAGAGCATGGTTTTACACCCCCACCCATCCTGGGTAATAGCCACTGATGGACACCTATCCTCCATGAACTTACCTAGTTCTTTTTTAAACCCTGTTATCATCTTGGCCTTCACAACATCCTCTGGCAAAGAGTTGCACAGGTTGATGGTGTGTTTTGTGAAGAAATACTTTTTTGTTTCTTTTAAACCTGTAGTTTATTAACTTAATTAGTTAAGGTATTGTGTTAGGAGACACTTCCTTATTTACTTTCTGCATGCCAGTCATTATTTTAAAGTCCTCTATCATATCCGTCCTTAGCTGTCTCTTTTCCAAGTTGAAAAGTCCCAGCCTTATTAATCTCTCCTCATATGAAAGCTGTTCCATACCCCTACTCATTTTGTTGCTTTTTCCAATTCCAATATATCTTGAGAGATGGGGCAACCAGAACAGCACACAGTATTCAGGACATGGGTGTATGAAAATTTATAAAGAGGCAATATGATATTTTCTGTCTTATTATCTATCCCATTCCTAATGATTCCCAACATTCTGTTAGATTTTATGACTGTTACTGCACATTGAGTGGATGTTTTCAGAGAACTGTCCATAGTGACTCCAACAGCTCTTTCTTGTGTGGTAATAGCTAATTTAGACCCCATCATTTTATTTGTATAGTTGGGATTATGTTTTCCAATGTGAATTTCTTTGCATTTATCAACATCTGCTGTTGTGTTGCTCAGTAATCCAGTTTTATGAGATCCCTTTGTAACTCTTTGCAGTCTGCTTTGGATTTAACTATCTTGAGTAGTTTTCTATCATCTGCAGATTTTGCCACCTCACCATTTACCCGTTTTTCCAGATCATTTATAAATATGTTGAACAGCACAGGACCCAGTTCAGATCCGTGGGGACACACTATTTACCTCTCTCCATTCTGAAAACTGACCATTTATTCCTACCCTTTGTTTCCTATCTTTTAACCAATTACTGATCCATGAGAGGACCTTCCCTATTATCCCATGACAGCTTACTTTGCTAAAGAGCCTTTGGTGAGGGACTTTGTCAAAGGCTTTCTGAAAATCTAAGGAAACTATATCCACTGGATCACCCTTGTCCACACGCTTGTTGACTGCCTCAGGTAATTCTTATAGATTGGTGAGGCATGGTTTCCCTTTACAAAAATCATGTTGACTCTTTACCAACAAATTTTGTTCATCTCTGTGTCTGATAATTCTGTTGTTTACTATAGTTTCAACCAATTTGCCTGGTACTGAAGTTAGGCTTACTGGCCTGTAATTGCTGGGATTGCCTCTGGTTGGACCCATTTTAAAAAAATTGATGTCACATTAGCCTATCCTCCAGTCATCTGGTACAGAAGCTGATTTGAATGATAGGTTACATACCACAGTTAGTAGTTCTGCAATTTCACATTTGAGTTCCTTCAAAGCTCAGGGGTGAATACCATCTGGTCCTGGTGATTAATTACTGTTTAATTTATCAATTTGTTCTAAAACCTTCTCTAATGACACCTCAATCTGGGATAGTTCCTCAGATTTGTCACCTAAAAAGAATGGCTCGGGTTTAGGACTCTCCCTCCCATCCTCAGCCATGAAGACAGATGCAAAGAATTCATTTAGGCCCGGTCTACACTTACCTTGGCGATTCGGCAGCAGTCAACAGGAGATACGCAAGTGACGTAAATCACTTGCGTATCACCCGTCGACTTTGCAGCATCTCTTCCATGCGGCGTCCATACTGCGCTGCGTCGAAGGGAACAGCGCTCCCTTCGATGCAGCGCTACGCCACTTACCGGGGTGGTTTTCCTGCGTCGCTTCCTGGATCAACTGAGCGCGTCTACACAGACCGCTCACTAGATCCAGAGCAATCGATGTGACAGTGGCGAATTTGCCACTGTCAGTGTAGACCCAGCCTTAGTTTCTCCGCAATGGCCTTATCTTCCTTGAGTGCTCCTTTAGCATCTCGATTGTCCAGTGGCCCCACAGGTTGTTTAGCAGGCTTCCTGCTTCTGTTGCACTTTAAAAAAGGTTTGTTGTTACTTTTTGAGTCTTTGGTCAGCTGTTTTTCAAATTCTCTTTTGGCCTTCCTAGTCGTATTTTTACATTTCAGTTGCCAGAGTTTATGCTTCTTTCTATTTTTCTCAATAAGATTTAACGTCCAGTTTTTAAAGGATACGTTTTTTTGCCTCTAATTGCTTCTTGTACATTATTTAGCCATGCTGGCACTTTTTTACTCGACTTACCTCTTACATTTCACACTGACTTTCTCTTACACTTCAGTGTTACTGTGGCTGGGCTCTGGAGACGCTACCACTGTGCAGGATACTTCATCCAGAAAGTTGTGGGCTGAGGGTGCAAGGGCTAGGCAGGGGCTGCAGAGCATGTGTGTGTATGGGCATGCCAGGGGGTGGAGTGCGGGTAGTGGGTGCAGACTGGAAGGGTCTTGGGGTGAGGAGTGCAAGGGGCCAGGTGAGGGGTGTGGACTGGGATCATGGGAGGGAGGCAGGGGAATCTGGGATAGAATGGGGGTGTGGAGTGGAGGAGGGGCTGGCAATGTGGGGCTGGGCGGCAAGGGCAGGCTGTGGCTGTTGAAGCCGAGATGCTCAGTGTGTCCAGTGGGAAGGAGCCTGCTGCTCCCTGTGTGAGGGGTGATCAGTGTCCCCCCAGCCCCGGTAGCTTTGTACTAGGTGCAAAGTCTGTGCTGCCCATTAAATAGGGCCTTACTGGCTGGGAGCTTCACCCTGCCAGGTCCTGAATGTCAGACAGTTCCTGTCCCGGGGTGGGGGGGCGGGAGAGGGGTCTGTCATCAGGGCCCAGCATCCTCTTCAGCCAAAGGCCAGTCTGTGCTGTGTCAGCCTCTAACCAGGTGGCACAAGATTTGGGGATGGGGTGTCCGCAGTGAGGGAGGTGCTGAAGTTTTTACCTAGGGTAGAAGATTGTCTTGAGTGACCTCTGCTGCCAACAAGTGCGTCTCTAATCTTGAAGCTGATGGGCATGCTAGCCACCCTTCATTCTGATTAAATGGAAGAAGCAATTAAGGTCCTTTATGGAGTAAGAGAGCTGAATCAATAGAAGTCACTCTCCACTCTCCCCATGCAAGCCTGAGCAGGAATTAATTTAGGGATAATAAGAGAGGTTCTTCTTTGAGTAGATGCAGACATGTATTCCCAATAAGCGTGTGCATGCCGGAGCTGGAGACTTTTACTCAGCAGTACCCATAAAGGGGCAGTGCTCTCGCCTCTTGTCTGTAGCCCCTCCCCTGGCTATTTGAGCTGGCACTGCCCCAAACCCCTCTAATTTCATTCTCACTGCCTGTCAATTGGAGTCAGAGCTCTGCGTGGTTGTAGTCTCAGAACCTCCCATTCATCCTTTTCTTAGACTAGTTCGTTTTAGCTAGTTAGTTATATGGTTAGTGTTAGTTTGAAAAAAAAGGTATAGAATATAGTGGTAGTGCTTTCTGGTGACACCCTCACCAGGGTTCAAGCATTGCCCTTTGGGTAGGGTGTTGATTCCCAACAGTGACCCCCATACATGGTACTTGCTCTGCCTTGGTGAAGCCCAGCTTAAAAAAAACACTGTTTGATTGGTAGATCGTTCAAAAAGAGGACTCAGGACCTTTGCCTCAACAGCATCTGCTTGAACAGGCCATGCCACCTACCCCGGTGCCGAGTCTTCCTCAGGCCACAGGTCACCCTCAGTCTTGGAAAGCCTCTTATTCTGGGGCTGGTGCCAAAGAAGAGGTTTCATAAGACCAATCATGAGTGTTCCAGGTCCTGTGGTGACTCTTCTGCCTCCCCTAAGAAAAGTGTGGAATAGCACAGGACCGACTCTAGCATGTGGAATGGCATGGGTACCTCTGACCTTCCCTCAGTACAGGGTAAGAAGGGCAGAAATCCTGTATCATCAACTCTCATTCTGGCCTCCGGCCATCATGAGCCTGGGACCAGCTGAAGCAACACTGGTACTGAAGTTGTCTGATGTCTGCCTGCAGCAGATCTATTCTGCCTTTTGGTCCCATCTTTGTCGCTGGTGCAAGACTTTGCAAGGCTGGCACCTGCAATGGCCCCCCCAGGTGGAGAATGCTACCGAAACCTTGGCATTGCATCCGGAGCTCCCCTCTTGGTGGTTGGGATGGACACAGCTCCGGAGATGATACAGGGGTCTTTGGTACCAGGGCCTTTCTTGGCACCAACACAATCAATGCAGCAGATGCTTCCATGGCAGTTGTCGCCACTTCAGCGTTGAGGCACTCGGGCACTCCGGTACTGCTGTTTGCACCGTGAGTGCCCTTGCCTGTGGCACCAACATATTTGGCACCAACATTACCGATTCCATTGGGAGCACCAATTTCAACCTTGTTCTAGGCCACAGATGAGTCGAAGTGCCCGTTGGCTCACTCTGGAGTTGCTCCTCCTATAACTCCAAATTCCTGGGGCTCCTTTGCTTCAGAATTGGCGTCCTCATCCTCCTGCTCCACTTCATTGGAATTGATCCAACAGGGCTACCAGAGTTGGCATGCCCCGAGGCCGGGATGGAGGCCCCTGTCCTGGGACCTACTGACCACCAATACCTTACCCATACCAGTGCCTTCTTGGGCTCAGTGGGAAGCGCCTCATTTCCAGAGGTCTTGTTCATTGTCCAGGTCAAAGGCAAGGTCATTTGTCCATGCAACATTGGTGGCTGTGGCTCAGCCACAAGCCCAGGTGCCCATGGTTCCCCTTCCCGGAGTTTACTTGTCTGGAGATGCTATCCCAGGAGCAGGACCTGATTGTGGCTCAGCCAAGGGCCTGTGCTAGTCCCTGGATAATGCTGGGCTGTCTGGTATATCCTCCCCTTCCATCCCAGAGGACTTTAAGGCATACCAGGATTTTAATGCTGGGTGGTTTCATCTCTCAGTAATCAAGTGGAGTTTCTCCAGGAGAATACCCATAAACTCGTGGACATTTTCCAGCCCTCTGTTTCTGGGAGGGTGGCCCTCCCAATTAATGAGGTGCTCCTCAAGCCAGCAAGAGCTCTTTGGAGTACACTGGCCTTGGTGCCACTGGTGGCTAAGCACTTGAAGAAGTGCTATTTTGTGCCTATACAGGGTTATGAGCAGTTCTATTCCTATCTGGCCTTGACTCTCTGGTGGTCACAGCAGTGAATGACAGGGCCTGAAAGGTTCAAGTCCCACCCTCAAGGACAGAGACTCAAAGCAGCTGGACCTTTTGCGTAGAAATATATATATCTCATTGTCATTACAAATGAGGATCTCAAACCAGCAAGCTTTGCTGTCCAAATAAGAATTTCTCAATTGGTCATCTGTGGCCAAATTTGAGGACCAGTTGCCCAAGGCCTCTTGCAGTGAGTTTCGGATGTTTGTCACCAAGGGCTGCTTGGTGGCCAAGACATGACTACAGTGTGCCCTTTATGATGTGATGTTCTCTGTGATCATTCTGTGGAGGGCTTCCTGGCTCCAAAACTCAAGGATCACTCTGTTCTCACAGTAAGTGATGGAGGACTTGCCTTTTGATGGCTGAACCCTGTTTTTGGACAAGACTGATGAAATCCTTCATTCCTTTGAGGATTCCAGGGCTATATTGGTACAGGCGTGACTACCTGCCCTTTTCTGGTTACTGTACGCAGCCAGTCTGCATCCAAGTCCAATAAACAACATTTAAAATAGGATATTAAATTTAGCTAATATATATTGGTTTTAAAATTTTAATAAATACATATTTCAGAGGACAGGTAAAATAGTAGTCAATGGAGACAGTATTACAGACAACTAATGTCTCATTGATAAAATTAAGATATGGAGAAGTTAAGATATAATAGCTATTAGTAGGACACATCAAATGGGATTCTGGGATCGCCACTTGTCACTGAACAAGGGCAGCATATCAGCAGTGGCGTACCTCGCAAGCCTACATAGATTTTCTTTAAAATGCTTGCATCTCTCCATTCCCAGGAGCATTAATAATTCATCATTACCTTCACTCCATTTACCACATGCTCCAATTATGTACCAAAGAAGTGTATGCTCTCACCTTCAGAGCTCATCTTAATCTCTTCTTCCAGCTTGGAGTAGTACTCCACCTTGTCCCTCTGGGCCCCCTCCAAAATCTCAGAATTGTCTTCCGAGCAAACCGTGGCATCCACTACAGCAGCAATACCATCTTTTATGATGATAGCATCTGGTTTCTGTAAATTCCCTTCTCCGTTCCTAAGATATGGCTCCACTAATGCCCTCCAATCTAATTTAGTTATTTTATCAATTAGAGCTTTCAATGTTTTATTATGTATTTTAATACAGGCGTCTTTGGTTTTAAGGCATTGCCCAGTTATATATGGAATGGTTTCGCTAACCTTGCCACCCCACCTACACAATGCATTAATCTTTTCTCTCCCTTTAGCTAAGGTCTCCCCTTGTGGGATATACATTCACTCTCATTTGTAGTGCAATCATAGAACAAGATCACTTTAAAAATGAATTACTAATAATATCATTCGTAAAATAATTAATACCCACTCCCTAACACTTCAAACCATTCCACCTAGACAATTCTTCATCCCTCCATGTCTTGGGATTAGAGGTAGCAGCACTATAAACTAAAAACTTATCCACCAGATTTTTCTCCAGCATAAATAAAGAATAAGTCTAGCTAATTATCTCTTGATACTATATGTCTTCTCCACTTTCAAATTAGCATATTTGGAATCTGTACACTAAACTTTGTCATTGCTAATCCTCTATCTCTAACTCTAACATAAAACAACCCATCCATTGTATACTGCGGAAGCTGTAACGTATTCTTAATAAGCTTCCTCACCAAAACATCCAATTAACTTAAAATACAAAAAGAGGGTTCAATTAAAAGAAAATGATAAAATAGTTTAAGTAAAATATATATTTTTAAAATCAGCAATTTTGGGGCTGGTTTGGGTGGCTCTACAAAGACTATCGCACCATTTTGTCAATTTGACTCCTAGAGATATATCTTCCATCCCAATCCAAGTGTTGGTTCTTGCCCCCAAGTATCTTTCAACTTGATCTGGTTACACACAGTCAATGACCTCACTTCCTAAATTCCAATTTTCTTTTGGATTAACCACAGAAGTCTTGTGTTTTGGTAAACTATGAAACCCTTTAGTTTTCCTGCCATTAGCCCACAAGCTAGTAGTCATACAAAATTGATTTAAAATCTCGAGATTAACGATCATCCCCTGATAAGAACTAATTTAAACTGCTACATTGTCAGCAAAGGCCAATGTTGTAATTTTATTTCCCTGAAACATAAAACCAGACCCCTCGTATTCTAACTCAATTAAAAGGGGATCTATAGCATTATTAAATAAAATAGGAGATAAGGGATCCCCTTGTTTAACTCCACTACATATTAAAATGGACCCTGTACGCTCATCACCCACCCATACTTTTTGTTACATTATTAATATATAAATCCTTAATTATTGTAATGAACTGTTAACTAATCCCAAATTTTTTAAGGCCATGTATAATGTGTCCATGGCCAATAGAATCAAATGCTTTAGCCAAATCAACAAATACAATGGCAATTTCATCCCTATTTATCTTTGCTCCCTTAATCAAATTATCTAAAATAGAAATATTCTCCTCACATCCAGGAGCAGAGATAAAACCTTATTGTCTATTACATATCTTAACTGCATAGGTCAATCACTTAGCTAAAATTTTTGTATGTACTCTAATCCATACTGATCCAATAGTCAAAGGTCTTCAAGAAGAGAATTTAGCTAATTCTACTGGATTTTGGACTTTTGGTATTAAAATAGTTCTGTTTTCCTTAAAATAATCTGGGATTTGCCTATTTAAAAACCAAATGTTAATTTTTTTTGTGATAATGAGAGAGTCCAAATTAAAAAGGTCCCAAATATCATTAATGGTTACCCTATCAGGACTCAGGGCACTGTTTCTTCAAATGGCTCACAATGCCTCCCTAATTTCAACCACAGATATTGGACCTATTAATAAAGTATTATCAACCCACTCCTCTACTGGAGGCCATCCAGCTGTACAGCCATGGCCAACCTTATCTAGTATAGCCGCATGATACTGCTCAAGTTCAATCAAGGGGATATTACACTTGACTTTATTTGGTTCTCCCATAATTATCAGTGCCAATCTTTCCCCGTCTTTATCAAACAGCCATTGATAAAATTTGTATTGGGCCTTTTTTGTAGCATATCTTCTTACTTATACAGACTGATTCTGTCTGTCTTTACTCTCTCTACTTCTTGTTCTATTCTCATTATCTACCGTTCCTCACTCTGCCTGCGTCAGTGTCTATCCATAATTTACACAATTCCTCAGTCAGACCCCATCCAGTAGAAGCAGTTTGAAATTGGCTTAATTGCTGTTCTATTTCCTCTAAACTCTTTAAAATTTGCTCAACATTTCTCCGTTGTCTGCAAAATGCAGATACTCTATCAACCATTGGATGATCCTTCAGAGTTTGTATCTTTTCCCTACTGGGGTGTTACTTCTAATATACCACCACTAGATCCCTCACTACTTAAAATGCTAGTTGCCTAATTCTCTTTTTAACCAAATCCCTTCTCTTATCTGTAATTTATTAGTTTTAGTATGTAATTTGCTTTCATTACATTTATTAATATTCCTTTTTCTAGCATAATTTACTCTCTAGCTGAAGAAGAAAATCTGTCTCTTGTTCTGTCCATACGTGAGAGTGAATAGGCTTACTCACAACCTTAGTTTCCTTCCTTTGCTCATTTCTAGTTACTGGATGCCTATGCCTAGTATGTTGACTCAATCCTAATCTAGTGTTGAAGGCAGACCCACAGAGTAAACAACTATAACCCATCTCTGAGCTGGCCACCTCTCTGGACACACAGTTGGGGTATTGGCAAGCAATATTCTGAAAATGGGAATATTTGCCACATTTTTTGCATATGACTCTAGTAGCCAAACTCTTATGAATCACATTGATGTGCTTAGCCCATTTACCAAAGGTTGCTAAAATCTGAGGTCATATTGGACAATTATAGCACTCTAAGGGATGCTCTAAGTAAAATACCCCATCTTTCTGTGAACTAGTATTTTGCTTATTATCCGTAATATTAAAACCAGTAGATAAATTCATATTAAAACATCTAGTCTCAATAAAATACAGATTTTCAAATGATCTCTAAAAAGGCTATTAGTAAAAACCAACAGTAAAAATACTAAATCAAGATCTCTCACTTGGTCCTCCTCTATCCAGTCTATTTCCTCCAGTATAGCATCATCTCCATAAAGGAGATCACATGTATCCTCTGTGTGAGGTATCCACTTACACACAACCTCCTTATACATAGGTCCCATGACCTGAATTAGCCCCCTAACATATTGAGTACTGTTAACTGGGGCATCAAAGCCAGCAGCGGGGGCATTGTTAACTCAGTCCAGCGCCACTCCAGTATGAATATCTATATTAAATTTCTCCATAATTAAGAGCTGTAACCCTTCACAGGGGGAATCTATCCCTTATCAGAGAGAGGCCATCCTTATCAGGGAAGAAACCTATGCCAGGGGGATGCTACCCTTATCAAGGGAGCATATTTTAATGGTGCTGCCCACCCCAACCCTCCCCCGAAGGGAGGGGTTCACCCTCCACAATTCACCTGGTGATCCACACCAGTTATTGACTCACCATGAGGAGGTGATGGTAGGATTTGCCATCCAAAGGCTTTCCTCAATGAGGGGCCCCTTCCAGCTAAAGCCGAGTCCTAATGGGAGGGTGGAAGGTCTTTGGGGTTATACATGCCGCCCACGCAGAGACACCACTACAGATGCAGCAACAACAGCCCGATAGGCCACAGTATCCTTTTATGCAGCCCTTCCCCCGAGACAGCAAGCCTATCCCAGGAAAAGAGACAGCCTCACAAGAGGAAGTGCTTGAACTCAAGACTCGGCTGGTATGTTCACCTTCCTTCAATGCCTGCTAAGTGCCCATTTTGACTCTTTAGTCCAGAGCACCATTCCAGTTGTTGTCATTCTTCTGCCCTCGACGTCACTCCAGTCCTTGGAGGTTAGGGTGGCCTGCTTTAACAATGCCTGGGTCTCAATTACTTCCAACAGAAGGGTCCTAGTCAGATTGAGCTACATCATCCACTTCCTCTCTATGCTCCCTCCCCCTCTTCAGAGACTCCTCTCACAAGACACTGGTCTTCAAGCAGGTCAGCTCTCTGCTAATGTTGGGAGCGCTGGAAGGAAGTTCCACAAGAATAGAGTCACAGGTTCTATTCCCAGTGTTTCCTGATACCAAAACCTAAGGGCAGGATGAGGCCCATCCTGGACCTTTGCAGACAACAAATTAATCAAATACATGAGTTTCCACATGGTCACTCTCTCAGCTTTCCTCCCTGCTCTATCTCAAAGTGACTGATTCACTGCTCTGCACCTTCAGGACACTTATTTTCATGTGGCCATTCTATCAAGTCACAGGAAGTTTTATTTTGTAGTAGGAGAATGTCACTGTCACTCTATGGTTCTCCCATTTGGCCTCTCTTCTGCCCCAAGTCTTCACCAAATGCATGGCAGAGGTCATGGCTCTCCTCAGGAGGAAGGGAATCCACATCTTCCCCTACTTCAATGATTGGTTCCTGAAGGGCTGCTCCAGAGAGGAGTTTCTCGCCCATGTCAACACTACATTGCATTTACTTGACTATTTGGGACTCATTCTAAACATCACAAAGTCAACCTTGGCTCCCATTCAACAAATGGAGTTTACTGGGGCCTTGTTAGATTCCACAAAGTCGAGGGCATTCCTTCTGACTGATTACTTCCAGGCGATTCAACAGCTGTGTGGAATGGCTATCTTGTGAATTGCACAGACTTGATGCAGCATTCACAGATGGGGAACCCTTTTTCATTAAGCAGAACTGAATACAAAAAATTCCAACAAAATGATGATCTCTCAAACTCATCTGAATGAATTGTTATATATGTTCCAGTGGACCTAAGGCAGTGATTGTTGTCCTAATGTGAATCCAACAAAGGTTCTTTGTTTACTGCTAAAAGAGACATCAGAACATACTAAAAACAGTCCAGAATGGATTATTTATTTGAAATAAATGATTGATTCTATAGTTCCTTCATTCTGGATTTGTGATGTTCAATTCTTTAGTCAGGTGTTCAGTCTCATGATAAGGTTCTATGCTTCTTAGCATTTCTTTAGGGATGTGATTTTTTTCTTGTTCCAGTTTTCTATCAAATGAAAAAACATAACATTTAGTTAAAGAACAGTAGTACAGTCATGCCAGACGTTCTATGGCTTGTGTTATACAGGAGGTCAGACTAGATGACCATAATGGTCCCTTCTGGCCTTGGAATCTGAATCCACAAATATTTTCATTGAAGAAACCAAAGTAGTCTAGGTGGGAAAAAACAGACTTTTTGGTTAACTCTGTCCAACATATTCACTGAATTTATGTTCTACAGAGTGCAATACCTAGATGTGTGTGTGATGACCACTGTAAGTAAGGGTTTTCAGGGGAAAATCTTTGTAACCTCTTATTCTCATAACTTTCTGCAGTGTTCACTCTAGTGCTGAATTTTTCTGTTCTTAGACTCTACCTGAAGGTTAATTTGTTTTTAAGAAAAACTGAGGAAAAAAGTCTCCCTTCATCCATTTTTAACTTGAGTGTAAGAGAACCACCAGAAAAACAATTCTAAACACCTTTTTCTCTCAGGAGCTGGGAGCAACCACAATGGGGCAATATGGCTGTTCTGGCTCTTACTATTGGTTACGGAGATGGATTTGACTCACCTCTCCCCAAAATGAAGCTGGATCCAGCCACACTCAGTTATTCAAGATTTGAGAAGGAGTTATGAATTTTACCCAAAGGACTTGTCTGGATGGTGGGATAATGAGCTCTACAGAGATGTAATTTCAAAGCATACTAATGTGTTGTGCATTAGTTGGTCTGTGTAGACCCTGCTGGTGTGCACTGAAGGTTTCCTAGTATGCTTTAATACAGTACTGTTTCAAATAGTACTACATTAAAGCACACCAGTAGGGTCTACATACACCAATTATTTTGCAACACATTAGTGAACTTTAGATATCACACCCCTGTGGAGCGCGTTACCCACTGTGTAGACAAACCCTAAGGTTCCAATCCTGCAGGGAGTTTCCCATGGGCAGGTGACAGGGCTTCGCTGGGTGCCTGGGGCTGGCAGCACTGCCTCAACACCTCTCGAATATACACACAGCACTGTCTTGACCCACCCTCCCCAATACACACACACTCCACTACCTGGACACCTCCCCCAAAACACACACATGCACACACTGAGCACGGCCCAGACATCCCTCTCCAAAATCTCCCCCTCTCCGCTCCACACACAGCACTACAGTCACCCCTGGTTCACAGAGTTC